>CM024592.1:57738396-57848396 GCA_014182565.1 Eucalyptus marginata
TGTTTCAACTTTCTTCTTAGATGTAATCTTACAGCATTTTTTGTGATTTGTTGTCGATTTATCTTCTCTATTTGTGCATTAGACAATTGTAGAATTGATTTCATTCAATTAATGGAAGCTTCCCTTTCAGGCATATGCTATTGGAAGAGCTTTGACACAAAAATTAAAGGAGCTTATACCAAGACAAATGTTCAAAGTCCCCATCCAAGTAAGACATGGATGTTTATTTGCTGGCTGCACTATAATTAGTTGTTCTAAAGCAGAGTAATATGAAACAAGCGTTGTTTTGCCCTTAATTTCTAGCTTGAATTGAAACTCCTCCGAAAAAAAGAAATAAGCCTCTACCATCCTTGGCATGCTTAATCACTATGACTTAAGGGTATATACCGTCAGTATGAGGACATGGCATTGCTGATGTGCCAAATTGGCATGATAGGGCGTGCTTACTTGGATCAAATAATTTCATATGGAAAAGGAAGTCTATTATATAAAGTGATTAAAAACGAATTTTCAGATACAGATGAAAAAGTATAGGTTTAACTAAGTAATATAAAAAAGAAAAGGAAGAATGAGAGGGAGGGAGGGGGATCCCTGTGATTAGTGTACGGATGTAAGTCATTGCAACAGAGAGGTATGCAGACCCAAGTTGCCTTTTACAATTGTTGACAGCTGTGAGAAAAAACTAATTTTGTATTATTCAATAAAGTTTAATAAATATACATCAAAATAAGCCCTTAAGGTCCTAAAGACCAGTTTACACATCATACTTCTAATGCTCCCCCTCAAGTTGGAGCATATATATTAATTATGCCTAGCTTGTTACAAATGTGTTTTATCCTCTCATTACCCAAAGATTTAGTAAAGATGTCTGTAAGTCGTTGGCCGGTTTGAATATGATTGGAAATGATGACTCCACTCTGCAACTTCTCTCATATAAAATGAGAGTCAACCTCAATGTGTTATGTTCTCTCATGAAACACAGGTTTGAAAGCTATATGCACTATAACTTTATTATCACACCTTAGAGTCATGGGTATTGAATCTTTAAAGCCTAATTCAGTTAATAACTGTCGAAGCCACACTAATTCACATGTCACTTGTGCTATGGCTCTATAGTCTGACTCAATACTGGAGTGAGCAACAACACTCTGTTTCTTATTCTTCCATGATATTAGATTTTCTCCAACCAAGGTACAATAGCTAGTATTCCTTTCCCTGGAGTTTTCTTCAAATACCTCTATCCAATAACCGCATCCCAGTGAGATGTATGAGGGGAAGATAAAAATTGGCTTACCGCACTAACTGGAAAAGCAATGTTTGGTCGAGTAATTATGAAATAATTTTCCTTACCTACCAGTCTTCTATATCTCTCATGATTATTAAGAATATCTCCTCTCTCAACAACCAGTTTAACCCCTTGTTCCATGGGTAAATCAAGAGGCTTTGATCCCAACATACTTGTCTTAGTGAGCAAATTCAGGACATATTTTCTCTGTGACAGAAAAATACCTTTCTGTGACTACTTCACCTCAATTCCTAGGAAACATTTCAATTTTCCTAAGTTAGTTTGAAATTGTTGCTGAAGATAGGTCTTGAGTTCGGCCATACTAATCAAGTCATGTCCCGTGACGATAATATCTACACAATCAAGAACAGCTTGCCTCTCCCTAATTGTTTATAAAAGAAAGAATGATCATTTCCACATCTAGACATCACAAAAAAGAGTACAGCCTTAGAAAATCTTCCAAACCATGCTCGTGGGGATTACTTCAAACCTTATAAAGACTTTTTTAATTTGCAAATCAGTCCAGATTCCCCTTGAGCAACAAACTCTGGAGGTTGCTCCATATAAACTTCTTCATGAAGAGTACCATGCAAGAAAGCATTTTTGACATCAAGCTGAAACAAAGGACAGTTATATTTAGTAGCAAGAGATATCAAAATACAAACAGAAATAAGTTTGGCAACGAGAGAAAAGTTATCTAGATAGTCAACTTCATACACTTGAGCATACCCTTTGGCAAAAAGTCTTGCTTTTAAACGAGCAAAAGAACCATCGGGGTTGACTTTTATAGTATATACTCATCGACAACCAATAGTAGTTTTTCCGGAGGAAGTGGTACTAAGTCCCGAGTTTGTTTAATCTTGAGAGCCTTTAATTCTACTTCCATTGCTATCCTCCGGCCATAACTTTGTAATGCCTTAGCGATAGACTTGGGAATAGGGATAGGATATTGTTCAACAATAGTTAAAAAGGCCTGAAAAGTAGGAGACATAGAAGAGTAAAATAAAATTTGCAATAGAATGTTGAGTACAAGTCCGTTGTACCTCTGTGATAAGCAATAGGAAGATCAAGATCAGATACAAAAGGAGGGTCAGCTAATGGTGTTATGGAGCATAAGATGACATAGTAGTGATGGGAGGAGCAGGGGGAGCAACAACTACTCAAGGACGTCGAGTATAAACCTAGAGAGGAGGTGGTTCCTATGTAGTTATTGGCGAAACAATTGGAATAGTTGACCGAATGGTGGTCACATACAGGTCACATACAAGTCTTCATCCAATTCAGACACAGCAATTGAAACATTATGATAAGGAGTAAATTCAAAAAATGAAACATTAGCTATTATAAAATATTTTCTCAGTAATGGAGAATAACAACAATATCTCTTTTGTGTATGGGAATAACCCATAAACATACACTTGATGGCCTTGGGCTCAAGTTTTGATGCTCCAAGGATGATCACGAATAAAGCAAACAACCAAAAATACGAGGTGGTAGGACAAACAGTGGCCCATTGGAAAATAAAGTAGAAAATCGAATTCCACCTTGCAAAACCATGCAATTAATGAGATAGCATGTAGTTAGAACAACATCAGATCAAAAGGTTTTGGAGAGCATCTCAAATAGCATGGATCTAGTAACTTTGAATAAATGTCTATTCTTCCTTTCAGCAACACCATTCTATTGTGGTGTATCAAGACAAGAAGATTCTTGGATTATACCATGTTGAGTCATAAAACTAGAAAAATGTGCAGAAAAGTATTTCTTAGTATTATTATAACGTAGAACTTTAACATGCACACTGAATTGAGTATAAATTTCAAATATAAATGCATGAAAAATAGAAAACAATTTTGAATGACTTTTCATTAAATATAATCAAGTGACTTTCGAATAGTCATCAACAAAAGTAATAAAATATCTGAAACCCAAATTAGAAACCACGACATGGATCTCAAATATCTGAATGAACTAACAAAAAAGGAGACGTTGCTCGTTTAATGACTCGAGGCGGGCAACTAACATGACATAATTTGCCAAGTTGGCATGACTCACACTCTAGACTAGAAGGAGATTGAAAACTAGAATTTAACTTTTGAAGACTACGTTGAGAAGGATGACCAAGATGACAATGGATTTGATGTGGAGATGCAATAGTTGAGCAAGCAATTGAAGGAGTGTCTTCAAGTACATATAGCCTCCCTGCCTCACGTCCTCTACCAATTGTCCTCTTCATAGCAAGATCCTGGAAAACACAAGAATTAGGATAAAATGTTACCGAACACTAAAAGTTTTTGGTTAATTTACTAACAAACATGAGATTAAATGGAAATTTTGGGAAAAAAGCATTGAGGACAATGGCAATGAAGGAGTTGGATAAATTGTGCCAATCCCCTTAACATGTGTAGATGATCCATTGGCTAGGGTAACTATGGACGAAGATGGAGAAAAAGAGGAAAATATACTTGAAAGACCTGACATGTGATCGGAAGTCCCTGATTCAATGATCCAAGGGCGAGAAGCAGCTGAAAGGCATGTAGTAGCATTACCTGTCTGTGCTAGAGTAGCAATAGAAGAAGCAAGCTATGAGATTTGAAATTGGTTGTACGGAGCAAATTCCTCATCAAACATGACCATTACCTTGCTTTCAGAAGACTATGGAGGAGAGTCAGTATTAGAAGTTGCGAACTGGTGTTGCTGCCTTGGTCTCCCATGTAATTTGTAACAAAATTCCTGAATATGATCAGGTTTGTTACAATAATGACAAGTTTGTGTAGCCCCGGACTGGCGATGTGTCACTTAGTTGTTGCCACACTAGCACAATATTCTCCAAATTGTCACAATGTCAATGCCACATCAGCAACCTACGGTTTTACTAACAGGACTCAATCCCTGAAATTATATAGCACAAAAAGAAAGTTGCAGGATGAAATAAAAAGAAAAAAATAACTTAAGGGAACAATTAAGGACTTAACCTAAGAAGAAAGGAAAGTCCTATATGATATCTAATTTTAGTATTTTCTCCGAATTTTCGTGATGGATAGGAAGTTAAATGTCTTGCAGTTTTGCTAAGTTATTGCTTTGACAGAACAAAATGACATGATTTATTTTTGTCACAGGCATGCATGGGCTCAAAAGTGATTGCTAGTGAATCTTTATCAGCAATCCGGAAAGATGTTTTGGCCAAATGCTATGGTGAGATGAGACTACTGTTTTAATTAGGTTTTGCAGCTTTTTCCCAAGCTTATCACAATGAGAAAAGTTATGATGTATGCTACTTATATAAAGTAGAAAATCAAGTTTCTTTAGGTCTTTAAGGAAGATCATATCCCTTACCACACACTTAAGTTTTTGCCTTTTCCTCCTTTTATTTGGATTCTTCATCCTGTGGGCGCGCATGCGAGCCTGTGAGTATCTATCGTCTTTCGGAGTTTTATTTATATGGGTTTTCTTGTCCATATTATATTATTTAGGTGGTGACATCTCAAGGAAAAAGAAGTTGCTGAAGAAACAGGTACTAGTTATTATCATTTAGAAGCATCCATCCACTCATTATTTCCTTATTGACCATGTTGCGAGTCTTGTGTCTCAAACTTGTAATTTCTCTTTGTCAGCGTCGTGAAGAAATCATAATAAATATCATTTTAGGACTTCCTGATTTTTAAATCCTCCGGAAATCCTCCTGCAGAACCCTTATAAGTGAAGCCTGAATTTCTGTCATAATCAAAGTTCATTTGATCATTATTCCCTGCCTGAAATTTTGTAAGTCGTCTAATGAAATTTTCAGCATAGGCTGTGGATTAATTTGAAATCATTTTGGACAGATGTGTCTAATATCTTTTCACTAAACATCTGTGAAGAAAGTATTCACTCAAGTTTTTCCCCCTTTTGGAGGACAGAGGATTTCTCCTGTATCGACTGTTTGGAATCTTTGGATCATTTCAAATGAACTGAATAGAAATGACACGTTGTGATCCGCATGATTCGTGGTCTGTTAAACAAACTTGATGGATGTATCATCATCTGATAGTGTGGCTTGACCTGGAACATGATATAAGCAAAGAGACACTATACACATATGGCACAAGACAAATCTGACAAGATTGATCATTACTATCTATTTGTTAATAAAGAAATACTGAATCAGCAGACTGTCGGACCGTTATAGACAAATGAGGATGAGGCAGAGATCAAAGAACAACTGGAAGCAATGGTTATCTCACTTGAGTATATTTGCTTAGACAGATTTATATGTGTTGATATTAAGGTGGAATCCTTTATTATCCTTGGGCACAAGTCATTAAGATTCGTCAGACCATTAGGAACACATGAGGATGAGGCAGAGATCAAAGAATGTTTGAAAGCAGTAGTTATCTCACTAGAGTATATTAAAGTTGATATTCAAGTGAAGCCTTGTTTAATTTTGAGTGCGAGACATTAAGATACCTTTATCCTTTTTTCCTTTTTGGGTGGCTTTTGATTATGAAGGTTCTTTAAAAAGAGTGCGCACCACCCATACACAATCTTCTCATTTCCAAGAAAGGTGAAAGCATCCAAGGAATTGCTTTTAACTTTGATGGATTAGCTCCATTCTTTGTTGTTTTCTGTTTTATGCAAGTGGATTAGTCATATACCAGTACAATTTTAGTATGGCAACATAGAATTTTCCCTACTCATTACGATGAAGTCCCAAAAAAGTGAAAGGGGTGGGACAGGATGTAAAATGGTTTATTTCTCCGCCTTGTGTCAATGGACAAATATGCTACACAATGCATGAGTCAGAAATTGTTCAAGTTGGATGTTTAAGTATCCCCAGCTATTTTTCTACATGGTGGTCCGATGCTGCGTTGTGGCTTTTCTGTGACTTATTTTTCTGTGATTTTATGGTCTAATATTCTAAAGGTCTGCTTGACTGTACAGTTGAATTTTTACTCATTTAAAATTCTGTGATGCGACTGATCAGGGAGCTTTCTATGCAGGTGCTATATACAAAGACAAATACATATGCCTAAGATAAAAAGATGATAGTAATTTATAGAATTCAAGAGTCATTAACTAATGCGATATATGTGAAGGATGAAAAAATGTCGGTCTTTCTGCTTTTATTTATCTTAAGTTGTATTTCATCGTTGCATAATTTCTTCAGTAATTCTGGGTCCATACCCAAATGCACTAGGAGAAAATTTGGATCTCAATTTTGTACTGGCAAGTGTTTCTGTTTTGTGTTGAAGCATGCATATGTTTTTGCATCGACATGAAAATTGATGATATTTATGGAAATTTTGTTAATCTGATGAAGCTTTATCTTCTCTATTATTAGGCTGAAGGGAAAAAAAGAATGAAGGCGATTGGCAAGGTCGATGTACCTCAAGAAGCCTTTATGGCAGTGTTGAAGCTTGAGAAGGAAGTGTTGTGATATATATTCTGCTGACTGTGGCCGTGTAAAATCGTTTCGCAGAGGATACGCGGATGCTCATGCCTTACTGAAAGATTTTGGGTAATCCCCGCAGCATTTGGTTTGCTTCTGGGTATAAGAGAAAAGAACCAAGCAATGTAAAACAATTGTATATGGTTTTGGTAGCAGCTTGGATTGCCTGGTTTCTGTAGTCAGCTTGGTGCGATATCGTAGTGAAAGCCCCTTTTCTATTTTATCTGAAGTTCCTTTTCGCCGTCTGAGTTAAAATTTTACTTTAAGACTGAAAAGTTGAACCAGGTAAAATTTCTAATTATTAATAAGAGGAGCTCTATCCACAAAGTTATGGGCTAGCTCAAGGTTACTCTATGTTGGCTAATTCAATGAGATCACTAATTACAATAACTTTAAATCGTTTGGAAAATGCCTTGTAATGTATCAACAATTGTTTTCAGTATCCTTAGCGACTGCATGTGACGTTTCATTTGAGCAAAGCAAGTCAAAATAAAAGTATTCATAGATATCTTATTGTAGCATATATAGTTAACGAAAAACTAATTTTTAAACTAGCGATAACTTAATAATTTCACCACGTGATTACGAACTTGAAAAGAAACTCGGACTATATCTGAAGTTAAGAGAGATCACTTAACCTCCCCACTAGGATAAGTAACAACTTTTGAAGAGTAATAGTATTATCAACATCTTGTAATCACTAACTTTTCAATGTGGTTGGTAATTTTTCATGTGAAGGGTAAGTATCAAAATCAAGTAATTATGTTACATAACTGTTCATTCGAAAATTTTTTCATAATGAAAATGTAAGTTTGCTAGTAATTTTCAATATGACTAATATGTTTCAATAAGGAAAAGTAAATTCTAACTTATCACGAGGGATAAAAAATCACAAAAAAATTCGAAAGTACATTCATTTTGACACATTTATAATAATTTTTTTATAACACAAAAATGCCAAAATAATACTTGAATGACATCCATTAGAATCTGTTAAAAATCACTGTTAAACCTGACATGGCTCCGATGTAGATGTGGTGCCATGCGACCGCCCTTTCAGAAAAAATAAAAATAAAAACAAATTCGAAAAATGAAAAATAAGGGATAAGTCGATAGAAGTCCCAAAACTTGTAACGAAAATGCGATTGAGTCACAAATTTGTAAAAAGTGTAATCAGTTTTAAAACTTGTCAAATTATTTCAATCGAAGTCCCCAAAGTTAACACCGTCAACATTTTTAACGGAAAATGCTGACGTGGCGCGACGTGACATTTAAAATGAATTTTTATTTCCATGTGGCTTTATTTTAATTTTTTTAATTTAAATTATATTTAAAAACTAGAAAAGAAAAGCTATTTTTTTTAAAAACAAAACAGTTAAAAAAAAAAAAGAAAAAAATGGTCGGTGCTTCCTTTGCCGCCCATCGCTGGAGGCGGCGGTGGCGGGGAGGAGCTACCATTTTGTCTTTTTTTTTTTTTTTTAACAATTTTAAAAATAAATTTTATCTTATCTTTTTAGTTTTTAAATCTATTTTTTTTAAATTGAATAAAAAATAATTAAAAAAAAAGCCATGTGGAAAATGAAAAATTATTTAAAATGCCACGTCGCGCCACGTTAGTATTTTCCGTTAGTAAGTTTGATGGTGTTAACTTTAGGACTCGATTAAAACAATTTGACAAGTTTTAGGACTTAATTGCACTTTTGCAAGTTTTAGAACTCAATTGCATTTTTGTAACAAGTTTTAGGACTTCTATTACACTTATCCCAAAAAATAACTAAGCTTTTTTATGGTTATTGTTGACCAGTGCAATATTCATCATCTTCAAGAGCTGATTTGTGAATGCTGACCTTGGTCGAGGTTGTCCATGGCTTCCCTAACTCCGAGATAGAGGATGTGGGGGTTGGGCTAGGGTGATCGGGCCCAGGGGTGGGTAGGACCTGCACAGGGGCGCACACCGACCCTATTATAATCGGTTCCCCTTTTTTGGACCCTGTACCCGACCTTATTTGTATTGAATCCTGTACCCGACCTACCCTGTTTTTCCGATCCGGTTCCATGGTTAACCCTGTTTCTACTAGAACCTGTTTTGCAACCTCCCAATATCTTATATGACTTCGAATTTTACATTAATATGCGAGAAAATAACGTAATTCTCATAATTTGTATTAAAATATTAAGCACTTGTAATAAATAAATACACAAACTTTTGATTAAACGAAAAAATTAAGAATCCACAAGACTAATTATCATAAATAAAATTATAAGGCAAAGCAAAAATCATAACATTGCATAAACATTAGCAACAAACATGAGTCTAATATTAGTCTTATTTCCACAACTACTACATGAACCTGTTCATTTATGCAAGCATAACTCCTCCTATAAAAAAGAAGTTAGGCAAGCCAATTTACGTGGTACACAAGAATTTGGTGGCAACGAACGCCGTCCATCCGTCGGATGGTGCGAGAGGGAGCCGGTGAGGGAGGGAAGCGAGTGAGGAAGATGAATGACGAAGGAGGAGTGTCATATGTGTTTGAGAGAGCCGAGAGGAAAAACACCGTGTGATTACGGGAGTAAGACTAGAAATCAAGGGAAAAAAATAGGGTTTTGGACCTTTACTTACAAAACCAGTTCCAAAACCGGTTCGAGAACCAATTCCCAAGTGAGTAATCACTCGGAACCAGTTCCCGGACTGGTTTAAACCGGTTCCGAATTTTGGGAACCGATTCCTAGACTGGTTTCGACGGGAACCGGTTCCCAACCCTATTTTCCGGCTAGGCCGGTTTGGTTCTTGGGTATACCCGGTTTGGTTGCACACTCCTAGGCCCGACGACCATGAATCAAAGGTTGCCGCAACAGGCTGGTGACTATGAGCCTTTACTTGATGTTCAAGAGTTAGATCTCGCTATGTTCGCTCCCATCAAAATGTTCCTTTTTTCTTTCATTTTCCCTCAATCATGCTTAGTTCAAGGAATAAGATCTAAACCCAATTTTGTGTTTCATTTGGGGCCGAGCTAGCCGGAATCTTGAGTAGCCAGCAATCTTTGATCAGATCAATTTAGTCCATGTTGCCAGCCGCCATAGAGGAGGGGGTGCTGGGCTTTAGTAAACTTTAATAAGATCAATTTAGTCCATTAGAGTTAGGCCTTGGGCTGTTAAAGTCAATTACATTAATAAGGCGTAAATTAAGCTCATAAAAGTGAATCGGACTTAGTTAACACTATAAAAACAAATTGAGGTCTCATTGGCTGTTAGCAAGGTGACCCTCGCTTAGATTTGGCGAGGGTCAGCCTCACCCTAGGGCGAGGGTTGCCTTGCTCAGGCTCCGGTGAGGCTGTCCTTCGCCGGCCACTAGCGAGGTGATCCTTGCCCAAATTTTGTGAGGGCTTGCCTAGCTAATGGCCGCCTTCACGACCTCCCCAGAGGCGAGGGTCACCTCGTCGGTGGTTGGCGAGGGTGGCTCTTGCTAGATCGGGCAAGGGTGACCTTTGCCCAGCCCTCTCCGGTATTGCTGGTGATCGGCGAAGAAGAAAGAAAAACCAAACAAAGGAAAAAAAGAATGAAAAAAGGAAATCAAAAGAGAAAAGGAAAGAAAAAAGGAAAAGAAAAGATAAATGACTAAAATGCCCTTAATCAGTTGAAAAGTTAGGCCCCTAATTGAAATAGACATAGACCTTGTTTGGTTTGACTTTGGGAAAATGAAATACTTTTGGGCTAAAGGAGTTTTTTCGAAATGCTATCGTGTTTGACAATTTGTAACTCTAAAGTGCATTGGAAAATATCTTTGGTTTAAATGCCGTTTGGTAAAACTTATATTTACAAAGGATTATTATTATTATTATTATTTTAAAAATCAAGACTAATTTGTCGAAGCTCCGCCACTGGCCAACCACTAGCAACTGGATTAGGCTGCTAGGCAACCTCACCTAAGGTTGCATGACCCAGGCGATGGTTGTCAGGGATGTGCGACCCTCTGGCAGCGGTGGCTGGGACAAGAGACCCCTTAGGTGATGGTTGCCGAGGACGCGCCACCCCTCAACGATGATCATTGGCCTCCGATTACTCTTTGGTGCAAACCGGGGAAGATGAACAATAACCGTGAAGAGATGAACAACGTCCATGGGACTTGTATTCCTAAAATGTTGAAAACCCAAAGCACCCTAAGACTTGCTTTGGGCTTTTAACAGAGGACTAAAAACAACAAAGCATCTCACCAAACTCAATAAATCATTCACATTTAACTTGCTGCAAAATTCCTCCTCTAACACTGACGTCCTCACAATTGCACCAAAAACCAAGCCCTAATTTTTCTCTTTGAGTTCTAATTTTTCCAGCCAACTGAGCAAGTGAGAGAGGATGACGAACCTCAAGTAAGTGACTGAGTGAGAGCGACAGAGACAGCACGCACACAAGCAAGCAAGCGACGGTGACGGCGACCGAATGACGGTGAGAGGGAGAGAGGACAAAATGTAAACGTTGAACGAAACTTCACAGTGCTCCGGTTTTGAGAGAAGCTCATGCGACGTGGTTCTTTGGCCTAGACTTCATGCAACGTTGTTTAGGCAAGTCAGCCACGACTTTTTGTGCGACTCGTTTAGGAAGTCCATGGGCAGTCGTTTTTTAATAAATAATGCCATGTCACATGAAACGTTTTATTATAAAAGTCATGCAATATTTTTTATCAGAATTTCTCATCGGAGGTACATAAGTGATCGTTTTCCTTCGATTTGATACTTATGTGAGCTAGCAAAGACTTTTGGCTTCAAAATTAATGCGTACACAATATTTGACACTTTAAGTATCCTTATACCTTTTTGTTTTGCAAGATAAAGACAGCATTCTCTAGACAAAAAATAATTTAAAACATTAACTCATGACTCAAGAGAACTTAGATACAAAATGCAACGCATATGGCTCAACGACCGCATACAAAAAATAATTTGAAACATATGAAGTTTTCGCGTACTAAAAGGCACTGCGGCCATGCACATGGACACCAGAGAGAGAGAGAGAGAGAGAGAAAGTAGCACGTACGAGGCTGAGAACTTCACGGGAAAATGAAGGACGAGGGTGTCCAATCCATGGCTAACGATACTATTATGAGCAAGAAGAAGGTGAAGAAGGAGAAGATATTGATATTCGGAGCGAGTGGATACCTGGGCTAGTTCATGGTCAAGGCTTCCCTTTCCATGGGGCACCCTACTCTTGCTTATGTCCGCTCCACCAATCCCGATCCTTCCAAGCAACGGTTGCTGCATGAATTCGAATCGATGAACGTCACCGTTGTACAAGTACCTATGACCGAAATCATTTTCTCATTCAGTCCTTTTGTGTGTGTGTGTGTGTGTGTGTGTAAGAGACCCTAAAGTGTATATAAATAGCTACTTTGTTTTCTGGGGTGTAGGGTAATTTGGAAGAGCATGAGAAGCTTGTGTGGGTGCTCCGGAAGGTTGATGTCGTCATCTCGACTCTCCCCGTCCCTCAACATCTCCAACAACTCGAGATCATCGACGCCATCAAAGAAGCGCCCAATATCCAGGTGAAACTAATTTAGCTAGTCATATCGTAATTAAATCGAATTCATATAGATGTATATGAATATATATATATATATATATATATATATATATATATATATATATTTATATATGTTGCATGTAAGTGTGCACGCTTAGTCCTTGTACATACGTAAAACTGTGTGTGTATGATGTAAAGAGGTTTGTTCCGTCGGAGTATGGCAATGAAGTGAACAGGGTGAAAGGAGCTTTCCCGCCCTTCGAAGCATTGCTGGAGAACAAGAGGAAGATCAGGAGAGCGACCGAGGCTGCGGGGATTCCCTTCACCTATGTCTCTGCCAACTCTTTTGCCGCTTACTTTGTGGATTACTTGCTCCATCCCCATAAGCAGCGCGATCATGTGGTCGTTCATGGAACTGGCGAGGCCAAAGGTACGGATATACGTGAGAGAGATATGTGTAAGATGTGAAAGTACAATCTTACGATTTTCATTGCTAGAAACAAGAACACATATGTAATCAAATAAAGAGATTTATGTAATTGATTTGGAATCTATCGTTCTTGAGGTAGAACCATGACGGTCTAAAGCTCAAGTACTTCTCCTTTATTGTCTTTTGTACCACTAGTTCAATTAGACCGCCCCTCACTTTAGCATTAAACGCTATTTATGTGAGGATAATTGTGTGTGTTAGAGTTAGATAAGAGATTTGAGCACTATTTATTGAGCTTTTAGCTAGACTCTCTTATCACGGGCCAGACTTAATTTGGTTCATACTAACCAGTTCCATATTAGATTAATTAATAAACTTTCTATTTCGTCTTATCAGACTAATACCGTAAAACGGTAAATTATTATATCAATTAATATAGTTCACATTACAAAAATTCTAACAATATGTACGTACAGCCATCTTAAATTTACATTCCTACTAGACTTGATTTCCATGTGGTCACATGTATGTACAGCTGTCCTAAATTACGAAGAAGATGTGGCGTTCTACACGGTAAAAGCGGCGACAGATCCAAGAGTGGCGAACCGCGTGATCATATACCGACCTCCAGGGAACATCGTTTCCCAGCTAGACTTGATTTCCCTGTGGGAGAAAAAGGCTGGACGGACTCTTAAAAAGATGCTCATTCCGGAGGAGGATATGGTCAAGCTCACTGAAATTAAGATTTGAGTTTTTCCCTTTCTTTGCTTCTCTATTGATATCTCTCTACATAATGTTCAAGATGCCATAGTAGCTACTGTACATATCATTGAATCTCCGCGTGTGGGAAAGAGAAGTTATGCGCGTCTCAATCTAGCATGAGGTCCACAGAATTAGAGCTTACGTGCATTTTTGGGAAAATTATCCAAAAAATTCGAATTTATTGCATTTTTGTTAATCTAGTCATAAATCTTTGACAAAAGATGAGATAATCATGATGTGAGAATTGCAAATCAAACGGTGGCTCCTCCACCTCAAAAGTTTTCAAGGAAACCTGTTGACTTATTTAGCCGGTTTCCTTAGAAGAATTAAAATCGGAAAATCTCACTTGGAGAGATTTCCTCAAATCCCCCCAAGTGAGATGCCTTAAATATAAATAAATAAATAAATAAACATAACAAAACATATAATTCTAAAGCAAATTAAATACCAAAATAGAGGTGATCACAAACATAAAAATATTATCGCTAGAAAAATAGATTTTTAATTTTTTAGAAAGATCTAATAAATTTTAAAGATTTTTAAAAAAACTTCCAACGTTTACTTTGTGACTAATAAATAAATCATTGTACATTCGAATGTCTCCTTATCCTTTTTGCTCAAATCAAGTTGTTTTACAAGGACTCTTTGGTGATTTAAAATCAAGATTGGTGATGTCGATTATGCAATATGCATAATAACATATGAAATAAAGAAAATATCAAAATATAAAAATGAATTTGTAGAGGAAAAAAATTATCCTATTGATTGGAATCTCATATATGAAGATGTGAAAGGACCTAAAAAAAATATTAGTTCAATCTTGCATGAGTCAAGACTAAAGTTTAGAAAACGAAATTCAATCAAATTCTATATGTGTTAATCGATCACAAATCCTAAAGTAATTGGAAATTGATACTAGATATTCACTTTTTCTACTTTTTTGAGTTCTTAATCTTTTCTTTCTATTTTGGAGCAATATCTACCAATTTTTTTCTTTTCGACAAGAGAACAATGTCCATTATTTTAAAAGTTGCAAATGGATCCTTCATTAATTATAATTATTTGAATATTATTCACTTAGATTTGTTTATAATCCTACTATTTCTCTAATGTGGTTGCCCTTTAAAGAATAAACCCATTTTCGCCTTTTCGGTTCTTGGGTTGCCTATCTAACATCATCTAAAAATGTGGCTAGAAGTTCACTGTTACAATGGCAAGGCTCGACCTCGCTTGCCCTTGGCCTCACCCAACTACCTCACCGGGAGTAGGCGAGGCTCGACCTTGCTAAATTTGGCAAGGTGTGCACTTGCCTTTGGCTAGCCATCGAGGGCTTGGTGACCAGCTAGAGGAGGGAGGAAGAAGGGAGGGAAAAAAGAAAAGAAAGAAAAGGAAAAAAATAAAACAAAAAAATTAAATTTAAAATTTTGAAAATATTACTTAAAGTTGTCCACGTTAGTCTTTGGTTAAACAACATAGGACGGCCAACATCCATGTAAGATATTTCCAACTAATTGGAAAAAATTAAAATATTTAGAAAGTAGCCCAGGGGCGGGCGAGGCTTGCTTGAGGCCAACAAGGTTGACCTTGCGGCCCTAGCCTTTGGCTGATCGACAATGACCGGCTAGGGAGGAAGAAGGGGATACAAAAAGAAATAAAAGAAAAAGAAAAAAGGAAGAAAAATACATATTTTAAAAACATTTAAAAGTGAAAATGGTTTCGGACAGCCAATGCGTTATCGTTGGGCGAGGCCCTTGCTAGATCCATGATGAGGGCGGGCTCGCCTTGGGTGGGCGAGGCCTTGCCGTTGTAGGACGAGCTCAACCTTGCCTAGTCATGGCGAGGTTCGGCGACCCGGGGGGGGGGGTAAATATCTAAAAATATAAAAAAATCGAAAAAAAAAAAAAAAAAACTAAAAGATTGACAACTTAGCTCGGTCAGCCAAATTTGGCTAGATAAACTGAATTGGCACAATTGCAATATATTTATGGCTAAATTGGAAAAAAAAAAAAAAAAGTTTAGGACTAAATTAGAAAAATGTAATAAGTTTAGGACAGTTTTGATAATTTTACCCTCATAGAGACTTAGCAATGGGTAATGACTAGTGACATCTCGCCAAGATCAATATAAGCAAAGTCTGCATGAATTCTGATGGTGCTACCGAACAGAATAGGATCTCTCATATATTATGTGTTGCGTGATCCATAGACAATCATTATCATTGGCAAGTAATCATCTCTTAGTTTTTGTGCTTATTATTTACTCATCATCAGGTTTGCCATATCCGGACAACATACCGGTGGCGATACTTCACAACATATTCATAAAAGGAGAGCAGACGAGCTTTGAGCTGACGGAGAATGATATGGAGGCCTCCACATTGTATCCTGACCATCCCTACACTTCGGTTGGTTCTCTCCTCGACCTGTGCTTGCTCAATCCTCCCAAGCCCAAGTTAGCCTCTTTTGCCTGATGCTCCTCATGTTCATTCAATTAAGACGTGTGATCTATAGCTATTCTCTCGTAGTTTGCCCAAGTAAGCGTTTGTCCCAACCCATCCATCACCGGTATGTACTTGATTACTGATGTATTAAAATAATGAGGATTTCTGTACCGTCTTAAAAAGCCTAATGTACCAAGTCCTTTGTGTCTTGCTCCGGGCTTCTCCAGGGCGCATCGTCCATGCTCACTCAAGCATTTATTATAATGTCTACTCTTGTAAGAATAAATGATGCTTGTGGAGTTCTCTAGGGAGTTCAACAACTCAAACTCTCACATTCTGAGCAAAATATTTTCTCACGCCCGTCATTTGCCGAGCATATTTCGCCATCTATTTTCACGTTCATCGCATGGTGACTCGTGATGGAGATTATTTTTGAATTTGGATCGTTTTTCTTATTAGCTTGGTTTTATTTAATTGCTCTACCATCGGTTGACAAGGTTTCATCATAAACAGCTTTTATATAAGCTAATTTATCCAAGAGTCCTCAAAGTGGAGAGCCTAAGTAAATATGCACATGCAAATCGATTCAAAGTTGATAGAGAGCAGAATGCATTTCAAACTTTGTAATGATCTATGCTTTCATCATGTTCACTCTTACGTCGAAAAATCCACTTGCAACCCACTACATTTTGTGTTGAATTCAAAGAATCAGCTGCCATGTACTATGATGGACAAGAGCGGCGAACTCATCCAACATGGCTTGTCGCCGGTCAGGATGTTTAGAGACTTTTGACACACGTGGGCTCCAAGGGTGGCGAAAAGACATATTTGGTGGTGCAATGGATTTGTTATGGTTTGAAGATATTGTTAATGGAATAGGTGCACATTGTAAGTCATTATACATCATAAATCTATAATGCGGAAATTCATAATAAACACAATGATCTTCTGATCTTCATGTTTTTCACAAATAGATGAAGACATACCTTTATCCATAGCGTTGCACTTGATGATCGTTGTAGAAAAACCCGAAGAACACGAACCAAAGAAGAAATCCGATTTCTCTCCCTTAACCCACTATTCTTGATGTATTCTTTCGATGGAGGAGAGAATACCAAAATCCTTTCTGTTATCGTTGTTCGTTATGGGTGGAGAGAGGACCGAACTCTATTTGTACGTCCGTTGAAAATGTGCCTTCCATCAAAGCGATATACCCTTTCATTTTAGTCGTACCTCTTCATTTTATTAGAGTCGTAACTCCTCAAAACCAATATGTATTATTCTTATAGCATAACAATAATTATTAAACCATATAATAAATCATATCATGTGGGCCACAATAATTCTTACATTCTCCCACTTGGTCCATATGATATTCCTTTTATGGTTTAACAAAGACTATAATGTGCACAATAATATTATGCTATAAAAAATTTCATTAAATTGGCAATCACATAATAATCACAATTAAGTAAAGAAAACTAATGCGAGTCATAGCGGTTGTATGTCATTAATCGACATAATCCCTTCTATGCACTACAACTATATCACTTTACTTAACATGATCCATAAATGAGAAGTACAGTAATAGTCCAACTATAATGTTTCCTTAGAAACTATCCTGTTTAACATTCATCTATTTCCATAATGTATACTAAATAGAAAACAGGAAATATCAGAAACACGTAAGTGAGCTTAAAGTGTCAAATACATAAACTTAATACAATCATAATACAAACACTAATGACGTTCAATAATGCCCATCTTTTCAACATGCTCATTAAATGTTTTGCGCGGTAGTCCTTTTGTTAAGGGATCTGCTATCATAAGTTTGGTGCTAATGTGCTCAATTGACACTCTTCGTTTATGAACTTCTTCTTTAACAGACAATTATTTGACTTCCATATGCTTAGCACCCTTAGAATACTTGTCGTTCTTAGAGAAGAAAACTGCTGCAGAGTTATCACAATAAATTTTTAGCGGCTTTGCAATACTGTCGACAATCACAAGCCCTGAAATAAAATTCCGCAGCCATAATCCATGAATAGTGGCCTCAAAGCATGCCACAAATTCAGCTTCCATAGTGGATGCAGCAATAACCGATCGCCTTCGCACTCTTCCATGAAATTGCCCCTCCGGCCGGAAGAAACAAGTAACCAAATGTTGATTTTCTTGTATCGGCACATCCGGCTAAGTCTGAATCGAATACCCAATCACCTCGAGATGATCGGATCTTTTATAAGTAAGCATATGATTCTTTGTTCCTTGCGGTATCTAAGAACTTTCTTTGCAGCTTACCAATGATCCATTCTAGGATTACTTTGATACCTACCCGAGCATTCCGACAGCAAAGCGATGCCCAGTGCTGGGTGCAAGTTTGTGCATACATTAAGCTCCCCACAACAGATGCATAAAGAATATTTTTCATTTGTTCTCGTTCCAATTCACTTTTCGGACATTGCATAAGACTAAATTTGTCACATTTCTGAATTGGAACTATTCCTGCTGAACATTTACTCATATTAAATCTTTCTAAAATTTTCTCAATGTAGGCTTTCTGAGACAATCCTAATAATCTTTGTGATCTATCACGGAATATTTCTATTCCTATCACATATGTTGCCTCTCCCATATCCTTCATTTCAAAATTCTTAGAGAGAAATTTCTTGGTTTCATGTAACAAACCAAGATCATTAGCAGCAAGCAAAATATCATCAACATACAGAACTAGAAAAATAAACTTGCTCACACTAATCTTCATATATATACACCGATCAATGGTGTTTTCCTTAAATCCAAATGAAGTTATGGTATCGTTGAACTAAGATACCATTGTCGGGAAGCTTGTTTAAATCCATATATTGATTTCTTTAATTTACATACCTTGTGTTCCTTTCCTTTAATTGAAAAGCCTTCGGGTTGGTCCATGTAAACCTCTTCTTCTAAATTCCCATTAAGAAATGCGGTTTTTACATCCATTTGGTGTAACTCAAGTCATAATGAGCCACCAAAGCCATAATGATTCTAAGTGAGTCTTTCTTAGAGACTGGTGAAAATGTCTCTTTATAGTCAATGCCTTCTTTTTGCGTAAAACCATTTGCAACAAGTCTGGCTTTATGTCGTTCAATATTGCCTTTTGAGTCGCGCTTGGTCTTAAAGACCCATTTACACCCGACCTTCTTACATCCTTTAAGCAATTCAACAATATCCCAAACTTGATTTTGATGCATGGATTTTAACTCTTCTTGCATGGCATTAAACCATTCATTAGAATCTTCACATTCTATGGCTTAGGAAAATGAATCTGGATCATTTCCAATTCCTAAGTCAATTTCTGACTCTTGTAGATAAACCATATAGTCATCAGAAATAGCCGACCTCTTTTCTCTTTGAGATATTCTTAATGCTATTTCTTGTGACTCAGCTATTGGAGGTTCATTATTGACATCTTCATTATGGAGTGGTTGTTCATTAATTTGTTGTTCTTGATTATTGTTAGATTGTGCTATAATATCAGGAACAACAACTTTAGAAGTTTCGGGTATAGGAACTTCTACCCTTACTTATTGAATGCAAGCATCACGCATTCTTTCACTCCCACTAATGTCACCATTCTCAATGAACCTAGCATTTCCAGATTCAACAATTCTTGTACTATGATTAGGACAATAAAATCTATACCCTTTGGATTTCTCTACATAACCAATGAAATAACCACTGGTCGTTCTTGAATCCAATTTCCTTTCATGTGGATTGTAAATTCTTACTTACGCTTGACAACCTCAAACATGCAGGTGTCGTAAACTAGGTTTCCTTCCGTCCACGGTTCAAAGGGAGTATTTGGAGCGCCTTACTAGGAACCCTGTTTAATAAATACATAGAAGTCTTTAAAGCATACATCCACAAAGATAAAGGTAAAGATGAATGACTCATCATACTCCTAACCATTTCCATTAAAGTACGATTACGCCTTTCTGCTACACCATTTTGTTGTGGTGTACACGGCATTGTGTATTGAGCACAAATGCCATGTCTTTCAAGGAATTTAGCAAATGGACTGGACATTGTCCCGATTCATTATACTTTCCATAATATTCACCGCCTTTATCGATCTTACTATTTTCACCTTTTTATCTAATTGCCTCTCAACCTCTTTAATATACACTTCAAGTGTATTTATTGATTGAGACTTATCATGCAATAGATAAATATAACCATAACGTGAAAAATCATCAATAAAGGTAATGAAGTAACTTTCATTACCAAAAGATGGAACATCAAATGGACCACATATATCAGTATGTATAATTTCAAGAAGTTCTGTGCTTCTTGTGGCACATTTCTTAGTGTGCTTTGTTTGTTTACCTTTAATACAATCAATACACACTCAAGGTCAGTAAAATCCAAATTTGGAAAAATTTCATTCTTCACTAATCTTTGCATTCTTTCTTTGGATATATGACCAAAACGTTTATGCCACAAGTAAGCAGAATTTTCATCCACCAAGCTTCGTTTAGTGCCAACATTATGATGCAAGGTCATTAATGTCTCAACAAAAGTATTATTAAGTCTAAATTTGTAGAGACCATCACATAAAGTTCCAGTTCCAATAAGAGTGTCACTCTTAAATAGGCGAAAGATTGAGAACCAAACTTACAATAAAATCCCGCCACATCAAGTCTTGGCAAAGAAACTAAATTGCGAGAAAATGTAGGTACATAAAGGGTTCGAAACAAATCCAAATAATGCCCAGTATCTAAGATCAAACGATAAGTGCCAATGCCTTCAAGCTGGAGCTTTGTTTTGTTCCCGTAATCACATAACTTTCATTTGGCTTTATAGTTTGGATCGTAAGAAATCCCTGCATCGTATTTGACACATGAGTGGTGGCACCAGAATCAATCCACCAAGTATTATGAGGAACTTCGGTAAAGTTTGATTCAAAACATACTAAAGCACAAGGCTTACCTTTCTTTTCGAACCAAGCTTTACATTTGAGACAATCTTTCTTCAAGTGTCCAATTTTTGTTGCAAAAATGACACTTAATAAGATTGTGTTCCTTCTTGTGGATTTGAGAAGTCTTTGAAGAGTCATTCAGGACGTGTAGTCCTTTCTTCTTGCTCCTTCCACCTTTCCTCTTGAAATTCTTTCGAACTTCTTGATGACTTGAGAGATGAATAGAATGAGCATTTTGATTCTTTATCCTCGTTTCCTCTTGAACTAGCATACTGGCCAATTCATTTACATTCCACTTATCCTTTATAGTGTTGTAATTCATTTGAAATGGCCCATATTGCTAATGAGGCAAGGAGTTAAGTATAAATTGTACTAAAAAGTACTCATCCACGTTCATTCCCAAAGTCCTTAACTTTGCTGCTAAATTCGTCATCTCAAGTATATGCTCATGCATGATACGCGAACCATCATATTTCATGGTGGTCAGTGTATTCATCAATGTACCAGCAAGTGACTTATCAGCAGTTTGAGAACGCTATTTCACAAATTTCATAAATTTCTTAGCACTGTCATTCGCATGAACATTAAGCTCAGTCTGTTTGATCTTTCCCAAGCTTTATAGAAAGACTTTTCATCATTGCTACTTTCATCAGTAATAGTAGCTGGTTTCTCAGCTTGAAGCGCTAAATCAAGATCCAGGACACCTAAGTGGCCGGACTTGTTCACTCCAATCGGAAAATTTATCCCATTGAATAAGGGAGCAGATAAGGCGTGCGAATGGGTGAAACAGTACAGATATTGCAAACATATGCAAGAAAATACTCATACATTAATGCCTTGAGAATATCACCTAATCGAGATTCAAACTAAACTACACATGTACATCATAGTTCTCCTTTGGGCGATCCTATGATATACAAATATATAAAAACCATAATGATGCTAATAACTTTTATTTGATAATTGTAAATATATCTTATTAAAATTTATTTGCTATCTTTGGATATACAAACAAAAAAATAATAAGTCATATTAATTATCAACCATAACGTTAATGAATTATAGAAAATAATTAACCTTTGGGTTAATCCCTAAGTTCTTATAATAAATGAACTTCAATATACCCATAACACCAATAATGATATGAAACATATCAATTTCATAAATAGCATCAATTAATTATGGGTAATTGAATAAAATAATTTACAATATCAAAAAATTCAAAAGACTTCAAGGTTTGGCCACTTTGGTGACTAACAAACCATTCATAATATGAATTTTTAATATTGTAAATTACAAATATTTACCAAATTGCACACAAGGACAAAACCGTAAAAAAGCATAAGGGTAAAATCATAAAATCATAATTCCATAAGGGCAGAATTATAAATTTATAATCCAGGGGCAAAATGGTAAATAATAAGTAATGGCAGAATCGTAATTATAAATTAAACAGGGGCATAACTGTAAATAACCATCAAATGAAGGGCAAAATAGTAATTAGGAGCTTCGGGAGGGGCAAAATGGTAAAAAGGGCGGTTGGTACGTCAGGCGCGTGCCGAGCACGCGCTTGATCCGCCGCAGGCGCGTGCCCCGCACGCGCGCGCCCAACGCGCAGGCGCGTGCGTTGCACGCGCCCTTCAACCGGCGCGCGCGAAACGCCGCACGTGTGGACTCCACGCGCCAAAAGTTGGCGCGCGCGTGGATCCCACGTGCGCAGTGTTTCCGTGCGCGTGTAGGCGCGTGGCGCGTGGGTTCCACGCGCCTGCAACTGCAGCGCGCGCGTGGACCCACGCGCCTTCTTCCCCGCGCGACCGAAACCCCTTTCTTCACAATTTTTCGCCATTTCCTTCTCTGTTTCCCCGAATTCTTCCATTTTTCGACATTTTTCAACATGAATACATTCATCATTCGGATTTTCTTTAACATAATCATCCGAAAACATTTCAACAACAATAAATACTACGAACAGGATCGTTTAACAAATCATCAAACATAAATCATAATATTTCTATAAACGGAAAAAAATATGAGATCATAAACCACGCTCTGATACCAACTGTAAGTCATTATACATCATAAATCTATAATGCGGAAATTCATAATAAACACAGTGATCTTCTGATCTTCATGTTTTTCACAAATAGAGGAAGACATACCTTTATCCATAGCGTTGCACTTGATGATCGTTGTAGAAAAACCCGAAGAACACGAACCAAAGAAGAAATCCGATTTCTCTCCCTTAACCCATCTATTCTTGATGTATTCTTTCGATGGAGGAGAGAATACCAAAATCCTTTATGTTATCATTGTTCGTTATGGGTGGAGAGAGGACCAAACTCTATTTGTACGTCCGTTGAAAATGTGCATTCCATCAAAGCGATATACCCTTTTCATTTTAGTAAATACCTCTTCATTTTATTAGAGTCGTAAGCTCCTCAAAACCAATATGTATTATTCTTATAGCATAACAATAATTATTAAACCATATAATAAATCATATCATGTGGGTCACAATAATTTTTACACACATAGGGTGAGCACGAGTTGGTTGGGTGGCGGTGGTGGGATACGTGATGAAGATGGAGGGGAGATCAGTGAGATGGAGGCGATTCCTTGTTTTTCTTGGGAAGAAGCGACAGCTCCATGGGTGAGTCGCGATTGGCTAGATGGGGTGACTATAGGAGAAGAAATATCACGTGGGACCCCATTAGTAATAAGTGACTGTGCTACTAGACGAAGAATACAAAGGAGGGGTGAAAAAAAATAGAGCGTCATCGAGAACATTCATATGCATTTTACTACCCAAGAAACTCAAAAAATAAGAGAACTTAGGGCAAGTTTGTTACAAGCATAAGGTTTTATCATGGAAAACATAAAGACCCGAAAACCCTAAGTTTGTGATAATTAGGAGTTTGAAGAAAGAGTAACTTAAAAGAAGAATGAAAATCCAAAATCGGTTTGGGGAGTCGTTATATAAAATATGTGGCGGTGAAAAGGCATGCAACCAAAACATTAATAAAATATAAGCGTAAGAGAGAAGGTTGAGGCCGGTTTCAACCATGTGTTGATGGTGGTGTTTGGCGAATTGTTGGGAAGTAAAAGGTGGTGTGATAACAAGGGTAATGCTGTGATGGGAGAAAATATGATAAAGTCTGGTGAGTTCACCTCCTCTATCGGATAAACTGCCATAGTTTTTTTGACTAAAGTCAACAAGCAATTTGAATTTAACAATGACTTGGACATTGGATTTCTAATGAAGTGGATACGACCAAGTATATTTCGTGAAACACAAAAGAAAATAACATATGATCGATAGTCATCACTAGAAGTGACAGGAGCAGGCCCTAAAGAACGTTGTGCAGCACGTCTAAGGGTTGACATCTAACTAGTCTTGAAACATTAAAAGGAAGATGATGACTTTTATTACATTGACACGACGTGCCGGTAGAAAACTTGACTTGATGAAAGGACGTTGGTAAAGAATTTTCCCACAAAAATGCTGTAAAATTCGATGAGACAGGTGGCCCAACCGAGAATGCTGATTAACCATATGAGCTTGTTCACTACTAAAGGTGGAAGGGGTAGGAGGCAAGCACAGTTTAGTCGAGGGAGGTCGATAAACATCATTGTGATTTGGCCTTTGCGATAGAATAGCCTCCGTGCGTTGATCCTTAATAACAAAGTGAAAAGAGTTAAATTCAATTATCACATTATTATATTTACAAATTTTAGGAATAGCTATGGGTTTTTAATGATAATGGAAACATAAAGAATATTAGATAGTATAAAATAGTATAAAGAAAGATGAAAGGATATAGAGGTGTGTGGATCATGTATGTGGTTTGCAAACCTTTACAATTATCAATCACGACTTCAGCCGGATCATTGTATTCATAAGGCAACGAGAGGTTGCCTCGGGCAGTGGTGACATAATGAAAGGTCCTGAAGTCAAGGACCCAACTCTAGTTGGCGGAAGCTATGGCGGAATTGTCTGCACGTTTTAGTCAAGTGACTTTGCTGGTCGCAATGTTGACAAATAAGAAAAATGCGCGAGTAGCGACTTGTGGATGTGTCTTTAATTGGAGACATTGTTACGATCATAGGCTAGTAGATTTGTGTGAGGAATTTGCCAGTGTTGTCGCTGGTTATTGTTGAATCTTGTGGAAACGTGGTACAAATATAATTTACAAAATATAACTTTCACTATTACAATATTTGCTCACACGACATACAATACTCAGACAACTCTACACAATTTCTCTCACTCACGTGCATACATAGCACACTCTACTCAATACACTCTCAAGACCCCTACACACACACCCCCTTGGACTTCTTACTCACACACTCTTAGTTGGACACTCAAATGAGGAGCAAGTTGCTTCTATTTATAGGATGGAAAGTTGGTGACTTTCCTAACTTTCTACACTATTCTAGAAGTATTATTATTATTATTATTATTATTATTTTATTATAGCCTCACAACTAGATTTCTTTGGAGAAGTCTAGAAGTGGTGCAGCTTTTCTCGATAAATTTTGCTAGAACATTCTGGAGAAGGGAGAGATCTAGAGAAATCCAGAGAGAGAGACGGTGCCCCTCTTATTTTCTGACACTCCCCCTCACCGACTACTCTCTCTCAATTTAGATATAGTAGCCATGTCGATATTGTTTTTGGACTCTTCAACTATCTTCCTCCATTCAGCATATTGCGAAGCTTCCTCATATGTGGATGGGCTCCATCTTCAGTTGCTTCTCTTGCTGCGTATTTCCACAGAGTTTTGTGATCCTTGAATTTTTGCAATATCAATTCATTCTGCCCTTTAGTCTCCTTTTCCTTCTTCTCACTCAATTCGGTCTTCGTATTCGACATATCTCCTATAAGAATTTTGAGATTGGAACTCATTAGATCAAGCCTCTCATTTGTGATTTTCATTTCGTGCTTCAATCGATTCAGTCCAATCCGAAGCACTTTAGTGGAGATATCTTGATCATTTTTCTCATAAAATTTTTTTTCCTTGATCTTATTCCACCGATTTTTGCACCACGGGATGTAGGGTGTAGATGGCCTCATTTTCTCAAAGAAAACTTTCTTTTTCTCCTTTCTTTGTTCATTGTCTCTTCCGATATGATTAATTCGGAACGTCATAGCGGGCTTGAGGTCCTGAAGCTTCTGCAATTTCTTGAACTCACATTGGAACTTTTCTAGCTCCATTTCTTTTGCCTTGAGCTCTCGATCCTTTTGCCTTATCATCTCATCCCTTTTCTTCAACATATTCTCCATCTTTGCCTTCTCAACTTTTAGCTTCTTTATCATCTCTTGCATCTCTTGCAGTTTCTTTTCACGACTGCTTGTTGGCGTTGTTAGTTGCTTCTTCGAGTTCTCCCTTGGCTTGCTCTTATTTGGGGTCGTGATAGAACTTGTCGAATTATCCAACTCAATTATACAAGCGGTTGCAAACTCTTCTCGTTCCTTAATTGCAACAGGCGCTTGAAAGTCTCATTCTTCTTCGCTTTCAATCTCCTTCTTGCAAGAAGTGACGACATTTCCTTCTTCCCGCCTATACCAACAAAATCTAGCAATATGTCCTACCTTGCCACAAACGTAGCACCGTTTGCTACGCCTTTTGTTGCTCTTATCTTCGTTGCCGTCATCGTCATCGCAATCTTGACGAGCTCCCCCTGGCTGATAACCCTTCTCTTCTGGTTGCCTTCGCCAATCTCCATGATTTTTCCATGGTTTGCCATCTCTTACACCTGCTCTATTTCTATTCTGGCCCTTGAACCCTCTTTTATTACTGAAGAGGGCACTTTCATCCTCCTTAATTGAGACCTTAGAAATTTGTTTATCTAAGGCTTCTTGGTTGGCCAATATATTTTCCAACTCAGTTATATTTGGCTCACTTGCCCATCCACGGGTGGCTGTAACAATACCGTTATACTCCGGCCTTAACCCATGAATTATTATTCTTCTCATTCTTGTCTCGGAGATGGCATTTTGAGGATCTAATTTTGAAATTTCTTCGCAAATAGATTTAACTTTAGAAAAGTATTGACTTACCGTCATACTTTGTTGCGAGATTGAGAAGAGCTCGTTTTCCAGGCATTGTAACGTGGCATCGTTTGTCCTTGTAAACAACGTCGCCAAGTTGTCCCAGGCCTCTTTCGGGGTCTTCGCACTCTTTATGTGTTGCAATAATTCATCATCAACAGTCACGGCAAGAACGTAAAGAGCTTACCTGATTTTATGCTCCATTTTCTTAGTTCGCTATCTTTCGTGGGTGGTGTGGTGTTGCTCCCGCCAACGATATCCCATAAATCTTGTCCAAGCAAATAATACTGCATGCGAGTATTCCAATTATTATAATTGAAGTTGTTGAGCTTCTCCATGCTGTTCACATAACTCGAGAAATCCGCCATCGTGACTTAAGTATAATACCCCGCACTATACCAAGTAAGCCTGGTCTCGGACCAACCGACTTCACAATCCCGGATTGTGCACTGGCAGAACTCCGACGTCCTTCGCTTCTTTGCCCCTTGGCTCGACGATCCCTGACCGCCTACTCACTTACAATGGTCCCCGACCACTGTCTTCACACGGTCTCTGACAACCCGCTCTGATACCACTTGTTGAATCTTGTGGAAACGTGGTACAAATATAATTTACAAAATATAACTTTTACTATTACAATATTTTCTCACACGACATACAATACTCAGACAACTCTACACAATTTCTCTCACTCACGTGCATACATAGCACACTCTACTCAATACACTCTCAAGACCCCTACACACACACACACACCCCCTTGGACTTCTTACTCACACACTCTTAGTTGGACACTCAAATGAGGAGCAAGTTGCTCCTATTTATAGGATGGAAAGTTGGTGACTTTCCTAGCTTTCTACACTATTCTAGAAGTATTATTATTATTTTATTATAGCCTCACAACTAGATTTCTTTGGAGAAGTCTAGAAGTGGTGCAGCTTTTCTTGATGGATTTTGCTAGAACATTCTGGAGAAGGGAGAGATCTAGAGAAATCCAGAGAGAGAGAGAGAGAGATGGTGCCCCTCTTATTTTCTGACATGAGTTGACTACTTGGTGGAGCTTGACATCTTGTTGGAATGGGAGGACCTCCGTGAAATTGGCGATCACAACATGGAGATCAGTAGTGGTGTTTTCACGCTTGAGGAATTCTTCGCGAGACAACTAATTTATCACGAAGCTCTTCGAGAGATCGAGGGGTGTTGCGGGAGCGAATGGACGCCGATATCTTGCGGAACTTAGTCTCGAGACCATTGAGGACATACAAAATGAGATCCTCAATGGACACCGCGCTGTCAATAAGGGTGAGCTCTTAAGCAATCGATTTGAAGCTGTGGATAAATTCAAAAGTAGATTTCGAGCCGCAAGTGAATAGTTGTAGTCATTCCTTGATAGTCATCACCCGGGCACGGAAACGATTGGCATATAGATTCCCACGGATGCACTAGGTTTCTCGTGAGGTTTCGTGTAGGTGGGGAGGCAAGCGGTATTACAGTTTTAGAGAATGGCGTTAGAATAGTATGGTGGAGAAGCTGGTCTTGGTATGCTAGGTTGGGAGTCATTGTTAAAATATGTCTCGAGTTTAAGCTCGAAGCGAAAAGCTATTTTTTTTTAAAAATAAATTGAAATAAACAGAGATGGGTACACAAATTAGTCTTCTGGACGTCATATTCTTAAAGCTGGTCAACAAATCTTGGAAGCAATTGACTGAGGCACGCCTACTTCTTCTGGAGTTGGACGAAGGAAATAAAAAGGGAAAGTCAATCTTTAACTTCTCTGTTGACCAAATCTTGGATGATTCGGTTTCTTCATGCATGCATTCTGTGGTGGTGGATTAAAGATTTCCTCAAAAGGCTTGCTCGAGGGACTCTTTTTACCGAAGCATCATCGTTGATCGAAGGGCTGTTTTTCACTTTTGGTGCCGTGGTTTTCTCTGTTTGTGAGAGACGTCCGGTAGGCCCTGGGTGCTTGATAGCGGGTCTTCGTGTTTCTCGTGCGGCAAAGCTTATTCGTGATTTACATCCAAGAAAGATTGGTGTATTTGGTATAATTGGGGCTTGGGAAACACCGAGCGAGTGTTTGAGTGATTCGAGTGTGTAATCTCTTTGTATCGCTTGATCTATAGTGAAATTCGCTGATGCTCTCCCTGTGGACGTAGGTCTTTACGACTGAACCACGTAAATCTGGTGTCCGATTTATTTTCTTCTTCTGTTTATATTATTATTCGATCGCTCGCCTTTTCGCAACAAGTGGTATCAGAGCCAGGCTTGGCTAAGTTGAAGCGAATCGATGGCGACAGAAGAAGTAAAAGTGAGAATCGATAGATTTGATGGGAATGATTTTAGTTTCTGGAAGATACAGATTGAAGATTATCTTTACCAGATGAAACTGTACTTGCCCTTATCTGGGGAGAAACTAGAGACGATGAAGAAAGCTGATTGGGATTTGCTGGATAAACGAGCTATGGGTGTTATTCGGCTGATGTTGGCTCGTAACATCACATTTAACATCATGAAGGAGAAAACCACTCTGATTTGATGCAAGCCTTGTCGGATATGTACGAGAAACCCTCTGCGATCAACAAGGTCTATTTGATGCGATGCCTGTTTAATTTGAAGATGAGTAAATGTGCGTCAGTTACAGATCATATCAATGAATTCAATGTGATTGTTAGTCAATTGAATTTAGTTGAGATTAACTTTGAAGATGAGGTACGTGCTTTGATTCTGTTATCCTCATTGCTTGATAGTTGGAATACTACTGTTACTGCTGTTAGTAATTCCTCTAGGTCAACAAGTTTGACGTTTGATGGAGTTCGAGATTTGATTTTGAGCGAGAACATCCGTAGAAGAGAATCTGGCGAACCTATATCTGCTGCTTTAGTATGTGAAAATAGAGGAAGATCTAGAACGCGTGTAGGTAATAGTAGTACTAATATGAATAGGCATAGCCAGTCTAGGACTGGTGAAGTTGTCTGTTGGAGCCGTGGCAAGAGGGGGCATCTTAGAAGGAATTGCCTTAAGCTGAAGAATGAGAAGGGTAAGGAAATTATAGTTGATTCTGCAGATAATGTTGCAGCTGTAGTAGATAATGTCGATTATGTCTTGTTTGTCACTGATCATTCATCATTTGATGGATGGATTATGGATTCTAGTTGTTCTTTTCATGTCACACCAAATAGAAATTAGTTTATCACTTATCAATCCAGTTAGGGAACAACGCTGAGTGCGATGTTGTGGGTGTTGGTGATGTTAAAATCAAAATGCATGATGGTATTGTGAGGACATTGACTGGAGTAAGGCATGTTCCAGAGTTGAAAAAGAATTTAATTTCCTTGGGTGCCCTAGATTTAGCTGGTTGCAGGTATTTTTCAAAAGATGAAGTTCTGAAGGTTGTTCGAGGTGCCTTGGTGATAATGAAAGGAATCAAGCATTGAGGCCTGTATAAACTTCAAGGTGAAACAGTGACAAATTTCGCTGCGGAGATGTCAGATGCATCTGTTCGAGAGTCTATTGACTGCTCGAGGAAGACCTGGGTGTTTGTGCCGATGCATAAGTTTGATGCTGGTGGCAAGATCACGCAGTCAAGAGCTTTGATCGAGACGGAGACTGGTAAGTCGATCAAGCATGTGCAGACTGACAATAGCATGGAGTTCTGCTCAGAGCTAGCAAATAAATTCTGCATGAAAGAGGGCATAGTGAAACATCGCACTAGTGCTAGTAAATCACAACAATTTGCAGAATTGATGAGTAAAACATCACTAGAGACGACTCGGAAAATTATCTCTAGTGCTGGTATTGCTAGGAGAATCCTAGCTGATGTGCTTAGTAAGGTAAGCTGCCTGGTGAATAGATTCTCATCATCTGCTATTGAATGGCAGACTCCTAAAGAAGTGTGGTCAGGTAACATTACTGATTATTCTGTTCTTAGAATATTTGGTTGCCCGTGTTATTTTCGAGTGAGTGATGGTAAGCTCAATGGGAGGGCAAGGTGCATATTCCATGGCTATGAACAAGGTGAGCGGGGCGATCGGTTGTGGTGCCCAGATATAAATTCACTTGTTAACAACAGAGAAGTTATCCTTGATGAGTCTCCGATACTTCTGGCTAGGAATGTTTGTGGCAGTGTTAATACGGATCTAGACGATGTTCAGCTTGAGGTGGAGTTGCGACCAGAAACTCCTGAGGTAGAGAGTACTAGCAAAGTAATCGACACGGATGATGCTTGTAGCAAGGTGGAGCCTATAGAACCAACGGTTGCTGTAACTGCTAAAATTAACAAGGTACGTATTCGATCTCCTAATAGATATGGATGCAATAATGGTTTTGCTTTATCTGCGGTTAAGGAGGTTGTGTCGGAAAATCCTTGCGGAGCAGTTAAAGGTGCATGTGGAGTTGGTATTCTGATGAGGTCCTCCGTTATGGCGAAGTTCAAGCGAGACTTGAACTTGGATAATATTTGTTGCGGTTGAGCCCATCGAGGGCTATGGGAAAGTAATAGCAGAGTTTGAATTTTTGCGAAGCGATTGCAACTTGGCTCAAACATCGAGCCAAGGTGGAGATTGTTAAAATATGTCTCGAGTTTAAGCCCGAAGCGAAAAGCTATTTTTTTTTCTTGGACTTGGATAATATCTGTGGCGATTAAGCCCATCGGGGGCTATGGAAAAGTAGCAGCAGAGTTTGAATTTTTGCGAAGTGATTGCGACTTGGCTCAAATGTCGAGCCAATGTGGAGATTGTTAAAATATGTCTCGAGTTTAAGCCCGAGGCGAAAAGCTATTTTTTTTAATAAATAAATTGAAATAAACAGAGATGGGTACACAAATTAGTCTTCTGGACGTCATATTCTTAAAGCTGGTCAACAAATCTTGGAAGCAATTGACTGAGGCACGCCTACTTCTTCTGGAGTTGGACGAAGGAAATAAAAAGGGAAAGTCAATCTTTTACTTCTCTGTTGACCAAATCTTGGATGATTTGGTTTCTTCATGCATGCATTCTGTGGCGGTGGATTAAAGGGGCTGTTTTTCACTTTTCGTGCCGTTGTTTTCTCTGTTTGTGAGAGACGTCCCATAGGCCTTGGGTGCTTGATAGCGGGTCTTCGTGTTTCTCGTGCAGCAAAGCTTATTCGTGATTTACATCCAAGAAAGATTGGTGTATTGGGTGTAATTGGGGCTTGGGAAACACCGAGCGAGTGTTTGAGTGATTCAAGAATGTAATTTCTTTGTATCGCTTGATTTATAGTGAAATTCGCTACTGCTCTCCCTGTGGACGTAGGTCTTTATGACTAAACCATGTAAATCTGGTGTCCGATTTATTTTTTTCTTTTGTCTATATTATTGTTTGATCGCTCCCTATCGCAACAGTCATTATGGTGATAATGTTGGTTTGTTGTTGGAGGGAGCCATTGATGTAATCCAAAAGATCAGACAGGGACTAGGCTCGCCTTGAAGTATAGTTAGACGGCGAGAGCTTGACGGGGAGCTGAGTGGCTATGCTGATGGCAATTAAGGTGGAGCTTTTGACATCAATGAAGGAAGAAGACGAGATAGTTATCTGAGTGGTGCTTTCGTTTCGGCCATCAAAGAATCTCGCTTTGAGCATTTTTGCAACTTTGATACCATATAAGATAATGAATTGCAAGAGTCAAAGGATAAGTTTCATTGCAATGTTATACAATATATATACACGCAAAAGTAGTTGTTCATAGAAGAGATAATCGAAAGACAAACAAACTATGGTTGAATCTAATGGATCGTTAGCTCAATCTCAAATTTCGCCACATGAGTTTTGAAAGGGGAATTCCATGTTAGCCCTGCGCGGGAGCAAAATTTATTGTCCAAATCATCAAGACGAAGGCGATCCATTAAGGTTACGTTTGTTAACTTGTCAAATAGTAATTATTCAACTGACCAAAAAAAAAAGTATTATTCTAATATTTTGTTTTTGGGAATAAAAAAGAATAAACTGCGTTTGGTAAGTTTTTATTTTCGGAAACAATTCTAAAATCAAGCCAAACTTTTTTTTTTTTCTCTTTTCTTTTTATTCTTTCTCCTTCTCTTCTTCTTCTTCTTAGCCTGTCACCACTCATTGCTAGTTGCCATCGTTGGCGACCGGCAGGGGAGGTCTAGCAAGCTTATCGAAGCTCGCTTGGCCATTGCAAGTCTTAGTCTCACTTTTTTATTTCGGAAATAAAAATTTGGTAATTATCAAATGTCTTCAAATATTTAGAAATTGTTTAGAACAAAATAAAAAGAATCATTTTAAATAGAAATTGTTTTAAAAAGGGAAAAAACCACGAAAAATCCCAAACTTTGTCAAAGTGACATGATTTATCCCAAACTTTTTGTGACATGAAAACCCCGAACTTTACTAACTAGTGACACATTTACCCCAAAAGCTGTTTTTTGTGACACAAAAAATCATGAATTTTTGTTGTGTGACACATTTACCTCAAAATTAGAGGACATTTTGGTCTTTTTACTTTTTTTAATTTTTAATTTTTTTCCTTCTCTCTTCCCTCCGTCGGCCCTCCCTTGCTTAGGCGGAGGGAAGCGCGCCGGCGAGGGCCGCCCTCGCCGATGTCGCGAGGTCACCCTCGCCTAGGGTGGCTAGTGCGCCGCCCGGGCGAGGGCGGCCCTTGTCACGGTTGGCAAAAATGATGTCACGGTTGGCAAAGTTCAGGGTTTTTCACGTCACAAAAAAAAGTTTGGGGTAAATCTGTCACTTTGGGCAAAGTTTGGGGCTTTTGTGGTTTTTTCCCTTTTAAAAAATAGTAGGGTCACTTAACCAAAAGGACAAAAGTGTCAAAGTCGAAAACAGGGGGCGCTGATGGTTTAGTAGATCGGGGAAATTGGCAGAGAGAGAGATAAGCGATAAATAGATAAGGCTCGCCACTCTTCTTCATCGACATCGTCGACGTCTAGACTAAGCACAGAGGGGAGAGCGAGAGAGAGAGAGAGAGAGAGAGAGAGAGAGAGAGGTATGGCGATGTCGAGTGGTGGTGGTGGCCTTCTTGGCTCTGCAGCTACCCTCTTGGGTAGTCCTGTAGCTGGAACGTCGACGCGTGGTCATACAAATGTCACCATGTGGACTTGTCCCCTTCCTCCTCCTCCTCGCCATTGCGGCCTCCGAAAGCACTCCTCTTCTCTAACTTCTCCTCCACCTTCTCCTCCTTTTGTGACGGCCGTGGCCGCCACCGACTCCTCCAATCAGATCAGCCCGACCCAGGTATCTTCCCCTTCGCCTTCCCCATCCTTGTTTTGATGGGTCGGGATCAAAATCGTGACTTGTTCATCGTCTCTTACTCTGCACTAGCAGCCGTCCGAATCCAAGAGCAACAAGTACCACTTCGTGGTCGCGAATGCGAAATTCATGCTGGACGAGGAGGAGCACTTCCAGGAGCTTCTCTTCGAGCGCCTCCGCAACTACAGCGAGCGCAACAAGGAGCAGGACTTCTGGCTTGTCATCGAGCCCAAGTTCCTCGACAACTTCCCCAATATCACCAAACGATTGCGCCGGCCCGCTGTCGCTCTTGTCTCCACCAATGCTAACTGGATCACGTGAGTTCATTCTCAACTTTGAATTGCGAAATTCCTACCTTTCTGGGATAAGGTTCCTGGAATCTGAATATTATAAGAACTTGGTATCCAGGAACCCCCGATTTCATCAACTTCATTGCAGCCAAACATAGCGAAATGAAATGAAGGAGCAACCGAATTGAATTCCTTTCCTTCTATATTGGAAAAGCTGCCATAGTAATAATCCGTGTTCGCCCCATTTTGGAACTTGGTTGGAGTTACGAGAAATTTGACTGCCTTTTTGTCCTGTCGATTATCATATATTGAGTCCTTGCACTCTTCTCATGCAAACGCTGTGGCATGTAGAGGTAGCTTGTACCGATTTGCCTGTCCGTGATCCATTGTTGACTTGCTGTAGAGTTGTGAGTCATTGCCTAGGGGTTACCTCCATTTTCAAATCAATGTCTTTTTCTGCAAGAAAAATGCCTTGATGATTACATGTTGAATCTATGAAACTCTTTTGATGTGGACATCATTTGGAGTGAGCATCGTTTGTATTCTAATTATCAATGATTTGTTGTCCAAGCAGTGTACATAGATGGCTCATTGCCCACCCCTGATTTTCAAATCCTATTCTTCTTTTGTAGAATAATGATACAATGGGTTCATTGCTTGTTGATTATGAATCGAGCCCTTGAACTCCCTTGATATGAACGTCACCTAGAGGTAGTATCCTAGACTGACTAGCACATCCATAGAACAGTTTCAGTAAGGTGATCGTTTGGATGATGGCAGTTAACGTGGTCCACCCAAAATGTTGTTTTTATGACATTATCTATTGTTATATATACTGGATATGCATTTTGTAATTTTAGCATGGCATTTCAGATTGTTCGTTGCATTGTGCTGAGGACTCTCAAGGAGTAATATGATTGTATATGCTTCTTCTTTTTAGATATATAGCAGATGTCTCTATTGGCACTGCTATTCTTCTTTTGAGCTGAAAAGATATTCTTAATTGGCATTCCTTAATGTAACCTGGTAAGGTGGCAAGCTTGATTCTTATGGTCCTGGTCATACATCAATCACGGATGGTTGCATATAATGGTCTTCAGCGTGAATCATATAGAATAATCATCTCTATATCATTGCTTGCTGTCTTCATGTTGATTATCAAATTCCATATCCTTTGGGTTGGATTCTGATAGCACTGCCTATATATCATTTTTCTTATCTCTCACCTATGTAATACATCATTTTGTTTTTCCATAGTTTTACACATGTGATTTACATGCCAGTACTAGTTGCTTCATCTAACATAAGTTAGCCGTATAACAGGTTCATGAAGTTGAGGCTGGATAGAGTGTTGGCTGATAGCTATGAGGCAGATAGCTTAGAAGAAGCATTGGCTTCTAATCCCACCCAAGTAGAGTTTGAGAAGCCGGCAAATTGGGTGGCGCCATATCCAAAGTATGAATACGGATGGTGGGAGCCCTTCTTACCTGCAGGATCTAAAGAATTGAAAGTGTAGTACTACCTTCTCGGCGTTGCCCTTTTGGCTTCTTTTTTTCTTTCCTTTAATTTAAATAGCAGAGCTTATCCTTGTCTACAATTACTTACTAGCCATCGGAGAGGTATCAAGATGTCCGCATAATATTTGTTCTTTCCTTTTTCTGATATTTAGTAGAATGAAAGAACAGGAGATTTACGAACATCCTGCAGGTTACTAACTTAGGGGCCAAACTTTTTTCAAAACGAGCTGTTTGACGTTGAACGCAATTGTTTCTAATTAACTAGAACATTAAATATATGAAAATATAATGTGAGAAATCAATATGAAAGATGATTTACTAATAGTATATAATGTTCCAAACATTAAAATGATTTGAAACATGTCGAATACGATTCTCTTAGTTAACTTGAAAGTTGCCATCTAACATGAGGCCCGAGTGGGGCTATCCGGATTCAGGCTTTTAGCTTCTTCAAATACAAGCAGAAGGGCAAAAAGAGGTCAACCTGGCAAAGCAAATATCAAGTATTGGACGTAGTATTTGCTCGTTCCCCTTTCCAAAGTTTGCCATGATAGCTCTCCTGTTGTGGTGGGATTTTCCTCCACCGCCAACTTGCTTCGCCTTTCCCTTGCTGAATCTGCAAGATAGAATGGCCAGGGTTCCAAATCCTCTCACTTCTGATGGCTTGCATACCAGTGGACCATGTTATCCTCTCAGGATTGCTGTTTCCTAGTGGAGATGATATTGAGCACATGCAGATTGTACATCTGCTTTCTGACTTCAATTAGAAGGATACAACTCAAAAAAAGTCCTTTGGATCTTGAGGAAGAGAGTTCAAGAACCGCCAGGGAGGTACAAGGCAATGCAAATCGAGGCAATGCTATCCCCATTCCATCCTGTCATAATTTACTAATGCTTTTCTTTAATGACTTGTACTTATACATTGACAATATCACCAAATGATTCAGCATTTTTATCAATGTAACGTCGGCATGAATATGCAAACTTGATACTTGTTAGGCTCCCGTAAATATGGGGATTTGTCCGTTTTAGACTTAATGAATTCTGTTCTGCAAGTTCTGGAGTGGCTAACTTCCCCGTTACCCCTTCTTCGTCCTTTCCCGTCAATTCGAATCAAAGAAACAAAGAAGTGCAATGCCATTAGTTGACATGTATAGTTTTGCTCGGAGTCTGAGTTCCTGCTCCCTTTTCCTCGTTTAAAACAGTCCACACTCTTTTTAAAAAGATATGCTATCCAGTTAAATTTCTCCTCCCAAATACCTAGGGGTGTGCATGGTCCGAGCGGGCGGTTCGGCCTAGAACCGAACCGCCCGTAAGGACCGGTTCCAAAATTGGGCAGGGATCCACCCGTTTGTTATATGGATCCGGGAACCGGACCGTCGGTCCGGTCCGGTTCAGTGGATCTATGGAACCGGTCTCACTAACCACGAGATGAAAATCTTAAGCTAAGGAAAACCCAACATCAAAAACCGGATGAAACACTTCAAACTCTGCTAAGACGTCAGTCCATATTCGATTCAACGGACCAAAAGCCGGATCAAAATTCTAGATTCTCCCCACGGCATTCTCCACAAGCAAACCAACCAGCAACCCGACGAAACTCAGACAGGACGCGAATTAAAAATTAAATATGCTTCTCGCGCCACTCCTCATGACTTCGAGATCTATGCTGATGACGCTTCTTTTGAAGACCCACTCATGTCTGCTCATGGGTATGTTTTCTTTTGTACCATTTTATTCTGGTTCCGAATAATTTACTGTCTCGTTCGTCAAGATCAAAGTTTTGTAAGTTGCTTCTTCTCAAACTAACAGCCATGACATTATTTGGACAGAACAAACACGTCTCGACTCTCATTCTATTCAAACTTTTACTTTTAAATTGTATGTGTTATCCTCAGGATTGAGGATTTTGACAGAACAATGTTGTGAATTTTGCCCCCATCTTTCATTATATCAATTTCATGAATTTGGTGTGGACTTCTCATGTTCAATATGTACATGAAAGATGAATTCATCCAAAAAAAACTTGCAAAGATGTGGCACTGGTTATCAAAACAGTTTCTTCCACCTCCTGTGAAGAAGGATCTTTTAAGGCATTATGAAGAGTTTAGCATCTATGCGTGTAGCTTACTAACTTTTACTATACACCGCCACAGGTTGAAGCAGATCAAGTCAGCATTTTACTCTATAGCAAAGGTTTTATTTGCTCTTTCTTGATTGCTTCCTCATTAATTTTTATCGGTCCGGTCTGGGTGGGCGGGCGGGTGGATCCGCCCATGGAACCGGGAACCAGGACCGCTACCCACCGGTTCCCATAAGTGGAACCGGGAACCGGACGGTTCCCTTAAGAACCACCGGTTCCGGGCGGTTCCGGTTCGGTTCCGGCGGTCCGGGCGGATCGGTTCTTTTGCACACCCCTACAAATACCAATGGGGACGTCCAAAAGAAAAATAGCTCCGGTCAATCACAAAACAGTCCGTATTAGCAAAAATTGCCATTAAAAAGAATGTGAAAAATTTTAAATGACAAAAAAATACAACGATTATTTTCAATTTTGAAGAAAATGGAAAGAGACAATTAGTGATATTGTCCCATAAAAAAGAAAAGGAAAATTTTCATAAAAAACCCTAATTTTTGTTTTTTGATCGGGCACTAATATCTAAGCTTTTTTTTTTCATTCCAATACCCCAAATCATTTAAAAACACATTTCATCAATAATGGCCTTTAAAAATCCCGTTGCAACATGTGTGGACGACACCGCTAAAAATTTTAAATTGCCATTCTGGATGAAATGGTGACCGAAGGTATTCTTGAATCACGAATATGCGTTTGGGAGTATTGGTGAAATGTAGAAAAGTTTGGGATATTATACGAATTTGATAAAATTAACCTGAATTTTTTTCTTTGAATATATATGGAATAGCACAAGTGATATGTCTTTGGTTGATTTTTTAATTACCATTGAGAAAAAAATGACAAAAAGTCTAGACAGTGAGCTATACCTACTTTTGAGAAGGTATAAGTGAATTAATATTTCTAAAAATTGTTGCCAACGTACAATTGAGTCTTAATATTTAACAAAAGTACAATCAAATTTTAAAATTTGTCAAATTGATATAATCAAATCCATAAAGCGTCTTTTTTATTTATTTATTTTACTTTCTTGTAACACGTAGTACCAATGTGATCTTCACCAAGGCCACATTAAAAAAACCCAAAATTTGGAAAAAAAATTTAAAAAGAAAAAGGATTAAAAATTAAAAAAATAAAAAGCTAATTTTTATAAAAGAAAGAGAGGCAAAATACACCACATGAACGACGAGGGACTCCTTGAGCAACTTCAATCCAAGCCTTCCCTAACTCTAATTCACCTCGGACAGTCGAATGAGTGCCGTATTATTGCCATAATTGTTCTAATTTTGATTAAATTTAAAATTCGATTATACTTTTTAAAAGTTTTATGACTAAATTATATTCTTACGATAAATTTAAGACTTTGATACGCTTATTCCTTTCATAAACTATGAGTGCAATTGATCATAAATGATTTAAGTGATGGGAATACCCGCGGGGATTTAGGTGGGCTTCGATGCACCGCAATAAAAACGATGATATTGCGAGCGTCCGACCCATCACGAGTCCGAGAATCATCGTACCATTTTTCGACCCCCAACAAGGATTGCGATCGTAGACCGCCTTTGGCTCTGTTTTCTTCGACCTTCGTTGGTTTTGTGGGCGGTGGCGGCAGGATTTGGGAGCGGAGGTGAGAGAGGATGTCGGGCAGGTTGCTGAAGAAAATCCTGAAAGAGCAAGAAGCGCAGCAGCAGCTGCAGCCGCCATCGTCGGAGGATGAGGACCGTGATTCCCACTCTCCCGATTCTAAGAAGAACCCCTTCGACCTCCTCGGCAACGAGGACAACGACGAAAGTGACGACCAAGCCGGCCCTGAATCGGTTCGACCCCTTATTCCCCGTTCGCTTTGCTTTTCTTTTCTTTTCTTTTCTTTTCTTTTCCCATATGATCAAATTCCCTGTTGTTATTGCGTAAAGCTTCAAAGCCACCCGGAAAGTCTAATTGGATGCACCCCGCTTGCAATTTCTCTTGTCACTGGCGCAATCGGGGAGGAAAGTCGATTCATTTTATACGCAAAAAGATGAATTGACAATGTCCCTGTATTGGTCGGGCCTCTTTTGGCGAATCTTTGACCTTCATTTGTCCCTAGAACTAGCGTGATGCCAAGTTTCTCATCTCGGATGTATTGTAACTGTGCTTTGATGCGATTTCAGTTGTCAAGATAAACTCGATAAAGAGAGAATTAATTGCTTATGAAGATGTGCTAGATTAGAGTGATTGTGCTGGCAGCAATTTTGGGTTTGCGGAATTCATCCAGTGGTGGGGGGCAAAGGATGCATTCTAGGTAGAAGAAGGATGTGAAAGCAAACTTAGTGTTTCACTTACATAACCGGGTTAGGCAGCGAGTCGGCAAAGAAGACATGCATCTATCTTTTCTTTGTTTCATGCTATTCTAGTGAGGTAACTCGGTGGGTTCTTTATCAGGCTAGGTAGATGGATGGGTTTGGTTACATGCTGATTGATCTTTTTATGCATTCAAATCAGTTGGATTGATTGTGTGGAAAACTCAGAAAGTTCAATGTTCTAATTTATGGGACTTATATTGTCCCCATGCTGTGTTTCATGAGTTCCTCATCTTGCGGGGCTTGTGAGGCAGTTTTGGTTTTTATGGGGATTTTTATCAGGTTTTATGATAAATATCTGAAGGTAAATCAACATGATGACTTCATCTGTTATCGACAAACCAAGTATTCAGATGACTGTCTTTTATTTATCAGTATTATGTTGTTCTAGGCCTTAATCCATTCTAGTGTGTACTTTATGATTATCTGAACACCATAGAAGTCGGAAATGCTTCTATTTGTTCTTCTGATATTTATCTTCACACATGACCACAATCTTGGTTAAGGATTAAATTTGCATGTCATGCAAAGTGCCAAGTTTGCATGGGTGCCCATGTGTATCTGAGGACTTTAATAAGCACAATTAGTTATCATATGTGATCTGATAAACATGGATGGGGCAGTATTATTTGGATATCATGGTCATATGCATTTAGCTCCAGCCTCTGTTACTGTCTGCCTTGAGGAATTTTCAACATCTATTAAATAGTGTTGGTAAAAACACCATTTAGTTACTGATGCTATCTAAGACATTTCAATGTGTACCAATTGAAGACTTAGTAACTAATCATCAATTTAGCTACAGTTGTCGGAGACAACCTGTAGAGTCTTTATGAGGTGAAGTCTGATAAGTCACAGATGATAGGCATGTGTGGAGCTTACTATTTCACTTATTTCCTCATTGCAGTTATGTGGTAATTTTATTGAGATTCATCCTTAACTTCTGCTTAAGTTTGGTCTGATCTATATCGTGTGCTGTCTGAGAGAGCTTTCTGAGACAACCTGTAGAGCCTTTATAAGGTGAGAAGTCTGATAAGTCAGAGATGATAGGCTTGTATTGAACTTGCTATTTCACTTTTTTCCTCATTGCAGTTATGTTATATTTTTGTGGAGAGTCATCCTTAACTCCTGCTTGTTTGGTCTAATCTATGTTGTGTGCTGTCTGAGTGTGCTTTCTGAGACAACCTGTAGAGTCTTTATAAGGTGAAGTCTGTGAGTCACAGATGATTGGCTTGTGCGGAACTTGCTATTTCAGTTATTTCTTCATTGCAGTTATGTTATAATTTTGTGGAGATTCAACCTTAACTCCTCCTTGAGTTTGGTCTGGTCTATATTGCGTGCTTTCTGAGTGTGATAAAGTTCTATTTTATATTTGTTCATATCATCCTGTTTGCAAACATTTTATCTGTTAATAAGAGTGCTCTACCCGCAGGACTTTCAATCTGCTGCAGTTGATGCACAATCAAGAGGAAACTCTAAGGAACAGGAGAAAACTCTGCTAGGAAGCACTCTTGAGGTGGTTTCATCATCCAACCATAAACCAAGGAAAAAGAAGAAAAAGAGAGAAAAGAAGGAATCTTCACACCACAATGAAATTAAAAAGTCCTCAGACTTTGACCAGATTCTGGAAAATTTATTGATAGATGTGAAAAATGAAAATGATCACAGAAGAGATCATCACAGTGATATAAAGGAACAAGCAGTTTCTGTATTACAAGTGAATCAAAAGTACCTAAATGCTGAAATGGAGCTGCGACGAATTTTTGGGTCTAAGGTTGTAAAGTCATTTGAAAGTAGTCAAGTTGGCAGTTCTAGACACACACGTGGGGGAAGACGCGGAAACCATAATTCGAGAAAGACAATACTTGTCACTCCATTGGACCATTGGCCTCGCTGGGATGCATCCTTGTCCATGGAGGTGTTGGAAGCAAGGGACGGGCACAACCACCTTAGGTAAGGATCATGTTTCAGTTTTTCTCGGTAATGTTTTCCCTGGTTTTGCTGTGCATCTGGTTCTTTTGGAGACAATGAGGTTATTCATAATGAGAATCTGCTTCTTAAAGTGATTGGAGGCTGCAATTTTGCCCCTAGGATCGAGGGAATTTAATACCCATAAAGAATCGGGAATATTTCTATCACAATGATAAATGCTTGGTGGCCCATGCTTAATTTTCAAATTTGAGTAATCTTCCTATGGCAAGGTGTACATCGACTTTGGTCAGTGTTCAGTATTTGTGATTTTAGAGTCATGGATCTAAGCAGTGTAAAGGCTTATCCCTTGAGCATCTTGGTTTGGTTAGGCAGCATCTCAGGATGGTTGCATCCATCAGGGTGGGTGACTTTAAGAACCTCCCATTAATGTGCCATTATGCACACCACTTGAGCAGGGGCACTGGTGATGTTCATACTAGCAGAGCAGATGAGATTGTGAGAACCAAAGCCCTAACTTGTAGCACACAATTTCAGGGTGTATGAGTTTGAGATTCACCTCATCAAGTGGTTGTCATTGAATAATACCTATGGGACAAGGGTCGTGTTGAATTTCTGCTCAACAAGGGAGGTTTTTCAATTTGCAATTCATTCAATAGTCTCTTGACGGTATGGTAGCAATGCATGTGAAACCATATGTGAACTCACCTTTGCATCTGTCCCTATTTAAGTCGTTCATTGTCTGGACTCTATAACATTACTCTAAAGCCAGTTACCCAAAGACGTCGTTGATGCATGACTACTGAACTCCTTCATGATTAAATGCCTGATTCTGAAGAAAAGATGTTTTGATATAACTAATGTGGTTAATGTAGTCGGTTCATTTTGCTGTTTGGGCTCTGTACATAGTGAAGCAAGCGCTCTGTGTATCCTCCACAAGCAATTATATGTGGGGACACTAAAGTGGATGTACACATTAAGGACGCTCGATATCTTTCTTTGATGTAGGAGATCTTTTCACGTTTTACTGAATCAACTTATTAACTCTTTCCTTCAGTCATGTTTAGATGGACTGGGAGGAGTTCCATAGATATGGCTGGAATATTTGCCAACATGTGCTGTATGCTTCTTTTAGTTCACAATTTACCAGGAGTTTGGCTGTATATTCCATCTTTTAGCTTGTTTGTATTTTTTTGCACACTAAGCGCTGACGTTCTTCAATACTTAAATGTGTAACAGATATGTCCATTCATCGTCTTATGTTCAAGCTCAGAGGGCATTCGAAGCTGCCAAAGCTATTCATGATTTTAATGCAGTAGCAAGTGTTCTGTTATACCATCCATATCACTTGGACTCACTTTTGACAATCGCTGAATACTTTAAAATTGTTGGTGAGCATCAGATGGCAGCAGATGCCATTGGCAAGTGCTTATATGCCCTGGAATGTGCATGGCATCCTCTGTTTCCTCCATGGCAGGGTAATATCCAATTGAAATACAACCATGAGACAAACCGACCTCTATTTAAGACACTTTTCATACACATGAACAATTTGGAAAGGCGAGGCTGTCATCGGTCTGCATTAGAAGTTTGCAAGCTACTGCTTTCATTGGACATAGATGATCCAATGGGGGCTATGTTCTGTGTTGACTACTTTGCCCTGAGGGCAGAAGAATATTCATGGTTAGAAGACTTCTCTGAAAAATATAAAAGTGACAACTCTTTATGGTTGTTTCCAAATTTTTCATTCTCTCTTGCCATCTGCCGCTTCTATCTTGAGCAAGAGGATCTTCAAAAAGATGTGCATGATAATGATGCAAAGGCATCATCAGTTGATCTTCTGAAGCAGGCACTTATGCTACATCCATCAGTATTGAAGAAATTGGTGACAAAGGTTCCTCTGAAGGACCAGTTCTGGTTAAAAACAGTCAAACATTGGTTCTTTCGATCAGAGCATATGGAAATACCGTCCCTGGAGCACCTTATTAATATATACATAGAGAGGAATTATCTTATATGGAGATTCCCTGGTCTGCAAAAGTTGCTGAGGGACACTGTGGAGCTGGTTATTGAAACTATAGAAACTAATAGAAGTGATGCAGAGGACTGGGCATGTGTGAGGAAAGAAGCTTTTGCATCTACCAAAAATGAGTAAGCCTTTTATTTGGGGCTTGTGCTAATTACTTTTCTATCCTTAGTTTTGATAATATTGCAATCACCGAATGGGACGATGAATGCTTGGTTCATTAAGGAATATGCTAAGATGCATGCGGTTAGGGTCAAATACTATATAGAACTTTGGATTTTGTTTTCCTCTCTTTTATGGTTTGTTCATTGATTAGCAGAGTTTTGAGTATTTTGTTACGTGTGACGTGTGTGTTGTTGCTAGTTATTGACAAGCGTGGCTTCTCTCTACCCTTTTTCCCTCCCTTTTGGGGACGCAGGTACAGCCATCTCTTGGTTTCTGATTTTTCTGATTCCGTGGCATCAATTTCTCCTGAAAATATGCAACAATTTATGGGTGAACCGGGGATAGGAGGTGGAGTTCTTGTTCAGGACCAAGCTGCCAATCCAGCTGGTGGTGCACACGCAGTCCGCAATGTGGCCGACAGGAGTGCTTTAGCTGTCCTATTTGAGTCGATATTGCCTTGGGTTAATTATGGTGGAGAAGATGGTGATAGAGGCGAGGATGCTGAACGCTTCAATGCAAATGCCCAGGACAATGCAGACTGACTAATTTTTTCTTCCGAAGGCAAAAGCATAGTGTTACAGATTTTTTGAGCACTTGTGGTTCCATTATCTTCATAATATTTGATATGTCCTAAACTGATTTATGCCTTTTCGTTTTTCTGTACAAAACTATGAAGGGCCTGATGCCATTTTCTGTTACAGAGATCATAGGCTCAACTGATCGTTAAACTGATTAACTGACGCTGACAGAAATACCCACTTACATCTGCTGCTCAATAAGACAAGACAAAATAGCTACCGACCCATAACTTCTCAAATTCGAACTGGCAATTGGAGTATAATCAGCAACGGCCCAATATTTATTGTAGTCTCAGCGAGATATTTGCTTAAAGAATTTTCTACTTGAGCATGACACTAAAAACTAGAGAATAATGCCTGTCAATTTGACATGGTCTAGTTAGAAGTTTATCCTCGACCAGTCTAGAGAATGCTATCACAAAATTTAAAATAGTTTGTCAATTGTTAAAAAATGAATTTCAATCAAGTGGACAGCTTATATAACGATCTGGAGATTGTAATGCGGGGAAGTAATCACGAGTACATTGGGCACCATGGGATGCAACTTGAAACAAAAGCAAGTGCAGGGTATCGGCCAACATCCTATGCGCTGCTCAAAAGCTGAATCAACCGATATCCCAACAAAATTCCTTTCATGTTATCTGACAAAATTCTGTACATATGGCTATTGTCTTCGAAGATCAAGTCCACCAGCCAGTAAGATTACAAAGCATTTCTTTTCACCTTCTATTCTGGCACCTCCTTACGTTATCTCCTTTTACCCAATAAAGGTAGGTGCTAACTTCAAATATCCACAACATTCTCAAACTAAGATAGTTATTCCTAAACAGCAGCTGCCCTCTTATCAGACGAGATTCTTTCTGCCATTTTGCTTGAAGATTGGCTACTAATTCTACAGCTAGAGCCATCTCTTTTTAAAAATGACCGTTGTATGATCCTGATCGGAATTCCACCTAATTCAAAGTCTTCCTCCAACGACCTCGTTAAAAATCTGATGTCCGTGTTCGAGAGCTGTATCTTCCCACTGACAAAGGCGACAAAAGTGGGTGGCCTAGCTTTCACCTGAGTGAAGTACTTGATCTTGGGCTGGGCAGCCTGATTTTTCCAAGAGTGCCTGCTCATAACCTAGAGAGAGAGAGAGAGAGAGAGAGAGAGAGAGAGAGTCGATGTAAAATGCATTATGGCAATCAAATACTCCAACATGCACTTGGCTACTGGCTAGTGGTACAAACAAGTCAATTGTTGGAAGAATTAGAGAAGACCAAGCGTTATCGAAGACTAACCTTATGCAACCAATGGTTAAGACGAGCTGTTGGCAGTCTTAGACACCATTTCTCATACGTATCAATGACCTGGTGTATGACAGCCATCCTGCCCCTACCCTCTAAAGCAGATATGAAAACGACAGGTATAGACTTCACCTGTTAAAAAGCCATGTCAATGACTCCAGCCAAGTTCCTCACTTACTTAAAAACATGAGAAGGCATCAAACCATGTTTCATTATGGGCCCGTGCAACATTAGTCTACTAATAAGGACATCTTGTTTGATTTCACAAGAGTTACTGGTACTGCAATCTATGCCGAAAATACCAACTTACCTTTTGACCTCTTGATTTTCCAACTGCTCACATAAGTTCATGGATCCACAGAGTTCTAAATTGTAGCAAACTATCAATCTAATTTCTAGAGAAATCTTTCAACAGAATTTTGTGTATACGAGAATAGGGGCAACAGGCCGCACAAGAAAGGCATGTCTCCATCGGAAACCACTTTTTGATAGGTAAAGCTCTAAGTTTTGTCCTCACGACCTAACTAGTAAGAGACATGTCTGATATTGCATTGTTCAAAGTCCAGTAAATAGATTATATAATCACCAATCTTCAGGACAGGATGACCAAAAGCAGGCACAGCATGAAGAATCTTCTAGTCACGATAAAAGCATTAGAATAGTTCCATAAAAAATGGCAGATACATTTTAGGTATGAAACAGTTCTCAGTTTGCAATGCTTGGATCAATATAATTTAATTAAAGAAGCTCAAGAGATGGGCAGAAACAAGGCACAAAGTCCCGTAGGAAATATTCTTACGAGTGAATCTTTTTTTCATCATGTAGAAATCTATAACAACACCTGCAGACAGAGGAAAAGGGATACTAGAAAGGAGAACTGAAAATAGCATAACGAGCCATCCCATAAGATGCTTGTGAAGAAAAAGGAGTATCACAGGAGGGACATTTATAAGAAAGGCAAACCTGGGGAATCAAAGTCTGGATTTCTTCTGGAACAGCTTTCATCACCTCTTCATATAACATCGAGTTCTTCTTCCTTCCAAGGACATCCATCTTGTTGACAATCACAACCAAGCCGCGTCCTTCTTCTACAGCTTGTCTGGCTATGACCACTTCAGCATGCTTCATGCTTCGTTGTGCTCCAGCAATCTAACAAGGTAGAGGCAAAAATGCATCCAGAGTAGTTTCAACAATCGAATCTATTAATCGAGGCATCAAATACAATGAGTAACAAATTGCTCTAATCATCCCTCAGCTAAAATCTCTGCTATTGGATAAGCATCCCTTTGTTAAATTATTTGCACGAAGTCATAATTTGAACTTAAAATGTCACAGTTGGATGAAGTGCACAGTAAAGTATATTATAACGAACCTCTTCTGCATCAAGGACTAAAGCTACCACATGAGCACGCATAAGATTCTTTCTGGACTGTACGATGCTCAAGGAAGATGGTCCTTTTTCTTGCTTTGTCCTTTGCAACCAGCCTGCTGTGTCAACCTAGAAGATAGTTCATGTTAGAATCAAAGGTCAAAAAACAACAGTAAAGACGATAATCACATTTAGAGTTAACAGAAATTCTTACAATAAATAAGGGCCAATAAAATAAATTCATTCCGAGCAAAGACACTGAAAAGCTTTATTTCGCTAATACTACTCATTTGATAGAATGCTGGATGAACAGCATATTTATCACCAAACAAGGGCACGGACAGTTCAACAAACATTGTAGCGGGTATAAATCCTCTAATGGTTAGGGCTGGGAAACTTCCAATCCCAATAGAAATCTCAACCTGAAAGTATATACATGAACCAACCTGGATATAACTGGTTCAGTCAAGTAGATCAGGTTGAAGTATAGTGGATTGTAAAGGATGGAGACATGGAGAGTAGTTCATATCAAGACAAGCAGTCTGAAAAGGCAATAACCAAGGGGGGAACTTTTTCAGTTGCACATTTGCACATGCAGTTGGGGGGAGAGGGGAGAGAGAGAGACATAAAGAGAGAAATTCTCGCTGCTAACATAGCCACCAAAATTTTCAAAGAAAGCAATAAGGCAAGAAAGCAAGTCAGCACACCAACCAAATAGCCATGCTTATTCTATATAATGTCCCAAACTTATGCAACCTTAAAACCTTTGACAAAAGGTGATGATAAAAATGTTCACACTTACCAAATAGATAGTTCTGCCTTGAAATTGAAAATGAGCTCTAATTGAATCTCTTGTTAGACCAGCTTCTGGACCAACCAGAACGCGATCTTCTTGTAACAAAGTATTCAACAATGTAGACTTTCCAACATTAGGTCTCCCAACTATTGCTAGCTGGAGAGGCAACTTAGACTCATCAACCTCATTGGATTTGGAACAACTTTCCTCATTAGAAGCATTGTTACTGTCTAGAATAGAAAAAAAAAAGGTAATTAGGTTGTGCGAATTGTGGAACCAAGGCCTACTAATCTGAAAACTTAAGGTATCAGATAGATGAAGGTGAAGCGCAGTAATTGATTATAAGGAAAGGCAAATGAGAAATCGGGAGAGATTTCATTTGAAGAACTCCTTTGATACTGGCTAGAGAGAGAGAGAGAGGTTTATGACTCGACTGCAATCTGTACATAAGGTTTTGGACTTGTGTAGTTTTCCCATAGGTACGGCGCAAACAGAGCCTCATACTCTACAACAAAAATATAAGTTTTCATGAATACATCAAGCAACTCTTACCATTCAGAACATCAATCATACAATCCTCAAGGAGAGGCCTAAGAGCTAGATATAGTTCTGCCATGCCTAAACCAGTCTCGGCAGATATGGCAATAGGATCACCAAACCCCAGTTTGCTGGCTTCTGCAGCTACAACAGCAAGAGAGCCATTATCATCATCTAGTGATTCCGCTTTATTCATTACAACTATAGGTTTCATCCCAGGCGCATGTTTCCGCAGCCACCTCCCAACTTCCAAATCCAAAGGGTGCAAACCAACTCTGTTAATCAGAACAAATCTCGTTAACAAACGAAGTCATGTGCATTACGAACATGAGGAAACTGACAAAGCGAAACCAACTATGGGAAGTAACACTGAGATATCTTTCCATACTCCAAACTGGGAAGTACACAACTTGTGAACAAATGACTTTAGATATTTGCAAGGACACAATTATACATCCCAAGTAGATGTTCTAGGCGATTTTACCTCTACCCTTAATAATCTTCCCATAGTGTCTCTGCTGTACGTAAAAGACCATAGGAGGGTCGTACAGAATAGACAGATGCAAGTAAGAGCTCACCTAGCATCTATCAGAAAGATGGCAAACCGGGACCTAGCAAGAACCTTCGCAATCATCGTTGCAGTTCTGTCCAGGATTGAGCCAGAAGATGCAGCCATCTCCAAACCAGCGGAGTCCAACACTCTAAATCTTAGATCACTCAACTTGGCAATGCCTTCTCGTATATCTCTTGTCACATGGTCCTCTGGAGTGTTATACACGAGAGCCTCCCTCCTCCGAATCAAACTACACAATACCTAAGTAATTAATATAGGGAAATAATTTGTCAAAACTTGCCAATACAACAATACTTGTTGCATTGATTGACACAGAGCTAGTAAAGTCAAACCTACCGGTTGAACAATGCAGACTTGCCTACATTTGGTCGTCCGATGATGATAACAGTTGGAAGATCATTAATATCAACTTTGGTAAAGTCTACTGGTTGAACTTTGCCTTTTATAAGGTTAACCTTCTCAGAATGAACCCTTCTCACATCCGTGTGTGGGCTAGTATGTAGTGACTCATCATTGACAAGGGTGCAAAAACCTCTGGTGGAATGAGAAAATTTAAGAGACTTTGAATTCAAATAGGCATTGACAAAACCGCTGCTAAGCATTGACCCTGAGAAGCCACATAGATGTTGACAATCAGACATGGAGAACACAAGAAGATAGTTTTTCTAAAGCTTTTTATATAATTTGAGAGGATGCAACCATCATAAGAGATCACACTATTACAAGTACAGAATTGTTACAGTAGATCAGTTCTAGGAGACCCCATCACGGTGTCCAAATTCATGTGAAGTATATAGAGCATATAGATAAACTGAGATAGAATTACAAGCTCAGCTGACTATCTAGCTAACTGCAATGCACTAGCACTGTGCAATATTTCTCTCAAGTTAAAAAAAAAAAAAATAGTTAGTTTTTGTTAATGATTATTCCCAATACAAATATTTGCATTGGAATTACTAAACTGTGTAAGGCTAATATTGGCAGTGTCAAAAGAATCTCCTTAATCCTTAATAAGTTGCTGCACAATAGAGGCAACACGTCGGGCTTACCATAAATAAAACTTAAGGGTGCGCCATGCTTAGTGGCCGAAAGGCTGTAATGTGCCCAGTATAAGGACCAAAAGGAATTCCCTACAATTTCTGAACTAAGAGACTGCCAATCCATACAATCACACACGATTATATAGACACCTCATTCTATCATGATGGTTAAAAACAAATAGCAAATTATTGAAGAACCCTAACTGTGAAGGCAGACGAAAGAAATCAGAAGTATCATGTAAATTAAAATTAAATCCCTGAAGAGCTTCCGTCAGAATTTCATCATGCTAAATGAACATAAAGATGGAATAATAAAACATGCTGCTGTGTTTTTATTAGTTGTTCACCGGAATCCTACTTCCTTATCTAGAGTGATCTTTGAAACTATGCTCCACCGAAAGGAAAAAATGAGTGATGCTTTTCCTATTGATGACCAACACTCATGTCATACAAATTCTTACATGTGGAAGAAAAGAAAACTTTTACCTGTCTTGGTTACAGTTCCTGCAATAGACTTCAGTTCTCTGGACTTCAAAACCAAGGCCGCAGCAATATGATGTGACATCTATAAGGATGTGACAAATCTGGTCTACATTATTGCTACTCAATAACAATGTCAGTCATAGCAATAAAAAGAGCACAACATACTGTGGGACACATACCAGCTTCACAACATCATATGCAGTGTCATCTGCAACGCACAAAGACCAGGAGCCAGCTGCACTTCTACCTTTTACTTTCTGAATATCAGAAATCATTGTGCTATCATATCCATGTTCTTCCGTTTGTGTGTCAGATGTAAAGCGTGAAAACACCACAAGTCGGGCATTTGCTAAACAGATGTGTTTCAGATCTGCTCTTCTTATCAAGCTTGCCTTCAATGAAAAGGTCCATATTCGTTGCATTTCTGCCGTCCAAACTATTACTATGAGCATGTATGAGGCAACTACACACGAGTGTCCATATAAATGTAACATGTGGTGAAAATGCAATAACTAGCAAACTAACATGACTTGAATGCCTTGGAACACGTATCCAAAATCTCATTCAACCTTCAAGATCGACATGTGGACACCGGACAAACATACGTGGATCCTATCACCTACTGACACGGTTTTGCCTAGTTAAGCCAGAAATTTATCACGAATCATGCATTCACACAAGTTGAAATCTGGACATTTACACAATCTCATGGTCTTACTCCTATGAGAAACTCTGACTGTCTCATGGTCTTACTCCTATGAGAAACTCTGACTGGGCATGTGATGGATTCCTCAGATAGATTAGATGACTTGGCACCAAATCCTCATCCAATTCCTCTATTAATTCCGCAACTAATTCATGAATCAACATTTGGTTACAGAAAGACACACTCAAACATCCAATTGAGGCAAGGAACCAAAGTGGTGGCCAATTTGTAGTGAACCTGGAGAAATATAAACTTGGTTTTACCTCGACGACAATAGGTGCCGGTGAAATGTGGCCACCTTGAGGTGTCAAAGACAACAGCACGGCTCGGTCCGGTTCAACTAAAGTCGTTGTCACCAACGGAGCGATAACGACACCCGTGAGCGGCTGCAACGGCTGCAGCAAAACAGATTGTCAGCGGCAGGGGGGGTGCAAACTACGAGGATGGCGGATGATGGTTATTGGTGCAGTTTCAAGGAGTGACGCTTGGACCGGCAGCTTGGAAACAACCAGTAGTATAGGGACAATGAGGACTCGGAGCAACAACCAGTGGGGAAGGGGGTGTTGAGCGTAGGGCGGAAGGGACAGAAGGGGGAGGGGGGTGGGGGAGGCAGGGGAACGAGGGAGACGGAAGAGCTGCAGTCCCGTCAGTCAGATGACGGCAAGTGCTCAAGTGAAGAGAAAGGGGATGAGGAGAGAGAGAGAGAGAGAGAGAGAGAGAGAGAGAAGAGAGACCGGGAAAACCCACTCGTACTTCAAGCCTGGAATGGGAGGCTCCTACCGGTAGACCCGTCAAATGGGTGGGTCGAGTTGGGTATGGGTCGGGTTGAATATGGGTTGACTCATATTTGACCCATTTAACTCGTTTTGATCCATATTTCCGTAGTATAAATCTAGTGACCCACATCCGACCCGACCCATACCTAACTTATACTCGACTGTATTGCTTAAACCCATTAATATTCTAGAAAAACCCGCGCTCACTTTAAGCTATATGCTAATTGGATAAAAACCTCAAATCAAATTAAAAAATAGTAAATAAAAAAAAAAAAATGTTAAAAAAATCTATAAATTGAAATATTTATGAAGAATTAGACTATGCACATCTTTTCTTATCTAAAGCGATTTTCTGAGATCATCTGTTGAAAAATCTATAAAACAACTAGGGATTTTGCATGACCCAATCAAACAAACTTTATTCCAGCTGGAAGATTTGCAGACTTAATCATTTTCTACTCATGTAGATGAGTTAAAAGGATACTTGATTCTTCTTTGTTCCTGTCATCATCTCTATCAAATAATTCTACATTTTGAAGAGAGGTCAATCTGAATTTGGCCTTCAGAGGCCTTATTCAAATGCTGGCCAGATTGATGCCAAACACCTAGCTTTAGGAAAAAAATTGACATATCAGAGATCGATAGCGCCACCTAATCCGCCCTTGCAGAGCACAACAATTCGCTTTTGCTACCATATGATACTCGACTTTCACACCACCATTACTTGTTCCACTAAGAAAACTTTTCTCATTTTTAATAGCTATTTGTCACTATAATAAGATATCAATCTTTGGTCCTCATTCTCCAATTTTGCTTCTCAGGCAATGACTTTCAATCATAAAAAACATAACGATCCAGATAAAAAAACCACAAGATAACAAAATGACATCAGTTTACCAAAGGAACACTTAAAGGAGATGAAACTTTGAAGTCAAATTTCTTTGGGAATTTCATCAAACATTTGACCTATGCGCGAACAACCCGATGAACATAACTAAGAACCTCAACTGCAAGCGAATCGAAACAAAGGGGAGAGAATAAAGATTCGCACTTCTTTTCTTTCTCTTCTTCCAGATTCACGCAGTTTCGGCACCCAGTCAACGAGCTCCGCCCTTCGCTATCCAAACAATCGCACGCAGCTCGCTCGTACCTCCTAACCCAGATACTCAAAACTTCCCTCATTACCCACCCAACGAAACCCGACAGAACCCACCCAAGAATATCGCCCGACGGGCGCTCTTTCTCGCCAACCCAATCACATTCAATCAACCGTTCGACGAACGAACCCGCACGCCACGAACTCCAAGCACTACCCACGAACCCACATCGCTTCACCGTCACCCAGACACGAAAAGAAGAGGAAAGAGAGAGAGGGGGGAGCATACCGAGCAAGGGATTGTAGTAACCCAGAACTTCGAGATGCTTGCTTCATTCGTCTTAGAGGCGAGCGGCGGAGGCGGCTCGGAGGCGAGCGGCGGAGGCGGGTGACGAAGGCTAGTTGAAGAGACTTCGGCCTGTTTGTTATTATTATTATTTTTTTTGTTTATAAACAAAATTTCTATTTTTTTTTTTTTTTTTTTTTTTAGGGAACAAAAAAAGAACATAAATACCATAGGCTGGCTTTGGCAAGCCATCCCCTCACGAAGGGGACGGGTTGAAATCCCAGCGTGCGGCCGTAGTGGTATTAAGTGTGACGCCGTGATAGTGGGTTCGCTTACAGCGTGCTAGGGGTTTACGCGCGGCATTGTCACCGCAGTTCTGTTTCTCCCTGTCTCAAAAAAAAAAAAAACATAAATGCGTTTGTTTGCGTTTTTGTTCCAAATCTATTTTTTGTTACCGCAACACATTTGAAATAAAAACAAAAACAAGAAAAACGTATTTTTATTTCGGAACAATTTTTAAGAACAAATTTTCTCTCTCTCTCTTTTTTTTTTCTTCTTTTCTTTTTCTTTTAGGTCACCGACCTCGCCGGAGCGTTGAATAAAATAAAAATATTAAAAAATTAAAAGAAACAAAAAAGAACACAAAATTACCAAAATGCTTTACGTTCATTTTTTTATTCTCTAACGAAAGTTTACCAAACGTTTTTGTTAAAAAATTGTTCCGAAACAGAAACACTTTTTTCTATTTCCGTTCCAGAATAATTTTTAAACATAAATGTTACCAAACGCGCTTTTGTGTTTTTCGGGTTCGAAATGGGTCGAAAATTTTCCGAAAGTCATTTTTTAGAAAAATCTAATTATTTTTGGTATTCGAATGAAGTGTGAAAATGGAAAATACTTTTCGTCGTTCGGTATACTCTTTTTCATTTATTTTATTTTTAAAATGCATTTTTCATATTTTTTTAAATTGATTTTTTATTATTTTTAATTTTTAAAATCTATTATTAATTTTCTTTTCATTTTTCATTTTTTTTCATTTTTTTTTTTGTTTTCCATCTCCTTCTTTCTCTTGGTCGGTTCGGCCACGGCGATGGCCCACGACCGGCCATTGGCGAGCTTGAGGCTCACCGGATCGATGAGCTCGAGGTTCACTTGGCGACGGTCGACGGACTAGTCAAAAAGAAAAATATGAGAAACAAAGAAAAGAAAAAAAAAAAAGAAAAGAAAAAGAAAAAAAAAAAGAAAAAGGAAATTAAAAATAATTCGAATTAAAAAAGAAAAAGCAAATTAAAAATAATTTTAAAAAAGAAGAAAAAAAAAGAAGAAGAAATGGGAGGATGAAGTGAGAAGAGATAAAAGAGATTAAGCGTATCTACTTTTCGAAAGTGGAAAAATATTTTGCCTTCAGGAAGCCAGAAACGCTTCTTCCATTTAATCTTAAGTGAAAACAACCCATCTATAGGGATTTTCCCTTCCAAATTCTTGCATTCACTGACATTTAATTTTTCAAGTTTCTCAAGTGACTCCAAGAAAGCTTATCAATGACATCTTTTGGAAAAGGCTTGCTTTAAGAGGTGTACTTCATTCATCAGGAATTCCGCCACCTAAGGTGGAGTTCCTGATATGGAGTATTAGGGAAAGCCTTCCTTCTTCTAGTGAATGCTTTCAACCAGTTTGTCATACCCTCGGGCAGTCTTTTTCAATGGTAATTGAACCTTAAGTCGTGGCTATGACTCCCTCAAGTATAGTGACCAGTTCCATCTTTCCCCCGAATTTCATTAGTTCTGAGCACAAGTGCCTTCTCATCTATCTTCATTCCAAAGGCGAAATTTCCTTCAAGTGTAGCTCGAATATTTAATTAAGTCAAACTTGTGTTATAATGTGTTTTCAAAATTTGCTTTGACTAAAATTTATTGGTTAATCAAGTTGAGCTCAAACTCGTTGGGAAGTTATTTGAGTCAGAGATGAGCTTGAAAGATCAAAGCTTAATCAAGCTCAACCTATGAATTTATTTTTAAAAGTTTTGAAAAAAAAAAAAAAAGCGGTTACTAAAAATTGTCTTCAAAAAGGGTGCTTGGAAAAGAAAATAGAAAATAAATGAGGTGTCGGGTTAAAGTCATGAACTTTGCCTCAATCTTAAATCCTCTCTTAAAAAGATCTTCGAACCGAAGAAAGAGAATTTTAAGCTTAGGCAAACAGAAAGTTTCGTGTTGCCAATTTACTCCTAAACATTTTTACTTTGTGCTAATTCTGTCTTTTTCATGGAAAACATTTTTCCCAAAGAATTTATTTTCCGTGAAACGAACGTCGGAAAATCCGGAAAACATTTTCTCGGAAATTATTTTCCGCGAAACAAACGGCCTAATATAACGTGATTATTATTGTCCTTTCAACTTGGATGGCTTTCTACTACCCTCATTTTTCTTCTTGACCGGGTCCTCGTCCTTAAAATCCATCTCAAAATTGAAGCCAATGAAAAGTCTGAGTGCCCGTTTCTCTCGTCTTTGGATATTATCCCATCATTCGGTTTATACAAAGTCTACCAATTCATAACTACTAAGTTAATGAGTCTATAAACAAGTTCTACACATGACAATAGTTTCAATTGCAAATGAGATAGTATATGGTAGTTTGTTGTCCTTACTACTGTAATAGAAATACTGGCTTGAAATAAAAATATTATCCATTTGCAAAACAGCAAAAATAATTCGACTCTCCCCTACGTATCAATTCATTCACCTCCTTCACGACCAAAGGCCTATTTACATGGTCCATACCATCAATTGGATTTCGCAAGTCAGTAATCATGAATTGTTCAACTGTGAGAAGATTTTTGAGCATTTAACATTAGACAAAAAACCATGTTTGCTAATTGAGACGTATCAGATCTTTAATTTGAGTGTTCACCAAGCCAATTGAAAGTGGAAAGGGATAATCTGCCATGATGTTGGAGAATATACGCATTCGGTTTCTCATCTCACGAGGCAGAAGCATCCGATAAGACAAAGAACCGCCAGTCAGACTGGGTCTCTACTCCATAAGTCAAACTGCCCTCAATGTTTGCATACATATGACCAAGTGAAGCAACTAAACTTAAACCACGTTTGGTAACGATTCTATTCCCGAGAGTAGATTCTAATAATAAATGATTCTTTTTTATTCTCGTTTGGGAACAAATTCTAAACATTTTAAGTCGTTTGATAATTATCCAAAATTTCGATTCCGGAATAGAGCGTTTGGCACCACGCTTTCATTAATTACATTCCAAATTAATTTCTTTTAATTTTTAAATAAATTTTTTATTTTTTATTTTTGCCTTTTCTCCTATTCTTCTTGTGGCCGATCGCCGACCGGCGGCGGCCGACGAGGGCCGGCGACCTCCAAGCGAGGCCGGCCCTCGTCGGCCGAGCCTCGCCGGCATCCGGGGCTTGCCTTCGGCAAGCTCGCCGGACCTCGCCCGGCTCGGCGAGCCTCTGGCGAGCTTGCTGGACCGACGGACGGCGACCGCCGACCAGCCCGGCGGCGGCGGATGGCCGCGGGCGGTGGTGGACGGCGATCATGGGATGGCGGAAGGGAAGAAGAAGAAGAGTTGGTTTTGATTCTCAAATTTGTTCTCGGAATAAGAATCAATGTTTTTTTTATTCTTGATTCCACTCCAAATCTATTCCCGGAAATAAAAATTTTACCAAACGAGATTTTGTTCCAAAACTATTATCATGAACAAAAAATTAGAATTGGGTACTGTTCCCCTTAGTCTTACAAACAAGACTCAGTTGTAGTTTTATCCAGTGAAGTTCACATAAAAAGATGAGAGCACAGTATCATCGAAGAGGAAGACTTAAACTGGCACTCAATATCATTTTTACCAAAAATACCCCCAGAAGAAGCAAAAGTAAAAGCCCCAAATGATCAAGCAAAGCAACAACTAGACTTAGCCTTGGACACAAGACTCCATTGCAGTAATTGTAGTTTCATCCAGTGAAGTTCACAAACGAGTGAGAGCACGACATCATCAAAGAGAGACTTGAACTGGCACCCAAAATGAACCATTTACACTAAAAATACCCCCAGGAGAAGCAAAAAAGTAAAAGCTTGCTAAGTCAAGTCATTCCCCTGAAAGTTAGTTAAAATGGCCATACACTTCAAACATGAACCAGGTTGATTCATCACTGATGGAGCATTGTGATTAGAATCAGAAACTACATAAGGGGAAAGTGAAAGGGAAATTGAGCTATACACAAAATGCTTGCAACGGCATTCCTCTTCATTAACTTGGAAAATTTTTAAGGTGAAAAAAGAAATACGGTTAATTTAGCTGGAAAAAAATAGATCTACTTGAGAATTTTTTTTCTCCTAGTGGGAGCACAAGGATCGTCCTTGCTGATTTATATGGAAACGAAAATGCTAGATAGTTACTTGCAAAAGGAAAATTACGGCTGCCATAGGAAAATCTTCATTTTCATAAGGCTCCAAATGCCTTCACTAAACATTCATGTGGGAAAAAGTGAAAAGACACTTGCAAAAGTGCCCATGTCACCTGGATAGCTCGTAAAAGCAAATTTATGAGAGATACCAATTCCATAATGCCCATGATAACCAGTTAGCGAACACTCAAGATATGTCCAATTAGGAAACTTGACTCAGAACACCCACAATTAGATGCCATGAATGAAAATCCAAGACTAGTTACAAGAATCGCCACTACTCATCTGGCAAATCTCAAGAATTTAAGTCTCTATTAAATACAGATCATGGGCCAAGGACATCACTTCCAAGGGTTCGCACATCACACCCTCACCAAAATGTTAACAAGTGCTATATGCACATTATGCTTGCTTTTTTGACAACCACAACTGTCTCACTTTGTCTAAAATACAAAGGTGCACAATTTGCTCAACAAAGTGAACAACTGACCATACAAAGAGATATGTTCAAGAATCCAAAAATACAAGCGGATACAAGCACCATACATCCTGCAGGAAGGCACAATTCTTTGCGAATATTCAGAACAGATTTTTTTTATTTTTTTTATTTTTGGGTCAAGTTCAAAATTGGGTGATAGTTCATACAACATATGAACCCTACCTAAAGCAACATGTCTACACTATCTCATTGAAAGGGGGAGCTTAAAAAGAGTACAAAAACAATCAAATCATCCACTCCACGTGTCCCCGCGAGCATATATTACCAAGCATCCTTGCAGTTATAGTTTTAAAGGTACAAACTAGAGCCACCTTCTACCGAAAATGAAGATAATAGAATACGAGTTTTGGAGAGAATGAGGGGTGAATCCATCTAGAGGGATCGAGCCAACTTGTGGCCAAGTAACTCTCCATTTCAACACACAAGCAATATAGAACTAATTTGTCAAGCATTATATTAACTGGAGATTCGATATAATGAATCCATCTAGAGGGATCGAGCTAACTTGTGGCCAAGTAACTCTCCATTTCAACACACAAGCAATATAGAACTAATTTGTCAGGCATTATATCAGCTGGAGATTCGATATAAAGAGCATCCCCAAGAGAGAGCTTCTATATACAGGAAGAGAACTATATGTTCATCGCATCACCTCTAATCCTCGTAAATAAGATATCACAAACCACATCTTTGCAGAGTTCATGCATTAACAAACATCCCCATAGAAAGATCTAGGCATCACTCATCACCCTAATCCACAGAAAAACAACAATTTAGTAGCTCAACTAAATAGAATTGTGTTAGATACTCTCCTTTTGCAAGTACGTCCAACAGAGAGGCCATCCAATGACAATCAGAGATCTTATGTCGAACTTCAAACCCTCAAAGCATAGTCAAGCTAGTTCTTGCACACCCTATCATAAAAGCACGGCCAAAATATAATTTGATTAGGAGCTGACCCATATACATATAGAGTGAAGACATTAAAAGAACCCCAAATCCAAGAATTGGGAGCTTATCCAATTTCAAACAAAGCCTGGACTCCGCAATTCATCAACTCGGCCACACAAAAAAGGCAATAGATCATCATTATAAAATCTGGCAGAACTCCAACCTATAATAAGAACAAAGACAATTATCATCTTTCCACTCCGAGGGGATCAATTAAGGAATATGATATTCAATAAAAACACAAGTGCCTACACAGCAGGAGTAGATCAAAATTTCAGTTCTTCACCCAGTCCTGAAGATGATCAACCAAAGATAGATCTGAATAGATCTTTGAACTCGAAAAAAGCTTAGTTATTCTAAGCAATAATCGACCAACCTCGTCATATGTACCATTCCTTAGACAACATCTTCAATCAAAGAGATCGCTCCATGAGAAAAGAAGCTACTACCAATCCATTGAATTATAAATTCAAAAACAGCTCTAAAACAACAAAAGGATGGATCAATCAACATCCTCAATTAAATAGATCGCTCAACGAGAAAAGAAGCGACTACCAATCCACGGGATTATAAATACAGAAACAGCTCTAAAACAACAAAAGAAAGGATTATATCCACAATAAATGATCAAAGGAGGACCGTAAATACTAAGGATGCACATGACCACTCCTGAACAACCACCTAAAGCATAGATATCACCTGGTAAATTAAAAAGTTCCACCGAAGGTTCTGTACCAAACAAAACACATCAATCATACAGAATGAAAGCCTAAGCTAACTAAATTGTGTGAAGCTAGTATTCGGGGAAAAAGAAAAGAAAAGAAAGGCCAAACGAATAAATTGCACATAATTTACCAGCAATAGATTTAGTGATTGTAGCGTGCATTACAGGAACAAAGAGAAACAAGCCAGAACTTAGTGGATCTCAAGCTTTCCAGACTCAAACAATCCCTACAATGGAAGATAGTCAATGATAATTCATCTTCCAAAAACAACAAAAGCCAATAGAAGCTCAAAGAAAGAAGAGCTTGTTAAAGGAAATCTAGGATGAACCATCACATATTGAAGACGGTCCACATCAAACCAGAAGAGGCTTGCATCGAAGGAAAGAGAACTTGGCCCTAATCACCTCACTATAAACGGAAAAAAGCAGAAGCAGGAAACAAACTTCATTGAAACCAATAACTGCCTGGAATCCACAAAGTGGCTGTTTGTCTAATTTCAAATGATTGTCAACTTAGCCCTACATAAGAACGCATAGAACACCACTTCTCAAACCGGCGAAACTTCAACCTGTAGAGGAATTAGAACTTGATAATGATTAGCTCACTGCACCTTGCAGATAATTGTTAAAATATTTAAATAATAAACCACGCCTTTATCTAATAGCTTAAGCTTTTAGAAAACCCACTGCATGGTATCGTAAAGGAGATCCCGAGTTCAAATCTTCCAGGTCCCTATTTGCCTCCCCAATTAAATTTCTACGCTTAGTACTAGGTAAAAAGACCAGACTAAGCGTGAGGGGGAGTGTTAAAATATTTAAATAATAAACCATGCCTTTATCTAATAGCTTAAGCTTTTAGAACAGTTGGCAGTGGTCCCACAAAATCTCACAATAATCAACTGAAGACAAACTCAAATCAAAACTACAAAATGCCTAGAAATCTTCAAAATTTCAGTCCATCACCTGTCCTGAAGATGTGATCAGAGACTACTACTTCAGAACTCAAGCAAACAGAGACTGCATAATAGATCGCCACTCCTCCAAGAAGCCCAAGTGCCTTATTCTAAGTAAACCGACCAGCTTCTATCTATGTATTTATCATCATTAGACAACATGCTGAAGAGATCGCTCCAAGAGGAAAGATGCAACTGCCAATCCACTGAAATGCATACTCATCTTGATAAACAATTAAATGGAAAGATCAATCTAATGATGAACCATCCAACAACATCGCTATACAATTGAACATTACATACTATAGGGAAAGTTTTGGCAAGAGGTAAATGTTACCGCAAAAAACAGTGTGAAAAACAAATATTTTTTCTGGAAAAGAACATATCCTGCAAGGTTTCAGATAACATAGAGAAAAAAGAGGCAATAGGTTGCATGAATATAACATCTCAGCATAGGAAATTACCATCCAGACAACATCAATCTCATCAATTATTAACACAGGAAACCTGACAAAAAATTCTTCAAATAAGCCAAATTTAACATCTATTTAGACAATATTCAAGCAGACATACACTCCAAGTCAAAACAAATGCATATGCAAGAGATGTATTTCCCAATGAATGTGCGACAAAGTACGTTGAACCTGAAAAAGTCCATGACAAATAACATTCAGGATAGTTCCATCAAAGAAAAAGGTAAGACATGCAAATCAAAACTTCTCCATCCAATCCCAAAGAGAAAGTAGGCTCTAATATGCCAAAGAACAACTGGTATCAGCTATCATCATCCATTAACAAATAGAAACAAAATAAGAAATACTAAGAATGCAAATTGTGATAGATATATGATGTACATCGTTTCAAGATAAGATATTACCAGTATGCCCTGAAGTAAAACCGATTCTGTCAGCAATAATAAACCTTCAAAGTCCCAAGAACCAAAGAAAACCTACAATTTAGATATTTATATGGCCATTCACTAAGTCCAACAACTCAAAGAACCACCGGCATGGAAAGAACACAAAATGACCTCTTGCTCTGTACCAAAAGAAAACACAGAAGTTGTGTGAAAAGAAAGGCAAAGCAAACTAGGTAATGCCTGGAACCAGTTCCATTAGTCCTCCAAAAAGCCCAAATGTGGTATTCTATGCAACCAACTGACCACTTGCATTGTTTTTATTGCCCTACAACATCCTCAGAAATGATCACTCCAAGAAGAAAGAAGCCACTGCCAATTCACAGAATAGCGAATACCAGAATCAGCTCATAATACAATTAAACTTCGAAAGATCAATCAATCAAATGGGAGGAGTGCAAACCCTAACGATGCCCACAACATGGCAGAGTGCTGGAGAGGCGAGGAGTAACCTTCAGAAAATAACATTGCATAAACAGAACCAGACCGACTTAACACTCATAATCACCCGATGAGACCGAAGTATGAGGACACGAGGGATGGACTACTTCTAGGAGGGAGAGACCAGCTTTCGAACTTCAATAAAATAATGATCAGTTGGGGCGTGTACACCATGCAAAGAAAGAACCATCACAGATCATACATCGACCACACCAAAGGAATGAGAATTGATTTCTGCATTAATTCAAACATTATGGGACTGGAGAACAAATTTCATACAAAGTGACAACTGCCTCGTGAAACCATAGAAGTTACCCAATTTCAGACAATCATCAGCTCGCAGCAGATCACCACATGTCAAGTCTGGCAAGACTCCGACCTGTGAGAGAACTCCCAAAGATAAAAACTGAAGAACAAATTCCCATCAAAACCAGTAAATTTGAGTCTATCCCCGGTCTTAGATGTGACATCAAAGACTAATAATTGATTGTCTCAACCAAAAAAGCCCAAACATCCGTATTTCATGAAACAAACTGACAATGCCATGGTAATTTTTGTCCTTGACATCCCCTCAGACAAACAGTTCACTCCAAGGGGAAAGAAGCCACTGCGAATTCACCAAATAACAAAATCCACGAGGCGCTCATAAAACAAATGTTCAGAAAGTCGGTCCATAGAGCGATTAAGGATGAGAGGAGGAGCTGAACCAAACACTTCCCATAATGACCATCCTCAGACGAAAGAGATATGATCCAAGAGGACATAAGCCACACTAAAGCACCGAATAACAAGAATCCAGAATAAGCTGGTAAAAACACTAATGCAAAGACCGATCAGTCGATCAATAAGATAATTCCAATAACCACAGGCATTGTCCCAAAGAAGCCAGGTGAAACCCTCAAGGATCTCAGCAACAGGGGGTTTCTGCAACCAGAAGAGGTTTGCATCATAGTCAAGCTACTTCTCGCACACCCTATCATTAAAGCATGGCCAAAATATCAATTGATTAGGGATTGCTCCATATAAATACACATGGAGAGTGAGGACATCAAAAGAACCAAAATCCAAGAAGTGGGAGCTTATCCAATTTCCAACAAAGCCCAGACACACTGAAAAGGTGATAGATCATCACTTCTAGAATTTGGCAAAACACCTACACCATAGGAGTTTATCAAAATTTCAGTTCTTCACCTGGTCCTGAAGATAATCAAGGACACTGCCCATCCACCAACCCAACCAAAGATAAACGTGAAGAGAACATCGAACTGAAAGAAAAGCTCAGCTATTCTAAGTAATAATTGACCAACCTCATCATATGTACCATTCCTTAGACAACATCCTCAATCAGAGAGATTGCTCCTTGAGAGAAAAAGATACTCCCAATCCACTGGATTATAAAAATCTAGAAAAAGCTCGTTAAACAACAGAAAGATGGATCAATCCATCAATCGGATCAAAGGAGGAGCATAAACACTAACAATGTCCACAACAGCTCCTTAACAACCACCTAAAGCGTAGGAATCACCTGATAAATGAAAAAGTTCCACCAAAGGTTCTATATCAAAAGAAAACACATCAATCGCATGAATGTAATCCCTGGGTATTCTTATTCTGTGAACCTAGTATCTCGCCTGCCGGGGGAGGGGGTGGGGGGTGGGGAAGCAAGACGAGTAACATGCAATATCTGCATGATTTACCAGCAATCGATTTTGGGATTGCAGCATCCATTAAAAGAATGGAGAGAAGAAACAAGCCAGAACTTAGTGGACCTCAAGCTTTCCAGACTCACTAACAATCCCGACAATGGAGTATAGTCAATGATTATTCATCTTCCAAATACAAGAAAAGCCAATAGAATCTCAAAAGAAAGATCTTGTCAGATGAAATAAAGATTATGGATCTAGGAAGAACCATCACAGATTGAAGACAGTCCACATTCAATCAGAAGAAGAGGTTTGCATCAAAGGAAAAAGTGAGGACATCAAACCTCATTAGTTCTCGCACACCTTATCATTAAAGCATGGCCAAAATGTCAAATGATTAGGGACCGATATATAAATACACATGGAGAGTGAGGACATCAAAAGAACCAAAATCCAAGAAGTGGATGCTTATCCAATCTCGAACAAAGCGCGGACGCTGATATTCATCAACTCAGCCATCACAGAAAAGGCGATAGATCATCAAAATTCATACCTTCACCAAGTGCCTACGCAGCAGGAGTTTATCAAAATTTCAGTTCTTCACACATTCCTGAAGATGATCAAGAACACTGCCCATCCACCAACCCAACCAAAGATAGATGTGAAGAGATTGTTGAGCTCAAGAAAAGCTCAGCTATTCTGAGTAAAAATTGACCAACCTCATCATATGTACCATTCGTTAGACAACATCCTCAATCAAAGAGATTGCTATGTGTGAAAAAAAAGCTACTGCCAATCCACTGGATTATGAAAATCCAGAAATAGCTCGTGAAACAACAGAAGGATGGATCAATCCATCAATCAAATCAAAGGAGTGTAAACACTAATAATGTCCACAATAACTCCCCAACAACCGCCTAAAGCGTAGAAATCACCTCATAAATGAAAAAGTTCCACTGAAGGTTCTATACCAAAAGAAAACACATCAATCATATAGAATGAAAGCCCCGGGAATTGTGTGAAGCTAGCATTTGCAACCCGTGGGGGGGCGGCACGAAAGCAAGACGTATAGCATGCAATATCTGCAAGATTCACTAGCAATCAATTTTGCAGCATGCATTGCAAGAATGAAGAGAAACAAGCCAGAACTAGTGGACCTCAAGCTTTGCAGACTCATAAACGATCCCTAAAATGGAGGGTAGTCAATGATTATTCATCTTCCAAATACAAGAAAAGCCAATAGAATCTTTAAAGAAAGAAGACCTTGTCAAATGAGATAAAGATTATGGAGCTAGAAAGAACCATCACAGATTGAAGAAAGCCCACATTGAACCAGAAGAGGTTTGCATCAAAGGAAAGAGAACTAGGCCCTAATCATATCACCAAAACCAAGAAAAAAGCAGAAGCAGAGAACAAACTTCATTCAGATCAGCCTAGAATCCACTAAGCGACTGCTTGTCCAATTTCAAACAATCATCAAGTCAGCCCCACAGAAGAACACAATAGATCACCACCTCTCAAATGCAGCAAAACTTCAACCTGTAGAAGAATTAGAACTTGACAATAATTCTCTAACCGCTCCTTGAAGTGAATCAACTAAAGACAAACTTAAATGAAAACTACAAAAAGCCTACAGATCTTCAAAATTTCAATACTGCCTAGAATCCACAAAGCTGCCGCTTGTCCAATCTCAAACAATCATCAATCAGCCCCACAGAATAACACAATAGATCATCACTTCTCAAACCCGGTAAAACTTCAACCTTTAGAAGAATTAGAACTCGACAATAATTATCTCACTGCTCCCTGAATATAATCAACTGAAGACAAACTTAAATCAAAACAACAAAAAGCCTAGAAATCTTCAAAATTTCAGTCCATTGCCCCTGCTGAAGATGTCAACAAAGATACTTCAGAATTCAAAACAAAGACTGCACAATAGATCACCACTCCTCCAAGAAGCCCAAACACCTTATATTATGTAACTGACCAGCTTCTATGTATTTATCATCATTAGACGACATGCTCCAACGAAGAGATCGTGCTCTGAGGAAAGATGCAACTGCCAATCCACTGCGAAATCCCGAATCATCTTGTTAAACAATTTAATGGAAAGATAAATCTATTGATGAGCCATCCACAACATTGCTTTATAAGTGAAAGCACTACATATTATAACGTTTGGAAAAGTTTTGGCAAAAAGTTTTTTTGGAAAAGAACCTATCTTGCAAGTACCAAATAACATAGAGAAAAAGAGCAATAAGTAACACCAAAATAATAACTCAGCATAAGAAATTACGATCTAGATGACATCAATCTATCTAATATAAACACAAAGTAAACCTGAAAGAAATTCTTCAAATAAATCAATTTAACATAGACACAAACTTCAAGCAGACATACACGCCAAGTCAACAGAAATGCATATGCAAGAAACATATTTCCAAGTGAGTGTGCAACAAAGTACGTTGAAAAGGAAAAAGTGATAAATAACATGCAGAATAATTCCATTACGGAAAAGGTCTTTGCTTTAACCAATTTCTGACCACAAAAGAAAGAGAATTTAATGGTGATCCCCGTGCTTTATTATTGTTGTTATTATAACTGGGTCAACACTAACGGAACCATTTACTGTCCAGAATGCAATAAATAAAAGCTTATCCCATTTCAAACAAAACCTGGTCTCCACAATTCATCCTCTCAGCCTTACAAAAAGGCAAAGGATCAGCACTTCTCAAATTCAGCAAACCTTCAACCTAAAGCAATTAGGAATAGATGATTATTATCTCAATTCTTGCTACTAACCAAAGATAATTAATGAAAGAATGAATTTTAAAAAAGAAACATAAGTATCCATGCAGGAAATTATTAGAAGTTTCAGTTCAACACCCAGTACTCCTAGTCCACCAACCCAACATTATACTGTCAAAGAATCATCAATCCCAAGAAAAGCTCAAATGCTTTATTCTATGGAACAATTGACCAAACTAATCATATTTACTGTTCCTTACATGACATCCTCGGAAGTAGAGATTGGTCCATCAGAGAAGAAGTTGCTTCCAATCCACTAAAAAACAGATCCAGAATCTGCCCGTAAAACAACTAAATAGACCGACTAACCAATCAATTAATAAATGGTCAAAGGAGGAAAGTAAACCCTAATGATGTCCACAACCATGGCAAAGTCCCAAACAGGCAACGGGAGCACAAGAAATTAAGCTTCTGCAACAAGCCAAATGCTTCAGAAATAAGACCAAGAAAGTAATTGGCTCAGCAACCATTGTAATATAGAAACAAAATAACAAAGATTAAGAATACGAATTGTAATAGATATCTGAAGTATGCCATTCCAAATAAGAAGATACCAGTATGCACCAAGTAGAAGCAATTCCGTCAGCAGTAAGCATTCAGTCCTGATAACCAATGGCCATTGACAGAGTCCAAGCAACTCAAATAGCCTCTCGCACGTAAAGAGCAGAAAAAAACCTCTTGTTCTAAACTAAAAGAAAACACAGAAGTCATGTAAAAAGAAAGGTGAAGCTAGGTAGGCAGTTCCTTGAGCCAGTCCCATGATAAGGAAGAAGAGCATGACGTATACATCTTACATATGCTATCTCCACGATTTACCGGAGACCCAATTAGTGATCTCAGCACACAGATAAGGAAAGGGAAATGAGCTTAACTCGTGTGGACCTTTCCAGACAAGAAAGAGCTCTGAAAGAACAGCTTGTCCTATGAATTGATGATGCTTATGCAAAAAGAAAGAACGATTACTAATCCAAGACACCATATTGAACTTGATGAGGCAAACTATTGCCCTGACCAAACTCTGACCTGCAAAGGAAAGAGAACATCTGATCATTCCTCCTTAACTAGAAAATAACGGAAGTGGAAGGAAAATTAGGAATTGATGCTTATGCAGAAAGGAAGAAAACATCACTGACCACAGAGACTCCATATCAAACTTGGCCATGTAAAGTATTGCCTCGACCAAACTCTGATCTGCGGAAGGAAGAGAACTAGATCTGATCTTTGAAATTAACTAAAAATAACAGAAGTGAAGGACAAGTTCCATTCAAACCAATGACTGCCTAAAGTCCAAGAAGGAGGAGCTCGTCCAATTCCAAACAATTATCAACTCAGCCCCACAGAGAGCGCAACAGATCACCAACTGTCAAATCCTGTAAAAGAAGCATTGAAGGTTGTTGTTGAATTATCCTGATTCTTAGGAGCTGATTATTAGGAATATTCAATCCTGATTTTCTGGGTTCTAATTATTAGGAAATAGCTGTAAATAATTAGTTAGGATATGATTTATTAGTATCCCTTGATTTGTGGGATTATAGCTATATTATTCAGATCTGTTTTTTCCTAGTTAGTACTTGTAGAAGTCCTATAAAGAGCTTTGTAATCCTGGTACATTTTATTAGAGAATTATCACAATTCTTTTCTCTAAATTCTTCATGGTATCAGAGCTGAAGGCTCATTCTTCTGGGATAGTGTTGCAGTGCATCATTCATTGATGCAATAATCTTCTAATCATAGCCTTCATTGTTGGGTTTGTCTTTGTCCCTAACAATCTGGTCGCAACTCTCATTATTGTGATCCCTTTAGCCATATTTTTCTCTCTTCGCTTCTAAACTTGTCCCAATTTTTGCTTTAAAACCTCATTCACTTGCAACCTTTACTACATCTATTTTTTGCTCTTCCTTTCCAAGTACTTTCTTTGTGCTTGGAATTATCCATGTCTGAGACAAAATTGATTGGAAATTCTTCGGGTCAAAATGAGGAGGCCAACACCAACCATATGACCGGAGATCTAGAAAATGTGAGAGCAACTTATAGGCTGAATGAAAAGAATTATCTCAAATGGTCACAATTCGTCAAGACCTATTTGAAGGGTAAAGGAAGACTCGACCATCTTCTCGGAATAGGTCCAACACCGAAGATCCCACGTTCAACGCATGGGATGAGGAAGATTCAATGATCATGTCATGGCTTTGGGATTCAATGAATCCAGCCATAAGTGATACATGTATGTTTCTCAAACCGCAAAGGAGATTTGGGATTCTATTCGCAGGACTTATTCAAAGGCTCGAGATGCAGCACAAGTATATGAAATCAAGGTAAAGACAAGTGCAACAAAACAAGGGAGCAAAACGGTGACGGAATATGCCAATTCCTTTCAAAATCTATGGCAAGAACTCGATCATTATCGAGTATTTGAGATGAAGTGTGCAGATGATGCTGCAACTCTAAAAACCTTCATTGAAAAGGATCGAGTGTATGATTTCTTGGCAGGTCTTAATTTTGAATTTGACCAAGTTAGAATTCAGATACTTGGAAAGGAAGAAATTCCTTCTTTGGAAGAGACGATCTCTAATCCGGGCGTAAGAAAGTCGAAGAGGAAAATGCTAGAGCCTCAAGTCGTGGAAGGCTCAAAGCATTAGTAACTCACAATGCGTCAACACAAGAAAGAGGAAAGTTGGATGCTTTGAGGCCTACATGGAGGGATAATCGAGACAGTTTATGGTGTACCTACTGTAAGAAGCCAAGACATACAAAGGAACGATGCTGGAAGCTGAATGGCAAACCAGCAACCTCAAGCCGAGAGTGGGGAAACAAAGGAGGACAGCCAAGGCCTCAAGCTCATCTAATTGAACAGACCAGCCAGCAAATCGGTGAAGGACGGGTGAAAGAATCCTTCAGCAAGAAGGAAATAGAAAGAATTAAAGGGCTTCTAGGGTCTCTTGATAAACCCTCGGTGCATGTTCCTTAGCACTCTCAGGTAAGTCTCCATTCTTCTGTCTAAATGCCTCAAAAAAAATTTCAAGTGAAGCTTGGATAATAGACTCAGGTGCCACTGATCACATGACTCACACTTCATGTATTTTTAGTACCTACAGCCCATGTCCAAGCAATAGGAAAATAGTGGTGGCAGATGGTTCTTTGGCCACTGTTGCAGGAGTTGGTGACATCTATATTACAGCTGTTCTCACTCTAAAAGATGTCCTCCATGTGCCAAAACTATCAGCCAACCTAGTCTCCATACAAAGGCTCACCAATGACCTCAAATGCTATGCAATTTTTTACCCTACCTACTGTGTTTTTCAGGAACAGGATTCGGAGAGGAAGATTGGACTTGCTAAGGAAAAGAATGGGTTGTACTATCTTGAGACGCCGAGGATTTCGAAGAAAGTCATAAACAATTCTCCCTTGTCATTTCTTAGTGCTTCAAATAAGGATGTCATTTGGCTTTACCATTTTCGTTTTGGTCATCCATCTTTTCGTGTCTTAAATATCATGTTTCCTTCTTTGTTTAAAGGATTAGATATGAGTCAATTCCAATGTGATACTTGTGAATTTGCTAAGCACACCCGTGTATCTTTTCCTATAAACAACAAAAGAAGTTCTCATCCTTTTGATTTGATTCACAGTGACATTTTGGGACCTTCCACAATTCCAAATAGCTCGATGGTTTGTTTCTCTAATCGATGATTGCACTAGGGTCACATGGATATTCTTACTCAAACACAAATCTGATGTAAGTCGTATTGTTCCTAATTTTAATTCTATGGTTCAAAATCAATTTGGAGTTAAAATTAAGAGCTTTAGATCGATAATGCTAGAGACTACTTTAATCAGATCTTGTCAAATTATTTTCAAAAGGAAGGGATCATCCATGAGTCATCTTGTGTAAACACACCACAACAAAATGGGACGGCTGAAAGAAAAAATGGCCATTTGCTCAAACACTACTCGAGCATTGTTGTTTCATGGAAATGTCCTTAAGTCTTATTGGGGGGAAGCTATCCTTACATCTACATACATGATTAATAGATTGCCATCAAGAGTATTAGATTTCAAAACTCCTATGGCAATTCTTTCTAGCTTTTATCCCCATTTTAGGACAACAAATAATCTCACACCTAGAGTCTTCGGTTGCACCTCATTTGTACATGTTCATAATCATCAAAGGGGAAAACTAGATCCTAGAGCAATCAAGTGTGTCTTTCTTGGTTACTCCTCTATACAAAAAGGGTATAAATGTTATCATCCTCCTTCTCGAAGAACTTATATATCAATCGATGTTACATTTGTAGAAAACAAATCTTATTTTTCACAGTCTTATCTTCAGGGGAAGAAGTCATTAGTTGAAGATAAAGACTTTGACGATCTTAATCTTAACTTATCTCCTAATAATCTTCCAATCCGAGCTCCTACTTCTGATCAATTAATCATTGATCAATCAACTCTTGACCAATCAGCCTCCAATTCTGATCAACAGGCTCCTCACAAATCAGTTTCTGATGAATCAGTTCGTGCTACTTCAATTCCAGACTCACTCTCTATGATTGAACCTATTTCGGAACAAGAGTCCACTCCCGTATCTCCCCATATTTATGACTCTATGAGATTTCCTCAGGTATACTCAAGAAAGACAGCTGTTCCAGACCAAACACAAGTTCAAGATTCCCATCCGAGTTTTGCAAATGAATTTCCGGTAAGTTCCGACTCTCCTTTGCATAAACAATCACTTGATATGCCAGAAAATGACTCGAATCTTCCCATTGCTGTTAGAAAAGGTACTAGGGAGTGCACAAAGCGACCTTTATATCCACTATCTCATTATGTGTCACTTGACCGCCTATTACCATCTCATAAAAATTTCATTGTGAGTCTGAACACCATTTCTATTCCAAATACTTTATCTGAGGCATTGTCTAAAAAAGAATGGAGGAGTTCAATGAGAGAAGAAATGGATGCACTAGAAAAAAACCAGACTTGGGAGATTGTTGAAAAACCTAAGGGAAAGAATCTTGTGGGCTGCAAATGGGTTTTTACCTTGAAATACAAAGCTGATGGTTCTCTTGAGAGATATAAAGCACGATTGGTGGCAAAGGGTTATACTCAGACCTATGGAGTAGATTATCAGGAGACATTCGCTCCGGTGGCAAAGATGAACACCGTGAGAATTCTACTCTCTTTGGCGGCTCACTTTAATTGGCAACTTCAACAGTATGATGTGAAGAATGCATTCTTACATGGAGACCTAGAAGAGGAGATCTACATGAGTATTCCACCGGGATTTGAAGGAGAAAAGACAGCAAACAAAGCATGTAGATTACGGAAAGCACTATATGGGCTCAAGCAATCACCTAGAGCCTGGTTTGGGAGATTTTTCAGAGTTATGAAAGCTTTAGGCTACAAATAAAGCCAAGGTGATCATACTCTATTCATTAAGCATTCGGCAAGAGGAAGAGCGACGGCACTTCTAGTGTACGTCGATGATATTATTGTCACAGGTGACGATGATTGATTAAAGAGTTTGAAATAAAAGAGCTAGGAAGACTCAAATACTTTCTTGGTATTGAAGTTTCTTACTCTAGACAAGGAATTTTTGTCTCACAATAGAAGTATGTGACTAATCTCTTGAAGGAAACTGGAAAACTTGGTTGTAAACCAGTAGCTACACCTATTGAGCCTAATAAAAAGCTTGGGTATGCAAAGGAAGAACCTGCTGTAGAATGAGAAATGTATCAAAAATTGGTCGGGAAACTCATCTATTTGGCTCATACTAGACCTGATATTGCCTATTCAGTAAGTGTGATTAGTCAATTTATGCATGACCCAAGAGAATCACACTTACAAGCCGTCCATCGAGTGCTACATTATTTAAAAAGAAGTCCCAGAAAAGGAGTCCTATTCAAGAGAAATCAAAAAATGGTGCTGGAAGCTTATACCGATGCTGACTATGCGGGATCTATGGTGGATAGAAGGTCAATATCTGGTTATTGCACATTTCTTGGTGGAAATTTAGTGACTTGGCGGAGTAAAAAACAGAATGTAGTTGCAAGATCAAGTGCTGAATCAGAATTTCGAGCAATGGCCTGAGTAATATGTGAGCTATTATGGCTTAAAATCATCCTAGAAGACTTGCAAGTGGGAGGGTCCTATGAAGCTGTATTGTGACAATAAATCAGCAATTAATATCGCTCATAATCCCGTACAGCATGATAGGACGAAGCATATTGAAATTGACAGGCATTTCATCAAAGAAAAGATAGAAGAGGGGTTGATCTCGCATGTCCTACATACCTTCCGGAGATCAACTAGTTGATGTGCTAACCAAAGGACTTAATGGTGGGATCTTTCATGATATTATCTCCAAGCTGGGAATGGAAGACATCTATTCCTCAGCTTGAGGGGGAGTGTTGAATTATCCTGATTCTTAGGAGCTGATTATTAGGAATATTCAATCCTGATTTTCTAGGTTCTAATTATTAGGAAATAGCTGTAAATAATTAGTTAGGATATGATTTATTAGTATCCATTGATTTGTGGGATTATAGCTATATTATTCAGATCTGTTTTTTCCTAGTTAGTACTTGTAGAAGTCCTATAAAGAGCTTTGTAATCCTGGTACATTTTATTAGAGAATTATCACAATTCTTTTCTCTAAATTCTTCAGTTGTCAAAATTTCAGTGCATCGCTTGTCCTAAAGACTAAGACTACTACATCATCAGCTCAACTAAACAGTGCAAGATTAGATCATTAGTCCTCCAAAAGCCCAAATGTCTTGTTCTATGTAACCAACTGATCAGTAGCATTGTGCTCATGGTCCTCAGACAAACATGATCATTCCAAGAAGAAAGAAGCCACTGCCAATTCACGGAATAGTGAATATTAGGATTGGCTCATAATGCAATTAAACGGAAAGATCAAATTAGAGGAGAGCAAACCCTAACAATACCCATAACATGGCAGACTCCTAGAGAGGTGAGAGTAACCTTCGGAAAATTAGCATACAAATCAGACTGATTTAACAATTAATCAAGAAGGAAAAATAAAAGAAGAAGGATCAAGAGTATTTAGGGAATGATGTCTCCTCTGAAGAGTACTTTGCAGAGGCTGTCAACTGAGAAAGGAATGTATGCACAATCATAGACACAAGATGAAACTGAAGGATGAGGGCACAAGGGAGGGCTATTTCTAGGAAGGAGACACTGACAAGCGGATCTGGATTGGATAGTGATCCGTTGTGGCACGTAAACCTTGCAAAGACATCACAGATCACAAATCAGCCAAACTCTGAACTCCAAAGGAATAAAAATGGCGAGACAAATAAATTGCACTTGCAATATCTCCATGATTTACCAGCAATCAATTTAGTGATTGCAGCATGCATTGCAAGGACAAATACAAACAAGCCAGAACTTTGTGGATCTCAAGCTTTCCAGACTTCTAAACAATCCCTAGAATGGAAGATAGTCAATGAATATCCATTTTCCAAAAACAACAAAACCCAATAGAAGCTAGAGCTTGTTAAATGAAATGTAGAAAGAACCATTATTGACTGAAGACAGCCCACATTAGACCAGAAGAGGCTTGTATCAAAGGAAAGAGAGCTAGGCCCTGATTGTCTCACCATAAATGGAAAAAACCAGAAGCGGCAAACAAACATCATTCAAACCAATAACTGCCTAAAATCCACAAAGCAGCTCTTTGTCCAATTTCCATAATCATCAACTCAGCCCTACAAAAGAACACAATAGATCACCACTTCTCAAACCCGGCAAAACTTCAACCAGAACACCACAATTTTTATCTCACTGCTCCCCAAAGATAATCAACTGAAGACAAACTTAAATCAAAACTACAAATGCCTAGAGATCTTCAAAATTTCAGTCCACCTGAAGATGTGATCAGAGACTACTTCAGAACTCAAGTGAAATTACTAGCAAGGGAGTGCGCCAAATGCTAAATATCCAGCCACAAGGCGAGTACTCTCCTTACAATAACTATGAAATAATTGAAAGACTCCTGCAATTAGCACATCTTCTCCGTCCCAATCAAATTCCATAGCTATTAAAATCCAAAAAGATACCATACCCATATAAAAAGCAATTTGTTTCCACATTGCCCAACTTAATGACGGTGGATCGTGATCAGAACCAGATAAAACCTCAGTCTCAACAACCATCTTCACCAAATTGAATTCACCATTATCTTAAAGCCGATGAAAGGTAGCAGAGATCCATCAATCAATGGCAAGAGACCTTCAAAATTTCATTTTTGTTCACCCCCACTAAAACTTTTGTTCATAAGAGGAAAGAACACTGGAAAATGAGAACCTGAAGCATCAAGTTGTGAGATATGCAGTTGGAAGTCCAATCAGGAGTCTTACAGAATAAAGGGGAGAGAAACAAGCTTGAACTTGTGTGGACCTTTCCAGACAAGAAAGAACTCTGAAAGAAGAGCTTCCCCTATGAATTGATGCTTATGCAGCAAGAACAAACCAATACTGATCACAGACCATATCGAAATTGACAAGGTAAACTATTGCCTCAACCAAACTCTGCCTGCGTAAGGAAAGAGAACATATCTGATCGTTCCACCTTAACTAGAAGATAACAAAAATGGAAGACAAATTAGGAATTGATGTGTATGCATATGCAGCAAGAAAGAACATCACTGATCCAAGACACTCCATATCGAACTTGGCCCCGTAAAGTATTGCCACAACTGAACTCTGATCTGAGAAGGGAAGAAAACTAGATCTGATCTTTTGGATTAACCAGAAGATAATAGAAGTAAAGGACATGTTTCATTCAAACCGAGAACTGCCTCGTGAAACCAAAGAGCTTATCCAATTTCAGACAATCATCAGATTGCGGGAAATCACCACTAGTCAAGTCTGGCAAGACTCCAACCTCTGAGTGAATCTGGACCAGACAATAATAAATTCCCTAGGATCAAACAACTGAAGAACAAATTCCCATCAAACCTAGTAAAAATCTCAGTCTATCGCCAGGTCTTAGACATGATCAAAGACTACTAATTCATCATCTCAACCCAAAAAAAAGAAAGACAGGAAAAGGATCACCGGTCCTCCAAAAAGCCAAACATCCAAGACACAGCCTTCATAGTATCATATCCTCACACGAGCAGTTTTACTCTAAGGGGAAAGAAACCACTGTGAATTCACCAGATAATGGAAAGGTTGATCAGTCATTGTATCAATAAAGGGTCAAAGGAAGAGCTAAATCAAACACTTCCCATAACGACATCCTCAGACGTCAAGAGACTATGATCCAAGAGGAAAGAAGCCACACTGCCAATTCACCAAACAACAAGAATCCAGAATAGGCTGCTAAAACAACAACACAAAGTTCAATCGATCGGTCGATGAATCACTAAGTGATCAAAGGACGAGGCATAAACCAAAGAATTCTGATGACTAATAGGCATCGTAGGCCAAGCAAAACCCTCAAGAATCTCCACGCAACAGGGAAAAACATCACTGATCACAGACACTCCACATCAAACTTGGCCACGTAAAGTGTTGCCTCGACCAAACTCTGATCTACAAAAGCAAGAGAACTAGATCTGATCTTTGGGATGCAGTAGAAAATTACAGAAGTGGAGGACAAGTTCCATTGAAACCAATAACTGCCTAAAATCCAAGAAGCAAGAGCTCGTCCAATTCCAAACAATTATCAACTCAGCCCCTTCAGGGAATGCAACAGATCACCAGCTGTCAAATCCAGTACAACTTTCAACCTGTAAAAGTAGAAGGTTTTTAAAATTCCACTCCATCGCTCGTCCTAAAGGCAAAGACTTCCAGATCATCAGCTCAACCAAACAGCACAAAGTTAGCTCATTGGTCCTCCATAAAGCCCAAAGGTCTTATTCTATGTAACCAACTGACCAGTTGCATTGTGTTCATTGTCCTCAGACAAACATGATCGATCCAAGAAGAAAGAAGCCACTGCAAATTCACGGAACAGTGAATACCAGAATCAGCTCATAATACAATTAAATGGAAAGATCAATCAATGATGAATCAATCACCAAATTGTTTGGAACTAAACTGACAAACAGTTTCGCTCCGAAGGGGAAGAAACCACTGTGAAATCACCAAATAACGAAAAGATCAATTGGTCATTGTATCAAGAAAGGGTCAAACATAAAGAAATGAACAAGGATCAATAGTTCATTTTGGGAATGATGTCTCCTCTGAAGAGCACTTCGCAGTGGCTGTCAACTGAGAAAGGAACGCACACACAATCATAGACACAAGATGAGACTAAAGGATAAGGACACAAGGGAGGGCTATTTCTAGGAAGGAGACGCTGGGAAGCGGATCTGGATTGGATAGTGATCTGTTGTGGCACGTACACCTTGCAAAGAAAGAACCATCGCAGATTACACATCGGCCAAACTCCGGCCTCCAAATGAAGAGAATCGGTTTTCGCATCAATCGGAAAATTATGGACTGAAAAACAAATTTCATTCAAACCAATAATTGCCTCAAGAGACAATAGAGCTTATCCAATTTCAGACAATCATCAGCCTGCGGCAGAGCACCCCATGTCAAGTCTAGCAAGACTCCAACCTGTGAGAGAACTCCCAAAGTTAAAAAATTGAAGAACAAATTTCCCATCAAACCCAGTAAATTTCATTCCATCAGTAGGTCCCAGACGTGATCAAAGACTAATAATTCATCCTCTCAACCAAAGAAAAAAAAAAGACAGCAAAAGGATCACTAGTCCTCCAAAAAGCCCAAACATCGAAGACATAGTATTCATAGTATTCATCATCCTTGACATCCTCAGACAAACAGTTTCACTCCGACGGGAAAAAAACCACCGTGAATTCACCAAATAACAGAAAGATCAATTGGTCATTGTACCAATAAAGGATCGAGAAACAAAAAGAAAAGGATAAGGATCAATAGTGAATTTTGGGAATGATGTCTCCTCTGAAGAGTACTTCGCTGAGGCTGTCAACTGAGAAAGGAACGCATGCACAATCATAGACACAAGATGAGACTGAAGGATGAGGACACAATGGAGGGCTATTTCTAGGAAGGGGACACCCGGAAGCAGATATGGATTGGATATGGATCTGTTGTGGCATGTACACCTTGCAAAGAAAGAACCATCACAGATCACACATCGGCCCAACTCCAACCTCCAAAGGAATGAGAATCGGTATTTGCATCAATCGGAAAATTATGGGACTAGAGAACAAATTTCATTCAAACCAATAACTGCCTCGAGAGATGATAGAGCTTATCCAATTTCAGACAATCATCAGCTTGCAGGAGAGCACCCCTTGTCAAGTCTTGCCAGACTTGACAATCATCACCTGTGAGAGAACTCCCAAAGATAAAAAACTGAATAACAAATTTCCCATCAAACCCAGTAAATTTCAGTCTATTGCCAGGTCTAAGACGTGATCAAAGACTACTAATTCATTGTCTCAATTGAGAAAAAAAAAATAAGAAGACAGCAAAAGGATCACCACTCCTCCAAAAAGCCCAAACATCCAAGACATAGTATTAACAGTATTCATCGTCCTTGACATCCTCAGGCAAACAGTTCGTAAGGGGAAAGAAACCACAGCGAAGTCACCAAATAACAGAAAGATCGATCGGTCACTGTATCAGGGGTCAAAGGAGGAGTTAAACCAAACACTTCACATAACAACATCCTCCGACATCAAGAGATCACGATCCAAGAGGAAAGAAAGAAGCCACACTGCCAATTCACCAAACAATGAGAATCAAAGGATCTCCGCACAAGAGGGATGGATCTCTGCAACCAGACGACGCATCACAAAATCAGACCAAGAAAATCAATCGAACACCATCAACAAAATCAATCAATCGAGAAACGGAAAACAAAAAGGAACGATGGGGAGAGTTACCATCACAAAATCAGATGCAACTGCCAATCCACCGAAATGCATACTCATCTTGATAAACAATTAAATGGAAATATCAATCTATTGATAAACCATCCAACAACATCGCTATACAAGTGAAACATTACATAGAGAAAAAAGAGGCAATAGGTCGCACGAAAATAACATCTCAGCATAGGAAATTACCATCCAGACAGCATCAATCTCAACAAATATTAACACAGGAAAAAGTCCCTGATAAATAACATGCAGGATAGTTCCATCAAAGAAAAAGGTATGACATACAAATCAAAAGTTTCCAATCCAATCCCAAAGAGAAAGTAGGCTCTAGTCTGGCAAAAGAACGACTGGTATCAACTACCATCATCTGTTAAGAAACAGAAACAAAACAAGAAAGATTAAGAATGCAAATCGTGATAGATATCTGAAGTATGTCACTTCAAAATAAGATACTACCAGTATGCCCTGAAGTAAAACTGATTCTGTTAGCAATGAGCCTTCACAGTCCCAATAACCAAAGAAACCCTACAATTTTTTAGACATTCATATGGCCATTGACTAATCCAGCCAACTCAAACAACCTCTCGCACGGAAAGAACCCGAAATTGAGTCTTGTTCTGTACGAAAAGAAAACACAGAAGTCGTGTGAAAGGGAAGGTGAAGCAAACTAGGTAATGCCAGGAGCCATTTCCACGATAGGGAAGAAGAGCATGACGCATGAATTGTACATACGATATCTCCATGATTTACTAGAGATCCGATTAGAGATTGTGGCACACAAATAAGAATGAAGAGAAACGATCTAGAAATTGTGTGGACCTTTCCAGACAAGAAAGAACCCCGACAGAAGAGCTTGTCCTATCAATCAATTCTTACACAACAAGAAAGAGCCATCACTGATCACAGACACTCCATCTCGAAATTGACGAGGTAAAGCAATGCCTCGACCAAACTATGACCTGCGAAGGAAAGAGAACATCTGATCGTTCCACCTAACCTCGACTAGAAGATAACAGAAGTGGAAGACAGATTAGAAATCGATGCTTACGCAGCATGAAAGAACATCACTGATCCCAGACACTCCAGATCGAACTTGGCCGCTTAAGTATTGCCACCACCAGACTCTGATCTACGAAGGGAAGAGAACAATTCCTTCCAATTTCTATTTCTCTTTCTGTCAACTTGCCATAACGACATCCTCAGACGTCAAGAGATAGAAGCCATACTACCAATTCACCGAACAACGAGAATCCAGAATAAGCTGTGGTCAAAACAACAACGCAAAGTTCAATCGATCTGCCGATGAATCACAAAGCAATCAAAGGACGAGGCGTAAACCAAAGATTTCCAATAACCAATAGGCATCGTAGGCCAAGCGAAACCCTCAAGGATCTCCGCAACCGGATGATGCTTCACAAAATCAGACAAGAAAGCAAAATGAGGACACCATCGACAAAATCAATCAATCAATCAATCTAGAAGCAGAAAACAAAAGAGGAGAAGGAAGGGCCGATGAAGAACGCCTATCCGGAATCGCTACTTCTCTCTGAAAACAATATCGCAGAAGAAGCCATGGGGGAGAAAGGAGAACCAGAAACGCGGGCGAGAGCAACGGATACAAATGAGCACGAGAGGGGAAAAAGGACCCTTTTTCATGGGGAAAGGAAAGGATACGCCGACTTCGGGTCGACCGTTGATGTAAAAATAAATACGAAGCGAGGGTCGTGATTGGACGGCTGTGATCTGCTGACTGTTCAATTTAGGAAAGTCGGTGGGCTTTCCAAAATTCCGACCGTTGCTTGACACGCTCGCCGTGAGAGAATTAGGAAAGACGCTCGCTACGAATCATCTTCGACCGCGTGTCCTGGGTTGCTAACGGTCCTGACCTGACTTCTTCCTGCGGCTTTCCCGCCGAAATTTAGAAATTGAAAATAATATTATTTGCATTTAAAAAATTTAGGGATATTAACATTACTACCTACCGACCCATGTATTTTCATTTGAAAGCTATTTTCGCCCAGCTACTTTCACTTAGCTGAAAACTGTCATCTACTTTTTTAAAAGTGCCACTGTTGTCCTCGAGGCATTTCTTTATGCTTCCCTTGACTTGAGTCTATTGAGAAAATTACTAAAATGGGCTACTTTTTTAATGGAAAATATATATATATATATGCTATCTACGTATATCTCTCTCCACTCGATACACCTAGCATAAATCGGCTCGCTACTTGAGCTCATGGTGGCCATGATCGCCAAATTCGAGCGGCACTATGGCGAGGGACGATTGATGTTAGTGGGGTGGTCAAAGGGGACTAGGGCAGTGGCAAGTGGTGGGGTGGGCAATGAACGATGGGGAGAGTTCATATGTGCATGAATTTTTTTTATGTCACTAATTTGGCATATGTCCCCACATGAAAATAATAAGTGTGTCATGACATGACACACGCACTTTATTATTCATGTTAGCAATCTCATGGTCCATGTTTGGAAAAAAAAAAAGTGATATAAAAAAAAGTATAATCAATACTAACATTGACATTATACAAAATACAAAATTGCTTTAAAAAAAAAGTAATAGGACAATTTAGATTCTTGTGCAATTGTACAAGAACTATCCGTTCCATTTACTTAAGGAATTATGAAAATATCATGTAAGAGTTTCCAGTATTTTGGTCTAAACAAAAGTGAATGTTTGTTTTGCAAAATGATTCAAATCAAAAGTAAAACAATAAAAGCCATTTATGCCATCTTTGTGAGTGTTTCTATCCCTCTATTTTTCAATTTCTCGTTTCGCGAAATAGAAAAAAGAATAGAAATCAGTTTAATAACATTAACTAATTTTTCTATTTTCGAGAATAAACCGGTGCCTAGTTAATAGATTTGGAATAGAAATACTTCTTTGTTTTTGGAAACAAAAAGAGAAATGATGTCATTTAAAAAAAAGCTTAACGTAACTTGATGGTCGTCTTTACACAATCGACACAAAGTCAAGTCTCTCGAGTTGATCCTAGTCCCAATTTTCGGAATAAAAATAAAAAATAAATAAATAAAATTCATAGATTCATAAATTTAGAGAAAATTTAGAAATTAGATTTTGAGTAGTTTTACTAAATTTAAGTGTTAATTCTAGTTTAGAATTAATTTAGCATAAAAAGTTATGAAAATCTTTTGCTGAAAATTGGATGCAAAATTAAATAAACTCTTAGGGCTTTACTACATGGATTTTTGAATGCTGTTTTCTTTTGAAGATAATGCTATTTCTAGATAAAAACTGTTCCCATAATAAAAATATTTCCAAAGACACTCTTAATCCTAAGTGAAAAAAAAAAAAAAGAAGGACAATGGGAATGCTCTTTCTTTGAAACTCATTGCCACTCCCCTCTTTCACGATCTCGAGCGACAGTGCTGACATTTTGGTACCAACAATTGGCAATGTGAATGAAAGAGTTACTTTTTTCACTTAAAGTTTAAATCTAGATTGGTCAATCGTCATTGAATTTATTTTTGATTAAAGGCTTTAATAATTTCATGTACGCCCATGCAATGACCTGGCAACCTTGCACGTCGCAAATTGCCTCTTGGCTGCCACTTAGGAATTTTAACAACGATTTATTACTATTTTTTTCCATGGTATTACGTTCTACTTTCTTTTAAAAAGTTAGGAAGATTGTCTTAAGAGTATCCTGAATGTTGAAGATTATGTATTTTCTTTACATGTTTGAAAGATAGTGTTTAATTGTCCTAGGTGTAAAACCTTGTGCTTTTTATTAATTGTTTGAAAGGTTGCATTGAATTTATTCTAAGTATATAAGGCTGTGCCTTTTATTGGAATTTGTCCTTTTCTTAATATCCCAAGAACAACTTTCGTTATCTAATGACTATCTAAAATCCAAAAACATTGCTGATTTAGAAATTGTAATGTGGCAGTCTTTCTTACATGGAACATAAGAACTTATTAAATTGCATGATGGTCCATATTTTCAAAGGGGATTGTGAAGTCCATCGGATTTCAATGATATAAATAATCCTCATTTCGGTGAATTAGGGGTACATGATAATTGATAATTTACATTAAACAATTTTTCTATTCCGCACTTTTACGGAATAAATCCGTTTGATAAACCTATTCCGTTTTTCATTTACGGAATAGATTTACATTCCGTAAATAGGTTTGGAATAGAAATCGAAGTTGAAATTTTCTACTTCGATTTTGGGACGGAAATGAGAAATAAAATTTTTCATCGTTCGTCAACCTGGCCCTTCATCCGTTGCCGCCGACCACGGTCCGTCGGTCGCCGATCGCCCGCCGGTCGCCAAATAAATTATTTTTATAAATATCATTTTAAAATGAAATTTATTCGAATAAATAAAATGATATTTATTTTTATTTTTACGAATAAATATTTATTTTACGAATAAATTAAAAAAATCCTTAAAAATAAATAAATATCATTTTAAAAATAAAAATTATTATAAAAACATCATTTATTCATTTTTATTTTAAATTTTAAATTTTTATTATAAATATTAATTTTATTTTTAATAAATAAATTTAATCGAAATAAATTTATTTATTAAAAATAAATTTAATTAAATATCATTTTATTAAAAATAAAAATAAAAATAAAAATATTCATTTTAAAAATAAAATAAAATTTTCATTTTTATTTTTATTAAAAATAAATTTAATAAATTTATTTTTATTTGTCTTGAGTGTTTTGCCAAATAAATTTATTTTTATTTTTAATTTTTATTCATTTTAAAAGAAATTTATTCGTAAAATAAAATAAAATAGAATAAATAAAATAAATTTATTTTTAAGGATATTTTTATTTTAAAATAAAATGATATTCTTATTTTATTTTTTATGATTTATTTTATTTTATTTTATTTCTTTATTTTTTTGGTTAATAAATCATTTTTATTTTTATTTTTTATATTAAAGGTCGCCGATCGTCACCGCCGCCGTCCGAAAGGAAGAAATTTTGTGTCGTTATCAAACGAATTTCTATTTTTAGAGTAGAAATTTTGTGTTGTTATCAAATGGTTATTTTTGCTTAGAAACTCTTCTAGAAATAGAAATAGAAAAATCTATTTCTGTTCTAAACTATTTCGGGAAAGAAATTTTGTCACGCACCCCCTTAGTGCTCGCCTTTTTCCTCTTTCAATTTTATCCCTACCTTTCTAGGCTGTTAAATTGTCACACCCCAATCCTCGGGCACGCACTCATTTCTTACCTGGTCGATATAATAGCGACATCTCAGAACGCATTGCCGACTCATTCATTTTAATACGTATGCGGAAGCATATAGAAAATCCCCAAATAATAAAACAATTGAATAGAAATGTAGGGCTATATTTTTCACAACTGAAAAACCACAACCACACTTTTATACAGGGCAAACCTCATAGTATATTTTACAATACTATTAACAAGTAAGATCTATCACATATCAGATCAAACTCAGAGTTTGAACAACAAGACGGAGGTCTTAGTCTTCGTCGGGGTCATACTCTGGATTCTCCTCGAGGTCATCCTCCGGCTCCTCTTCAAGTTCTTCTTCTTCTTCTTCAGACTCCTCATCAGGGTCTTCCAACTCCTGATCCTCCTCCGGTTCCTTCTCATGAGGCTCCTCCTCTGGCTCTTCTTCCCATGGCTCATCCTGTTCGACGATTTCCCCTTCCTCTTCGCTCCAATTAGTGCCCTTAGCTGAGTATACCGGTAACTTAGGATCGCCCTCGAGCTTGGGATCCTTGGCATCCACTACCGACCCACCCTTATGGTCTGCCGTCCCCAGCCCGAATGCTGCCTCCAGAACGTATAAAGGCACATCACCTTCCGGGATGGGACCTTCTCTTCATCCATCATGGTAGTGACGATACCATGACTGATACTCGTGGGGTACCAGGTCGATTCTATTTACATCCACCTAGACCTTGGACTCTATCAACACATACTCTTTTTTTTTTTGGTCGTTTATCAACACATACTCTAACCCCTCTAGGTGGTGGTAAATCGAGAAGTGGTATCCTACCCCAGTGATCTCTTCAGGGATACCATAATGCATAGGAGAACAAGGAGGTGGAGGTGCCGCTATCTACGGGCCTGAAATGTTGTCCCACATCGGGGTGAGACTACGTCTCAGCAAGTTCTACTCCCTAAGACCCGATTAGGAAACCAATATGCCATAAGGGCTGCCTATGCACAACACGGGTTAGAGGACTTACCTCGGCCTTAGTTTCACCTTGCAAATTAACACAATTCGAATAGGCACCCTATTAATCAATTCACCACATCAGATCAAGTCATTGATCAATTGACCTAGTCGATTACATGTCACCACGATCTCCCTCCGGTCGGCATATTCAATACTATCTATAATGTCTTATCAAATCAGGACCCGTTCACTCTAAGCTGAAGATAGTTAGTATAGCTCGCGCTAAGCTGATAAATAGTGTACTGCTCGCAATCTAAGCTGACATATCAGAGCCCTTAGGATGATATAGTACACTCATAATGCTCCCTCTAAGCTGATAAAGTATACTGCTTGCAATCTAAGCTGACATATCAGAGCCCGTAGGATGATATGGTATATCGGTGTAATGCTCGTAATCTAAGTTGACATATCGCCTGTGGGTCGATATAGTACACTGTTAGTGCTCTCCCTAAGTTGATAAGGTATACTCCTTGCAATCTAAGTTGACATATCAGAGCCCGTAGGATGATATAGTATACCGGTGTACTGCTCGCAATTTAAGCTGACATATCACCTGTGGGTCGATATAGTATACCACACCCAATCATTCAACTCAATTCTTCAATTTTATCATACTCAATAAAATACACGTGTGTGAGTACACCGCCGATCTTAGCCAAAATACTATAATTTCTTTTCCATAAATCCCACCATTTTCTCGTAGTTCACCAAAATATTTTTGGCGCTGTCAACTGATGTCCGGTTATTTTTCAATTAATTACCAGAATTAATTAATTTAGAAAATAAATCCTAAAATCACCAATAAATCAATTTAGCACAATCTAGCATTCAATAAATTAAACAGAATGCACCACGATAATCGCATAAAATTTCTGGCCGTCGACCATCCCGGTCTAATTTCCAGAAAATAAATAAATAAATAAATAATTATGGAAAATATTAAATAAATACAATAAATCCAATTTAGGCCCGTAATGCCTAATTGGAAGCCAAGATGGACCTGGAAAATTTTGAGACTCATTCAATAATTACTCGAGCCTATTTACTCGCTAATTACACTAACCATTTGCCTAACATGCATAGGTAAATCCCTAATTTAATTATTCTAATCTAATCTATCAACCTAGTTGCACTTAATTAAATCTAATCAACCCCTAAGTATCATTAGTCTACTAAGTAGGGATTAGTGAGTTAAACTCACTTGTTTAATGAACGGTCGGATCAAACCGATGGGAATGTCGCGGGGGTCACTTTTCTCCAAAGCGGGCCTAGGTTTTGAGACTCAGAACCACCTCAAAATGGGCTTGGAAGCTTGCTGGAAACCCACTAACAAACCTTTTGTTTTGAGCTGCAAAACAGGGGGAAACGAGGTTGGTTAGGGCGGTAAGGCTCAGGGGAGACAACGAGGATGGTCTTGGGTCCAAACAAGGGCAAATTGGAGGTGGAGGGGAATTTGGCAGCAGCTTGAGCTGCATGGGACAACCCTGGGGACACACGACAGAGGTTGGGATGTGAACGGTTGGGCGATGGCTTGCGCAGCATGCGGACGGGGCCGGGGGCAACAAACGACGGCTGGTGGTGGTGCTCCAGCGTGCGACAGGTTGCAGCTTCTTCTGCTGGTCTTCTGGCCTTCAAGCGGTGGCAATGGAGGTGGAGAAGTAGCTTGGTCGACTGGCTAGGGATGGAGGGAGAGGATGGGGGACAAGCTTGGATAATGAGGGGACCACAAGCCTTGATTTTCCATTCAATTGTCCCCTTTGACCCACCATGGCCAAGCACTGATCCTTGGCTGTCCTTAGGCCACCCATGCACTCCCAATGACTCTTGAATTGGTCAATTTTGGTTAGGCCATGGGGAGCTACGAATTTGGAAGCTTTGGCCTCACATTGGACACTTAATCTCATTTAATTCAATCCTATTTGGCCTCAATAAATTTAAGTAGTACTTCAATTATAAAATTGATAATTTTCCTCACCAATGGATCTATCTTGCATCCCAAACTTACGATAAAAAACAATCCTCGGTATTTTCTGAACAAAAATGGTCCTATGCCGACTTTTTCTCAAAAAGCCTCGGGTTTGAGAAAAATCTTCTAAGGGCGAGTCGATACTCGTAGAATTTATTGTGACATGACAGAATCCTCAATTTTTGAAATTGGACTCAATTTCACGGTTAATTTCCATTTGGCGCGTTTTTAGCGTGACCTATGCTACTGGGTAGCTTTCAGAACTTTTTAGTGCAAATGACCCGTGGTCGATTTTCTTCGAGCTGCAGTGTATCTCTTCAACACATCGGCAACTCTCGGTGGTTGTGAAAATCTCAAGGTTTCAATTACGGGCATTAGGTACCCAAAACGACGAAAATCAATCTAGTGCCGATTGACTAGAATTTGTAATAAGGTGGAATCACCCACACTTTAATCACGCATCTCGATCGAATCGACCTATCCTTGATCTCTGATCGATTTTGACAATGTCGTAATGACTCTTGAAGACTAGCACGGTTGAGTAGTCGATTTCTAGTCAAATTCTCAAGTCCATTGCATTAAAATCTCTTAATGATTTTCCCAGATAATCTAGTTATCTCACGAGTGATCGGCTCTAAGAATAGCACTATAGGCGCGTCGATAAAAAACCCGATTTATTCAATTGAAATCGGGATTGAAAATCTAAGATGTCACACAAATCCCCACCTTTCCAAATTATATCAAATCAATTCCAAAACTAGATTCCCTAAAATTAAATCATTCTAATTACCTTCGGCCCTTCCTAGCCTTTAAGTATTTATAGTATTGCAATTAAGATTATTTTCTAGAAGACCCAAATTTTTCAATTTTTCTCTTCATCCCAAAAATTTCAATTATACATTTAGGCTTCGTTCGTTTTGCGAGAAAATGTAGCGTTTACGGAAAATATTTTCTAGGAAGTCATTTTCCAAGAAGATGTAATTATTTTCCGTGTTCGGATGAAACCCGAAAATGAAGTGGAAAATATTTTTCGTTGTTCAGTAAGGAAAATATTTTCCTTCACATACTCTTTTCATTTATTTTATTTTTTTTAAAATGGATTTTTCATTTTTTTTAAAAATTGATATTAATTTTTTTTTAATTTTTAAAATCCATTATTAATTTTTTTCATTTTCATTTTTATTTTTCTTTGTTTTCCATCTCCCGATTTCTTGGCCGGTTGCCGGCCACGGCGATGGCTTGCAACCGCCACCGGCAAGCCTCGAGCTTGTCGACGAGCACTAGGCTTGTCGCTCACCGAGATTGGTGAGCGTGAGCATCAAGCTTGAGGCTCACGAGATCGACCAGGTGTGAGCTTGAGATCGACAAGCTTGAGGTTCGCTTGGCGATGGTCAACGACTAGCCAAAAAAGAAGAAGATGAGAAACAAAGAAAAGAAAAAGAAAAGAAATAGAAAAGAAATAGAAAATAAAAAGGAAATTAAAAATAATTGAATTAAAAAAGAAAAAGAAAAATTAAAAAATAATTCAAATAAAAAAAAAAGCTGAAGAAGAAGAAAGGGGAGGAGGAAGTGAGAATTTATAGAGGTGTAAGATAAAAGAGATCAAGTGTAGAAAATGTTTTTCACTTTTCAAAAGTAGAAAACATTTTTCCTTAATTTAGAAGATTTTTTTTTTTTCATGAAAAATATTTCCCCCAAAGAATTCATTTTTCGTGAAATGAACGTCGAAAAATCGTGTGCCTTGGGCAGAACCTGGCTATAGTGGTGCTCAAGATTCTCATTGCCCAGCTTCTCTCCAACTTCTCCTTCACCCTCTCTCCCGACTACGTCCACTCCCCTGCTCTTAGGTTGGTTATTGAACCTGAACACGGTGTCGAACTCTCCGTCACCAAATTATCTCGGGATTGATTCCTTCAAGAGCAGTTTTCTTTTTTTTTTCCTCACCCCGTTTTTTCTTAAGCCCACCGTACGTTTTCTTGCTGTATCCAAAACCAGCTTTTTCTTTCCTTTTTGTCACTCTTGTATCAGTTCATGACAAAGTTCATTCTTTTTCATTATACATGTTACAACTAATGCGGAAGGTGAATCGACGAAACAATTCAAGCAAGAAATAAGTTATAGAAATAAAACATAAACGTTGTCGATTTACATGATTAGGTAATGTATCAACTCTCTAGAAAGAGATTCATGAGGTTGTTAAACTATAATCGGTAAAATGAAGATTACATTCCAGTGTTTCCAACCAATCTTAGGTAACACCTTACCCACGAGAATCGATCAAAAAAATGAAGTTTTCTCGTGCTTTCAACTATCTGGGCAAGCGGCTCTCAAAAGCTCTCTAAGCATTTCATAAATTTCTGATCTTAAATAGCCTTTGAAAATAAGATTTTTAACAAGCCCGAATCCTAGCTGCTTCGGGCCGAGCGCCTGCCAAAATAGGCCTGCCGGTAACTATGCTGGAAAACATAATATTTATTGGGCGCAGTCCGAGAGCCTTGCCTGCTTTATCTGGTAGCCGGGCCTCGGTGCTTGCCTGGTGGCCAGGTTGGTCTAGGTGCCAGGCGGGCCTTTCCTCTCATATCTAATCGCCCGCTTCTATCATCATGTCCTCGCTCGCAAACACCCCGAGTGTCCCCAGTTATGAGCTTATGCATAATTCCAAATCAATTTGAATTAATTTCGAGTTGTAATTAACAAATCTCCACTTTGGCAAGAAGTCCAACTTCATCATCATTGACCGCTGTCTCTCCCATTCTCCATTAGGCTCCTCCCTTGTTGCAGAAAATGATCATGTAATATTTGAGTTAGTGGTGGGACTCGCAAGAGAAAAAGTGGACTTCAACTTATAAAAAGGAAGAGCAGCGAACGCACGAACGGAGAAAAAGTGATAGAAGGATATAGAAAGAAGAGAAGAAGAAATGAAGGCGAAAAAGAGAAGAGGGGTTTTGCGCGTACATGACATGAAGGCTTTGCCATGTCAAATGAAGTATGTATCACAACACCTAGTAACGACTTACGCCATTTATTCGTCTAATCGAAGTATTTTTCGAAATTAAAGTTCGAAATCAAAATTGTGTGAAAATGGAAATGTGAAGACCAATTTGGAGTTTTTAAGCCGTAGAATTTTATGAAAATTATGAATAATGACATTGTAAAGCTGTGGGGTTTAAGAAGTGTTGATTTGAAATAAATGTTTACTTGGAGCAAAATTCTAAAGATTATCGAACTTTGCGATGCAAATAGCTTTAAATAATCACTTTAGGCGAGTAATTTGTTGACGTGTGAAATTTATTTTGTTACCGTTTAAGCTTAATTTAGCCGAATCATAGTTGATATAATGTTTTAATTGGTTTGATGTTATTTCTCACTTATATGATCGGATTGCGAGTTTATTGATTCGAGTGAGCTTTTTGTTTGGTTAAGGGTATATCAAGGTGAGTGGTACTATACTTTTATATTTTGAAACTAAAATAATTTAGACATCTGCAAAGTCAATTGTTGCTGAAGCAACTTGTAGGGCGGAGAAAAAGTAGGTGCTTCTTTTGAAATTCAGGCTCGTGACTTTTCTCAAGTAAGAGTTTTGGTAGTTGAAAAAGCTCAAGAGGCAACCGACTGGATCGAGCAACATGGAAGGATCACTGATGCTCTTAGGGGCCATCTGATACCAGAAATTAGTGCCCGGAGAAATCTAAGTATTCTGGGATAAGCTTTGTCCCTTTCATCAGCAGTCCTGGGGGCTGGGGTTCTACTTACTGTTGTTCCAGACCTGACATAAGTACAATGCACTGTTTTAGAAAGGGAACTCTCTGAGCTCGTAGCTGACTCAGGTCATGGTGTGGCATCATCTCTCACTGCAATTCAAATTTACTCTCTAGCTTTGCAGAGAATTTTTCCTCTAAATTACCTCGTGGCCAGCATGCCATATCACTGTGCGCAAATTTTGCATCTGATGTCATTTGCAATGCCCAAAGTCAGGCTGCTTAATTGATATCTAAGCTACTAAGTGATTCTCGTGATTCGGTCAAACATACTCGTGACAACCTGTTTCTAAAAGTCAGAAGCATGCCTTTGAGATAGGGAAAGTTGAAGATGAGTGTTCTGAGATAGTGAACTCTGTTGGCTCCGAGGCTGAATCTAAAGCTAGAACTGTCTTCTCTCTAGTTTCATTAAAGACATGCAATGTTTCATCATAGAAAAGAAAGATGATTTAAAATCACTGTTTTATCTTGCTCAATCTAAATATGAGGACACAAAGGGTGCGTTTGGGAAGACTTTTGGGAAAAGTCATTGAGAAAATGTAAAGCCTTTTGAGTTAAGGGTGTTTTTCAAAATGCGAAGTGTGTTTGGTAAATTTATTTGTGAAAGTTCATTGTGAAATATCTACGTGCAAAATAGTGTTTGGATAAATTAAATTTGCAAAAGGCTTTTTATTATTAAAAAGAAAAAAAAAATGAACGTTGGCCGGCCAAGGCTTCGCCGGTTACCACCGGCCAAGGGCTTCACTGGTCACCGCCGGCCAAGGGTAGGCGATCCGGCGAGGGTCGCGGTGACCCTCGTTGCGCCGTCGTGCGACCCACCGTGCCGCGGAGGTCATCGGCGACCCATCTGGTCGTGCGTGAAGGTCGAAGGCCGCGACCACATTTGGTCGCGACCAGATCTGCGACCAGATGGGTTGCGCGAAGGTTGCGACCTCCGCGGAGGTCACCTGAAGCATGGCCGGCGATGCAGATCTGGTCGCTACTAGATCTGCGTCGCGACCTCTCGCGAGGTCGCGGTCGGCGACCCATCTGGTCACGGCGCAAAGGTCGTGACCAGATGGGTTGCGCGAAGGTCGCTTGAAAGTCGTAACCTTTGCGGCGACCTCTCGAGTGGGGTCACGCGACTCTCGCCGAAGGGTCGCGGGGCGGCGGTGAAGGTCGTGGCATGGTGGGTCGGCGTGGTGGGCGCGACGGTCGCTGGCGACTGCGTGCCCTTCGTCGGCAACCACTCACGAAGAAGAAAGAAGAAGAAGATGAATAGTCAGGGTAAAAAGGGAAAAACGAAAAATCAATGAGGACAATTTGGGAAGAAATTTTTTTATTTTAAGCTCAGCTCTTAGCATGCCGAGAAGGCTGAAAGCCCAAGGTAGCCCCCCACCTGCCTTGGGCTTTCTGCCTTGGGCTTTCAGCCTTGGGAAGGCTTGGCATTCCCCAAATGGGGCTTGAAAATTTTTACCAAACACCCACCAATTAGCCCAAGGAGCTTTGGGGGTTCAAAGTGGCTTCTAAATGCCACTCCCAAACGCACCCTAACAAGGCGAGGCGTCACAATCAATTAACACAGGAAAAAGAGAAGGCCTTTTTTTTTTCTGTAGAACTTAATTGTCTCTATTTATAATGAGTGAAAAAGGGGATTGTTGACATGGCTGTTGTCAATGGGAAAGGGAATGGCAGTAGGTCTCGGATGATTCCTCATCTTTGTTTGGTTAACTCGAAGGGCTAGTAGAGGAATGCTAGATCATTAGTGAATCTGTGAATGATCTACGGCAATATGCTGACTGGGATGTTCCTTGCAGTGACCCGAGCATGGAAAGTCGGGGACTTTTTTTTCTGAAGAAAACTGGGCATCCATTTTCAAAAGCAATGTTGTTTCCTGTAAAAGCTTGGTTGATCAATTGTCTATGTTGTTTAAGCCGATGTAATCAAGAATGCTCTTACATTCAATTCAGAGTTGGCAGATTTACTTGGATCTGTCTCACAACTTCGTGGCACTATTGACACTGCACTCGAGCAGCTATTGGAAGTTGAAAAGGAGCAGGGAACTATCATTGAACTTGAACGGAATTACTTTGTTAAGGTAGCCCTCATCACTGAGCGGCAATTGGCTATTGAAGGAGCGTCTCTTAAGTGTGTTAGGGAAATCCCTTATGATGTTTTGAAGATGATAAAATAAATCAAAGATTACTAATGTGTTTAATGGTTGAGTAATAGACTATGCATATGATAGAATGTGTAAATGATTTTATCAAAATCTATACTTGGAAGAACCAGAAGACAGACTCTATGCTGAGACTGAACTTATACAGACTGTGTCCAGACTTTAAGGCTAAATCTGTTTAGAAGCAGAATATGTTCAGATTTACGTTCATATTGTAAAGTCTATTCTGAAGATTTCCAGAATTCTGTGTCAAAGTCCGAAGACTCTCAGACTTTGTGTCAAAGTCTGCTCACCCTGATAAATTCCAGACTGAACGCAAGTGAAGAAGGAAGATACTCAGACTACTTCAGACGGAAGACATTCAGACTTTACTTTAGATGGAACACTCTCAAACTTTACATACAGAACGAGACACAAGTCCAGAATGTGAGAAGGTCCAGAACGAGACACAAGTTCATAACGTAGCAGATTCCGAACGAAGCATCTTCAAAACGAGACAACTTGACAGAATGTAACATAAGCCCCAAACATATAACGACTAGCGATCTGGTTTGGATTCTACATCAAGATAGATTTAATTGACTCAATCTGATTGATTGACAATTGGATATTGAAGACAAGAACTTTTTATACGAAGAAGCTCTACTTATGGAAACCAAGATTCTGTTTGTATGGACGATCAGAATCAATTTGAGATTCTACTTCTATTACTCAACGACTATCAAATCTTTTAGATACAGATCTGTCCAATGGGTAGATTGGAAGATGATCCTCTAAATATTGTCCAACGGCTAGTTTGGAAGTGGAGGAGTATTTAAGGAGACCAAGGACCGATGAGCAAGTAAGAGACGGAGCGTAGAATTTATGATTCCAAAGTCTGAGCGACTTTTGATCATACACTTGTCGTTGGTGAGCTTAAACGTTTGTGATCGTGAGAGAAATACCAAAAGAGTGGCTTAGTGAGATAGTGTGATCTACCACTGAGTGTTTGCACTCAAAGTTGTAATCTCTTGTTGATCACATAGTGGAATCTAGCCAGAAGGCTGTTAGTGGGGAAGAGTGGACGTAGCTTGATTTAAGCCGAACCACTATAAATTCTGTGTTCTTATTTTCTTCCCTAAACTCATTTACTTTGTTTGTAGTTCTGTTTATAGTTAAAGCCTGAACTCGTTCAAAGTCTGTTGTTCTTCAGACTCAGTTTCAAAAGTAAAATATTTCTATTACTCTTTATGAAAATTGTTTTCACACCTATTCACCCCCTCTAGGTGTTCATATTAGCACTTACAAAGTGGAGGGATCATCTCTCCTGGGAAGAGGCTGAAGAATTAGCACCACCAGAAGATCTTGTAGGGCATAACTTGACCAACTTGAGTTCGTGCCAACATTATTTTCAGTCCTTAATGAATGCTAAGGGTAAATAGACTGGCATGCTTTAAGAGGCAAAGCACTCTTGTCCACATTAATCAAACCCTTCCATTGAATTAGAATCACTGGACAAAGTTGTGTCTTCAATTTGTGCTTCTGCTTTGCATGCAGGCATCGGGGCTCCTAGTTTAGCAGATTGTATAAGTTCTGGGCAAGAAGGTCTGAAAGTTTGGTTATTATTGGGGAAAAAAAAGTTTTTTTTTTTTTTTTTTTTTTTTTTTTTAAATTATGTGTTCTGGATTCGTTTCTTGATGTATGCATACATGAGGTGGCTTTGCCTATGGACCAAAAGTTAGGTTTTGACCTGCTTGTCAATGCTGTGAGGAAACATATTGGTCATTATCTGAAAGATCGTAAGCTGCCTAAATATGGCATTGTCACAGAAATGAATTACCATTCAAAGCAATTGAATGGTTCAAGGAAGGAATTAGTCTTTGAGCAGTTGCACATAGACCTTCAGACCGTTAAAAGTTTCCAGCTTATGCTTGAAGAATACTGCAATGCACATGAAACTGCTCGTTGCTGCAAGGTCGGCAGCATCCCTAATGAAAAGGCAGGTAAGTGAGTTCAAAGAGAATGTAAAGAAGGAGTGCTTAGAGATTGTTCAGATGGAATGGATGCATGACGCTCTATCGACACCTTCACATAATAGGCAGATCACATTGCATAAATTGCTATTCAGTGGAGACAACCTGCAATAAATTATTCTAAATCTCAACAGACAGACAGTGGAAGTAAAGCAATCTGCTGCATACAGAATAGCTCGGCCAACTGAGGGCTCGCAAGCTGTTGAAAGAACTTCATCTGGTCTTGCTGGAAATAGTTCCAGGCTAATGTCAAAAATTCCTCCTGAGTTCTATGGGCATTTAACTAGGAGACGGCAATTGTGGTGGGATGCAAGGGAGAAAGCATCTGAAATAATCAGAATTTGCATGTCTATACTGGAATTGGAAGCGTCAAGAGATGGCATTTTCTGGGTTCCAGGAGGAGAACATCCATTGACAACAAGCAATGATTACAGAGCATGGCAACAAGCAAACTTAAGCGACTTGACAAGAATGGATGTTACTTATCATTCTTTCACATTTACATGACTGTCGCTTTTCTGTAATAGCCCCGCATTTTGAACTATAATTGCATTATGAAGGACAATATCTTCCATCTTTCTTGCTCAGGTATTTAACAAGAATGGAAACTTGCACAAAGCTGCATGGAAGCTGCTTCCAACCATTTATTTTCTGCCACTAACGAGCTTTGCATTGCCTCTCTCAAAGCAAAGTCAGCTTCAGATTTTGTGTGTTTCCTTGTGCTGAAATTAGTCACATCCTCTTGTTCGAGTATTACATCATCTGTTTTCTCCCTTGGCAGATGAGTTGCAGAGCACCATACTTGCCATGAGGGACCGTGCATATGAAGCCAGCAGGGCTATCTGCTTTTAGATGAGTATCAAGGCCGTATAGCTTTGGCATCGGAGTTTGCTTCCATGCTTGAGGAGGTTTGATGCTTGATGCTTGGTTCATCTGACAATTCCAATTATCCGTATTACAGGGCTCTTCATAGCTGCAATATATGGCATCGTTTGGTGTATAATTTGTGACATTCTTCCGGGACTATAAAAACCAAGCTCCGTATGATCATGACACTTAGCCTAAAGGCCAGACGTGGGTGCCATTCTCGACTCAGAATTCTTGACACTTAGCCTGTTTCTTGCGAAGGAATGTCTCTGAAGTCTCTGTTCTTGAAAATTGGTTTCTGACATTAAGATATTCAAGGATAAAAGTCCCCCTTATGTAACCCTTAAAGCTAGCCAGAAAAATAATTGTCTTATAGCGTTCGAAACTCGCAGTTGCTAGCGATTTAAGTGGGAGGCCCTGGCGGTGGGTTGTTAGGCTAGTCTCCTCTGAGGTATAGGGGCCTAGCCCTTAGGAGCCGTTCGGGCACGGAGGGTCTATGGTGGAGTCTCGGTTACAAAAAAAAAAAAAAAATCCGTAAAATAACAAAATATTCCTTAGATTTCAAGTCACGTGAAAGAAGCGTCACTTAAACTACTCGTCAAATCTTTCATTAGATAAGCAACAACATATGAATCAGGTAGAGATACAAAAGACTCTGCAAAGTAATTCTACTTGCATTTTAATGCTCATCAACATAGCTTTAGCAGCAATTCACTCGGGAGCTCTTTCCGGTCTTGATGTTAATTTTGTCATATTAAGTTAATTGTTTGGATTATGGTGCCACGTCACATTCGAACAGGGTTTAAACAAAATATTATAAATACCACAGAGCATCCATGACGATAGTCAGTGAATGTCACTTCATTGGTCGATCTTATCCGGTAGGAGGATTTTAAATTTCCAATCAGGTCTTCATTGGATAAAATTACATCCAAATCGACGCTGGCAAGAAAGATTATATACGAGTCTATTTCTTTCTCTATATTTGATTATTTCACTAACAATTTGTTAAATTGCTTTATATTTTATTGTGATATCTTGAATTTCGACCCCGTCTCGATTAAACGAAATGGGCATTTCGTCGACGCGCCTATGGTCCTTTTTCTCGGAACTGATCACTCTCGAGTCAACTGATTTATCAGGTGAAGCCGTTAAGGGATATAAACGCGGCAAATTTGAGAATTTGATCAGAAATCGACTACTCGATTGTGATAATCGGCAAGGGTCAATACGACACCGGTATAAGCGATTAGTGATTGGATATAGGTCGATTCGACGGAAGCATGCAATTGAATTGTGGGTGATTCTATCTAATTGCAAAATTCGCGTCGAACGGCACTAACCCTATTTTCTCGATTCGATTCGGTACCCGCATTGAAATCTTGAGATTTTTATGCAACCGAGAATTGCTATTGAGTCGAAGATGCACAAATGTGGATCGAAATTATCGACCACGGGTCAAACGCGATAAAATCCCTAAAAGCTACTCGGTAGGTTGGGTCGCGCTAAAATCACGTTCGGTCGATTTTGACCATGAAATTGAATTCGGTTTCGGGAATCGAACATTCGAGCGTGTCACGATTTATTTTTAGGACCTCGTTTCATCTTTCAGAGAAATTCCATCGAGTCCGGGATTTTTTTAGAAAAATCGGTTTTCGGCAAAAAAAAGAGGAAATGGAAATTCGTATGGGCATTTTAAATGCTGCCCAAAGTATTTTGTTTGTGAGGATTAAAGGGAAAAATGACCATTGGTGGGTTCTTGACTTTTGGGGACAAAGAAGATAAGCGTGAAGACTTTTGTGGACATTTCAATGATGAAATTGGATATTTGTTCAAGAGTTTGATTGGCTATTGCTTTGACTAATTGATTTCCCTTTCTCTCTCCTTTCCTCTCTATTTTCTGCATGCGTGAACCCTCGCCGAAGCCACCCATTTCTCTCCTTCTGTAGTTTCTTCATTTCCTTTCATCTTGGTGTTGCCACACGTCCATCTTCATCATCATCTCAACAGCCCACCTGTCACCATCCCATTATTTCCACCGCCAACCTTGACGTCCCATCTTCTCCACTCTACGTGCATCACCACCGTCAACTTCGCTGACCACCAACGCTTCCTCACGTCTTTACCCCGCCGAGTCAACCACCAGCAGAACCCCAGACGCTGACTCCACAGCTCGTCAATACCATCTCGTCTTCTCTTCCCGCGGCGACGCCACCGCATCAGTCCACCACCGGAATTCCACCACCCAACTTTCACGCCTTTGTCCACAGCACTAGAATTCCCTCACGCTCCAGCCCCTTCAAGACCGAACCACCGCCAGCTTTGGCCGTGGACTGTGGGGCCGTTTTCAGCTTTGGTTTGTCCTCCGTTCGCGCTGCCGTAAGCTCGAGTTTCGGTCGCCGTCGCGCCGCTGCCGTCGCGAACCGATTTTCGCGCTAAACCGGTGAGTTTATGCATTAAACTCTCATTAGGGGTGCTAATGACGCTTAAGAGATGTTGATTAAATTAAGATTAGATTATTGTAGTTATTAGCTTGTTTAGTTAATTTAGGTTAGTTAAATTAGTGAATTAGGTGGTTAGAAATTGTAGTTATATAGTTTATTATGTGGCATTGTAGTTAGAATGGTTAGGATAATTTAATTAGTTCAATAGGTGGTTAGATTAACAAATTTTAGCCTAAGTTTGTATTTATCAAATTAATATGTAATTATTTAATTAATTTGCTATTTATTTAATTATTAAATATTTTCCGGAAATTATACCGAAATAGTCGATGACTGGAAAATTCTGTGCTGATTGCAATGGTGTGATTAGTTTCTATGGTTGAATGCTATATTGTGCAAATTGAGTGGAAATTGTAATTTTGGGTATTTATCCCAAAATTGGATAATTTTGGTTTTTTACTCAGAAAATACTGGGGCGTCGGTTTCTAACGGAAAAAATGTTTTTAGACATTATACTAAGTAGTGGGATTTTTAAAAAGGAAGATATTGTATTTTTGGTTTAAACTGACTGTGTACCCACACGCAATTATTTTATTGGGTATTTTTAACACTATGAAAATATGCCAAGCACATTATTTTAATTGATGCATTTAAGTGCAAAGCACAATGTCCTTGTGTGCTGGTTAAGAGAATTCGTCACCCGCTGTGTGTCGGGTGGACGATGCTCTTATGTGGAAAGCTGTCTTGAGGTAGACGTTGTTGTGCTCGATGGGGCAAGACGACGCCCAGCTGTGTGATGAATAGATCCACTATATGACGGTTAGATCCGCTATGTGACGGTTAGATCGTGCCTGTGTGGCCATAATCAATTGAAACGCATGATAGGTCGTGCTTGTGTGACCGTGATCAATTGGAATGCATGATCGAATGAGTTATATGCGCCGGATTATGGGACGAAATTGTGTGACATGGTATAAAACGTGTCATAACGATTTGGTCTCATAATCAGGACTTCTGTAGTAGATTGATGGGTTGATTGACTGAGATGTGGTGATTGACGGAGATGTGATTTAAGACGCTCCAACGGATTGAGTGTTATTACTGCACTTATGTGTTATTTGAATTGTAATGACGTGCAGGGAGGATCTGAGATGAGGTAAGTCTTTGTGGTTATATGATTTGAGAACGTACCAGTATATTTGGCTTGATTTCGTCCATGATTCTTTCTCTCTCTATTGATTTTTCCAATCTAACAAAGAAAATCTCTTGCAAATATTATCCGCCTAGATGACTAGTCTTTCTCATATTTTAGAGAAGACCCTTTCCTATATTGAGACCACGACACCAATTCCCCATATATAAGAGATTTTAATGGAATAATAGCCCTGCTACTCATGATCTTTCCAATTTCAAAACAATCCACATGCGTAACGTATGCAATTCTCGGTCAACATGAAGATTTACAAGCGAATGCAATAAACTAAATAAAAATACTTCTAAAATTATATGTTATACAATTTAATTATAATATTTTTATTTAGGGATTAAAAATTAATCCCTAATTTTATATGAAATAAATGAATGATTTGATTGCTAAAATTTAGGTGTCAACGGAGAGCCTAACCAGCTTTGTTCGGGCGCCTAGACTTGGCCGGTAGCCTGGCGACTCCTTGGTGGGACTCGAGAGGTAAGAAAAAGAGCCCATCCCTTGGTTGTCCTCACCCTCGGACTAATCATGCCGGTCGCGCGTGCGATTTCCACTTTCTTACTCCACTTTGACGGGACCGGCTCGGCGTGCTACGATCTTTAAATTATTGCTTTCTTTTAATGGCCACATGGTCAGCGTGACCGAGTAATAAAGCCGAATTGTTCCAGCATTTCTTATGACAGCGTTGTCCTCGTCACCCTTTGTATGTTATAACTGAGCCTTGCTAGCATCTGGCAACAGCATCACAACCTCCCAATCCATCCGACCAAAACCCATTAGCAACCTCCCAATTGGTGCTGTGACCTCCGGAGTGACGTTCCCATTAGGACTAGGGAGGATCATCAGCAATGGAATATCTGCAGTACTCGAATGCAAAGGCACTGATATCCATAGCCGTGGTGGGCGTAATGGGAGTGTTGCTGAGGCTGTACAACGCGCTGGTGGTGAAACCCGAAAAGTCGAGGTCCTTGCTGAGGAAACAAGGCATCAATGGACCGTCCCCCACCTTCCTGCTCGGCAACATCATGGAGATAAAAAAGGCGAGATCCTCCTCCTCCTCCTCCTCCGTTCCCATGACTCCGCCCGGCCAGCCCCCTGCCCGCCATGATTGCGCTGCTGTCCTCTTCCCCTTCTTTGACAAGTGGAGAAAACAATACGGTAGTTCACCTCCTGGCTGCCATAACTGGGAATTTCATCTCTTTTCCACAATTAATCTAACAATATTCACCTGTTTCGATTTTCCATGTTCCAAACTACATAAATTAGACGCAAGATTTTCGTACAATCATAAGAGAGTTTATGAAACTTGATGCTACTCAGATTTCCTAATCAGATCTGGATGACCACGTGCATCACCGTGACATATGTTTTCTCTACCTTAAGGCTGAACTTGTAGCCTATCATGTCGGTTGACACACCGCACGGCACAGGGCGGTAGACGTTGAAGGTTCCTTCACTGCCCTTTTCCATTTTTTAAAACTTGCAACCCCTACCAATGTATGCTCTTTCTTTTTTGGGGTTATTGGTAGTTCTTTGATAATGACCCATGCGGGCGCTGGGTAGCTCCACTGGAGCTGGATCAGGATTGGACTCAACCAAAATGACTCCAGCGCCCCGAAATCACTTCTCACATTCACGCTAAATATCATTTGACAAGTTCTCACTCATTAATAAAACAGGAGTAATTCACTACTCTTGAATCAGATTTCTCCTCCCCCCACTCTTAAATGAATTGGATTGATCGTTTGTGGTTCGGACGTGGACAATCAGATCAGGCTGATGTCATGCGCTGATGTCTCATGATTTTTACAGGAGATACATTTGCGTTCTCGCTGGGGAACACACAGATAATCTATGTGAACCGACCAGACGTGGTGAGGGAGATTACCACCTGCACATCCTTGGACTTGGGTAAGCCCTCATACCAGTTCAAGGAGAGGGGTCCCTTGATGGGTCAAGGCATCTTAACTTCCAACGGCCCCCACTGGGCTCATCAGCGCAAGATCCTCGCTCCTGAGCTCTACATAGAGAAGGTCAAGGTATGTTAACTTGATTGATGTCTTTCAATATCACCATCACCACCACCAATTTTTTCTTTTTAAAATTAACATTTCTGAGTTTGCCCGCTCGCAGGGAATGATAAACCTCATAAACGAGTCCACAGAGACACTGTTGAAGTCCTGGAAGAACAAAGTGGACGCAGCCGGTGGAGTAGCCAGCATTAACATCGACCAGCACACGAGAAGTTTCTCCGGAGATGTCATCTCCAGGGCCTGCTTTGGCAGCAATTTTGCCAAAGGAGAGGAGATCTTCCACAAGTTGAGGGCTCTCGAAGAGGCCATGTCCAAGAAAGGTCTTTCCATTGGGATTCCTGGCATGAGGTGCGAAGTTAAATCTCTCTTTCTCCCGAAAAACCTCCAATTAAGCCTTCCCTTCCATACCACCCCCTTGAAAAGAAAGGGAAAAAGGAAAATCCACTGTCGATCAGCTGCTTTAATCAATTCTGTTTATGCAATGACGCAGATACCTCCCTACCAAGAGTAACAGAGAAGCCTGGGCACTGGAGAAGGAGGTCCGCAGTTTGATACTGCAGGTGGTGAAGGAGAGGATGGAAACTGCATATGAGAATGACCTTCTGCAGATGGTTCTCGAGGATGCCAAAAACAGCGACTTGAGCCAGGAGGCCATGGACCGCTTCATTGTCGACAACTGCAAAAACATTTACTTGGCTGGGTATGAGACCACTGCCGTCTCTGCGACATGGTGCCTCATGCTGCTGGCTTGCAGTCAAGAGTGGCAAAATCGTGTGCGTGCCGAGGTTCTTGAAGTTTGTGGGGACCGTCTTCCTGATGCTGATATGATCCGTAAGATGAAACTGGTGCGCCTTCCCCATACCTTTAAGACAGTGTGCACATAATATAACGTTTTGATTTCATGATCATCGGCATGTGTTAACCTTTCTGTCCTGGGTGCAGCTCACAATGGTGATAAACGAGTCGCTGCGGCTATACTCCCCCGTGCCAGTGGTGTCAAGGGAGGCCTTGACGGATATGAAATTCGGGGACCTGAAAGTGCCGGAGGGAGTGAACGTGTGGATAATGGTGTTAACACTGCACACGGACCCTGAGATATGGGGGCCAGACTCCTACTCTTTCAACCCGGGGAGATTCGCCAATGGGATCACGGGAGCCTGTAAGCTGCCGCACTTGTACATGCCCTTCGGAGTAGGACCTCGCGTGTGCCTCGGGCAGAACCTGGCAATGGTGGAGCTCAAGATTCTCATTGCCCAGCTTCTCTCCAACTTCTCCTTCACCCTTTCTCCCAACTACATCCACTCCCCTGCTCTTAGGTTGGTTATTGAACCTGAAAACGGCATCGAACTCTCCGTCACCAAGTTATCTCGAGATTGATCCCTCCTAGAGATGGTTTTTTCTCACCCTTAAGCCCACTATATGCTTTCTTGTTGTATTTGAAAGCAACTTTCCCCTTCCCTCTAGTAACTTTTGTATCAGCTTATGGCAAAGTTTGTTCTTTCTCCACTGTACATGTCACAATTAATGTGGAAAGTGAATAAACGAAACAATTCAAGCAAGAAATAAATTAACCACTGGGGTTTGCCCCAGTGGTCACCCTTTTATCATGGAAGGGGGAGGTGTGGGGTTTGAATCCCCACCTTCTTAGGGGGGGTTGGGGTGGGGACGAAGTAAGTTTCAAGTGTGGGTTTCGACTTCCACGCCCTGCAAGGAAGCAGGGTAAAAGTCTGAGAGTGAGAGTTAGAATAGGAGTAGAGTATGACTGACCAAAAAAAAAAAAAAGCAAGAAATAAATTGCAGAAATAAAACATAAACATCGTGAATTTACGTGATTTGATAATGCACCTACTCCACATGAAGAGGTCTATAAGGTTGCTTCACTATAATCGGTAGAATGAAAATTACTTTTTTTGTTCCCGGAGACAATTCCAAAATCAAACCCAAACCTATCTTTTTTTTTCTCTCTCTCTCTCTCTCTCTCTCTCTCTCTCTCTCTCTCTCTCTCTCTCTCTCTCTCTCTCTCTCTCTCTCTCTCTTTCTCATTCTCTCTTCTTCTCTCTTCTTCTTCCCCCAACGAATCACTGGCCACTACCGCCCACCACCGTCATTGCTACCGACTTGTTGGGCGAGGTTCAACAAGCTCACCGAAGGCTTGCCTAGCCACCACGGGCCTCGGTTTTGCTGATTTGGGCGAGGAGTGCCTCGCCTAGCCATCGGTGAGGCTCGTCGGGCTAGACATGGCGAAAGCTTAGCTCGCCCAAATCTGGCGAGGCCAAGGCTAATGGTGGCTAGCCTCGCCTTTGGCAAACTCGCTAGATCTCGCCTAGTTAGTCGCTAGCCACTGCCGTCGTTGACAACTAGCTAGAAAGAAGGAGGAAAAAGAAAAAGAAAAAGAAAAAGAAAAGAAAAAGAAAAAGAAAAAAAGGAGAAAAATAACAAAAGATATAATAAAAACATAAAAAAATTAGGAGTCCTACCAATCACATTTCTTTTCCTAGAATAAAAATTTTGAATAGTTACTAAACGCCCTCAAATGCTCATAAATTATTTTCTAGAACATAATAAAAAAGAATCATTTTTGATTGGAAATTGGTTTTGGGAATAGATTAGTTATCAAATGCACCTATAGTGTAAGCCTATGTCAAATTTCCTAAAATAACAGCCTACTGCAGTATTTCACTAGCAATATTTTAGTAGTTACATTAGAGCGTGTTGTCTTCTTAAAGCTGGTGTTGCTTATCCTTAAGTTGATATATCTCGCTATCTCACACCTAAGCCCAAACTATAACACTGTCAACACTTCTCAAATGATTACAATTTTTATGCTCTCATAAAAAAATGTGAGAATGTAAAGCTTACTTTGAATTTGGAATTTGGACTACTTGATCCATCTTTATCTTCGATGTCTTGATCTCCTTCTATACTCCGCAAGATCTAATCTTCCTGTTAAACAATCTTCAAGAAGACCAACCTTCAAACTATCCATTGGATGATTTAATGAGTAGATTTGATTGACCATACAATCAAATTTTTGATTTTCAGAAATAGTATAGTTTGAGTATGGAAAGAATCTTGCTTTTAAGAAGATTGTCAACCAACCAAGATATCACATGAGATTGGTTTCTTCCACGTAGATAATCTTTAAGATTGGTGGTCAATCACTTTATTCTAAATAGGCCCGGGTGCCCAGCTATCATGCCGGAAAACACAATAGCTAATGGGCACTGTTCGAGAGCCTGACCAGCCTTGTTCGGGTGCCCAGACTTGGCCGGCAACCTGGCGACTCCTTAATGGAGACTTGAGAGGTAAGAAAAGAGCCCACTCCGTCAGCGTAATGAGCTCTGGGGTCTATCTCCAAAGTCCACGAAGCAAATGAGTGCTTGGTCGTCCTCACTTGGTTGTCCTCACTCTCGGACTAACCGTGCCGGTCGCGACTGTGATTTCCACTTTCTTATCCCACTTTGACGGGACCGGCTCGGCGTGCTACAATCTTAAATTATTGCTTTCTTTCATTGGCCATGTGGTCAGCGTGACCGAGTAATAAAGCAGAATTGTTATACTTCCAATATCTCTTATGACAGCGTTGTCCTCGTCACCCTTTGCATGTTATAACTGAGCCTTGCCAGCATCTGGCAACAGCATCACAACCTCCCAATCCATCCGACCAAAACCCATTAGCAACCTCCCAGTTGGTGCTGTGACCTCCGGAGTGACGTTCCCATTAGGACTAGGGAGGATCATCAGCAATGGAATATCTGCAGTACTCGAACGCAAAGGCACTGATATCCATAGCCGTAGTGGACGTAACAGGAGTGTTGCTGAGGCTGTACAACGCGCTGGTGGTGAAACCGGAAAAGTCGAGGTCCTTGCTGAGGAAACAAGGCATCAATGGACCGCCCCCCGCCTTCCTGCTCGGCAACATCATGGAGATAAAAAAGGCGAGATCCTCCTCCTCCGTTCCCATGATTCCGCCCGGCCAGCCCCCTGCCCGCCATGATTGCGCTGCTGTCTCCTTCCCCTTCTTTGACAAGTGGAGAAAACAATACGGTAGTTCACCTCCTGGCTGCCCTAACTGGGAATTTCATTTCTTTTCCACATTTAATCAAACAATGTTCAAGTGTTTTGATTTTCCATGCTCCAAACTACATAAATTAGACGCAAGATTTTCGTACAATCATAAGAGAGTTTATGAAACTTAGAGGTCGGTGCTACTTAAATTTTTTAATTAGATCTAGGTGATCACATGCATCACCGTGACATATGTTTTGTCTACCTTAAAGCTGAACTTGAAGCCTATCACGTCGGTTGACACACCGCATGGCATAGGGCGCTAGACGTTGAAGATTCCTTCGCTGCCCATTCCATTTTTTAACACTTGCAGCCCCTACCAATGTCTGCTCTTTCTTTTTTGGGATTATTATTAGTTCTTCGATAATGACTGATGCGGGCGCTGTGTAGCTCCTCTGGAGCTGGATCAGGATTGGACTCAACCAAAATGACTCCAGCGCCCCGAAATCACTTCTCACATTCACGCTAAATATCATTTGACACGTTCTCACTCATTAATAAAACAGGAGTAATTCACTACTCCTTAATCAGATCATTTCTCCTCTTAAATGAATTGGATTGATCGTTTGTGGTTGTCACGACCTTTTTTTTCGACGCTCGATTATGCGTGGACGCCGGCGGAGGCTAATGGTTCCGCTAGGTCTATTAGGCTTAGCCCGGGCTCTCCCAAGCTCACTAATTCACGACTTATGGTTTGAGTTTTTAGTCTGTAAATTAATTTTAAAAATGAGTTGCCACTAATGAATTTGAGGTGGGTTGATTAGAAACCCAAACAAAATATTGGGAGAAATATTTGCTCATGCGCAACTAGAAAAATTAGGATCGGAGATTTGATTATACTAGTTAATCACTAATGCCCTTTATCTTGTTTAAACCTTTAGACTTTTTGGATTTTTAAGGGGTTTTCCATGCATTTGTGGGAAAAAAAACATTTTTTGGACATAAAAAGCATTTTTATTTTTTATTTTTGAGAAAAGAGGAGGGCCAGGCCGGGTCACGCGGACTAGGCCGTGGGGTCCGCGCAAGGGAAGAGAAGAGAGAGGGGGTTGGGCATGAAGGCTTAGCCCTTTGCAGCCGCGGTTTTATTCTTTCGCGCCCTTATTTATTTATTTTTGTTATTATTATTATTTATTATCCAAAAAAGAAAATAAAGATGGATGCAAATAAAAACTAAACTCTAATTTAAATACCTAAGCGAAATTTAGGTGTCAACCGTGGTTCAGACATGGACAATCAGATCAGGCTGATGTCATGCATTGATGTTTCATGATTTTTACAGGAGATACATTTGCGTTCTCTTTGGGGAACACACAGATAATCTATGTGAACTGACCAGACGTGATAAGGGAGATTACCACCTGCACATCCTTGCACTTGGGTAAGCCCTCATACCAGTTCAAGGAGAGGGGTCCCTTGATGGGCCAAGGCATCTTAACTTCCAACGGCCCCCACTGGGCTCATCACCGCAAGATCCTCGCTCCTAAGCTCTATATGGAGAAGGTCAAGGTATGTTACCTTAAATATGTCTTTCAATATCACCATTTCCACCACCAATTTTATTTTTTTCCCTTTATTTTTTCCCTCAAATTGACATTTCTGAGTTTGCCCGCTCGCAGGGAATGATAAACCTCATAAACAAGTCCACAGAGACACTGTTGAAGTCTTGGAAGAACAAAGTGGACGCAACCGGTAAAGTAGCCAGCATTAACATCAACCAGCACATGAGAAGTTTCTCCGGAGATGTCATCTCCAGGGCCTGCTTTGGCAGCAATTTTGCCAAAGGAGAGGAGATCTTCCACAAGTTGAGGGCTCTCGAAGAGGCCATGTCCAAGAAAGGTCTTTCCACCGGGATTCCTGCAAATTCAAACCATAGACTTGAAATATATATAGAGAAACCTACAACTAGCAATGGTCAATTTAGATCAGCATCAACTTATGTGATATCTCAATTTATATATCTCTAGTAGTCATCCAATAGCTTCATTCTATGTCAAATCCCTAATATGTAATTCACCCAAAAATATTATCAATATGAGTAATGCGGTCCATAATTCTCCTTCAACCCCATTTAAGAATCAAATTTCTTTCTTTAATCCATCAACAACCACAACATCGTGAAAACTTAGAATTATCATCTAATAATGTTAACCACCCCATTGAATCTCACTTTATTGAATAGTGTTTATTCATTCCATGCACTTAATGACACCTTAATTACCAAATCGTATCAATAGAAAAAATCAAATCTCATAGTATTAGAGACACTTTAAGAATATCAAAACAATGCTCACGTTTTCTTCTCATGATCAATAAAATATTTAGGATATCAAAATATTAATTATCTTTCGTATAACTTAAAGTAACTATTTCCTTCAATAAAAATTTTGTGGTGGGAGTCCTTCGGTGGTACAAATCACCAAGCTATTTCATTGTTTAGCGTCTAGGATTTGGGGTTTGGGGTTTGGCATTTAGGGTCTGTGGTATGGGGTTTAAGGTATAGGGTATAGGGTATAGGGTTTTAGGGTTTTAGGGTTTAGCGTTGAGGGTTGAGGGTTTAGGGTTTAGGGTAACGTCCGAGGCTTGACAATATTGGCGGTGCTCGTGTGGCCAGGCCTAGACTAAGTTTGATGCTTGTCCAGGCCTTCACGTGTGACCCATCTTTGAGCCTCATCGATCCATGAATGACCCTCAGTTGTCATGTAATTGTGTAGGATTGATCGAGTTGCCTTGGCTTACGGTTGTATGAAATCGGCTTAGGGTCGTTCATGAATGGTACAATGACCGTGCGAAGTCACCCGCAACCAATATATACTCAAGGTGAATTGATCTATACCCGTCAATTGATCGACTTGTGATCGCACATGATTTCCCACATTGATTCTTATGGTCAAATGGTATTTTCATGGTCAAACACTTTGGCCTATCGAAACCCTCATCTTGAGTCGCCTTGGCTCGAATCAGCTAGTTAGCTTGTGAAGAATCCATAGGATCGACTCACAACCCATTCTTGTTATTGGTGTACCAATCTTTAGTCCATTCCCCATGCTCGAGCTAAGGGTTTGAATTGAGGATGTCACAAGGTCAGCCCTCCATTAGGTCTTGAAAAGGACTCCTCACCAAATTAAGAATTTTTCTTCTTGAGATTCCTATTCTGGATTTTTTTAACTTAACCTCAATTATGGTCAAATCCGCAAAATATCTAGTTTTGGCTAGCCTTTTCTTCACGACAAAATATTCTACAAGATACTGAAATATTCTAGAAGATGTTGCATATGGATTGATTTGCAAAATTTTGCATAGACACATGGAAAAACTATGCATATGGTCCTAGCGTGTTCTACAAATGGTGCGCACGGTCCCTTATGAATCAAAAAGTCATATTTCCAAAAAAAATCAATAAATTTAGGGTTTTTAGGGTTTAGGGTTTAGGGTTGAGGGTTTAGGGTTTAGGGCTGAGGGTTTAGGGTTTAGGGCTGAGGGTTGAGGGTTGAGGGCTGAGGGTTTAGGGTTGAGGGCTGAGGGTTTAGGGTTGAGGGTTTAGGGTTGAGGGTTGAGGGTTGAGGGTTGAGGGTTTAGGGTTTAGGGTTGAGGGTTGAGGGTTTTAGGGTTTAGGGTTTAGGGTTGAGGGATGAGGGTTGAGGGTTTAGGGTTGAGGGTTGAGGGTTTAGGGTCTAGGGTTTAGGGTTGAGGGTTGAGGGTTGAGGGTTTAGGGTTGAGGGTTGAGGGTTTAGGGTTTAGGGTTGAGGGTTGAGGGTTGAGGGTTTAGGGTTTAGGGTTTAGGGTTTAGGGTTGAGGGTTTAGGGTTTAGGGTTTAGGGTTGAGGGTTGAGGGTTGAGGGTTGAGGGTTTAGGGTTGAGGGTTGAGGGTTGAGGGTTTAGGGTTGAGGGTTTAGGGTTTAGGGTTGAGGGTTTAGGGTTGAGGGTTGAGGGTTTAGGGTTGAGGGTTGAGGGTTTAGGGTTTAG
>CM024593.1:1868643-2110282 GCA_014182565.1 Eucalyptus marginata
TTCATAAACAATTTCTCAAGTCATGGTGGTAAAGTCAATCAAGGCTAAGCAATGAGCAAGAAGTTTTTGATTCCTTGCAAAGTGGACAGATAATCATCGTGGCTGCAAGATAAACCTTGTTAATGGTGTTAGAACTAATACGAGCACCTCGAGGGGGGTGAATAGGTGATTAAAATGATTTTATAAATCGCAACAGAATATATAGACTTTTTATTGGACAATAGACTAAGAGATTAAACACAATAGTCGTGTATGAGAATGCAATGTAAAGTAAAAGGATTGAGGGATAGAGAATCAAGACTTCAAAGTTTATAGTGGTTTGGCTTAGACCAAGCCTACGTCCACTCTCCCGCACGGACAGCTCATCTGGCTGGATTTCACTAAGAATCAAAAAGAATTCTGACGCCTCGCGCCCTTGATTCCACGGTGTAGAGACTCTACTACACTTCCTCAAGGTCTCACCAAACTTCAGTCTCTTTTTTTGATTACAAGTATAGCTCGAAGAATAAGATCACAAAAGAACAAAGGATCGAGACTTTGAAATTTTTCTATCGACACTCTTGAACAACGGAGCGTCTCCCTTAAATACTTCTTTATGCCTTCAATATCGTTGGCACCTTCCAAAGAAGTTCTTCCAATCAACCCGTTGGACAGAATCAATTTAGAAATATCTTGAGCTCCTCAAGGAAAATGACGATAAGCCCATCAATCCCGCCGCCCATCAATCGAATCTCGGTTTGCCATAAATAGACCTTCCAAGTATAAATTGCGAATCTAGAGAATCTAGATTATTCGAATACGAATAGAAGATCTTGAAGTGCTAATTCTAAGTCATGAGATATTCCTTAACCGTTGGAGTCAAAAACCATACTTGAAATAATCAGAATAGAAGTTTAACTTTGTCGGTCCTGGAACTCGAGAGTAGACTTTGAAACTTGAGTGCAGAGGTCTTTCACTTTGCCGTAAAAGTCTCAGTGAGTTTTCAGATTAGACTGATGAAATGTTTTTCGACTTCAAAACACCTAAGAGGATTTTTCTAACAAGTGGACTATTTGCCCACATGTCAATGAAAGAACAAGTCCGAGCTATTCAGGAAGCTTCGGTCATCATTGGTGCTCATGGCGCAGGTTTAACTCACATAGTGTCAGCAAAACACCAAAACTGTGATTCTGGAGATCATCAGCAGAGAATACAGGCGTCCGCATTTTGCTCTGATTGCCCAGTGGAAAGGATTGGAATATCACGCTATTGATCTCTCCGGATCGTATGCCACCCCATCTGTTGTTGTCGACAGGCTCAGTAGCCTTGGATGCTGATATACACGATTGCAAAACGAAGTTTCTCATTACTCTAAATGGGAGAACAGCAGCCTCCACTTTGGGCCACTTGTTTCTGCAGCCCACCTGGCCGGCTAGAATTCATTTTGAGTTCGTTCTTTCGAATGTGGTGCAGTGCATCGTAGTTGGGCATGATGCTTCCTTCGGGGAAGCCATATGTCTTTCAATAGTGAATAGCACTTCGAGGAGCTGTTGAGAACGGAGCAGCATGTAACGGTACTTGCCTTGCAGTGCGAGAGGTATCCTCATGGCAGTTTATTGAACTATCAGCAAGTGCGCTGATAATGCTTCGGCCGCAACAATTGAACTCGCACGACTTACTATGGTGTACAGTCAGAATTGACTTCTACGACTATTTATCTCTGTACAGAAGAACATTACGGATGTGTTCAATTAAGTTGTACAGTGAGGAGAGGAATCTGCCCAACGGGAAGATTGTGACCTTGGAGAAACTTCATTGTTTCGAAGTGGAGGACCCATCTTCCGACAAGAGCTTTAGAAACGAAGTGAAGCACTCAACAAGAGTGCGGCACCGAAGCATAATTAGGCTCTATGGTTTCTGCTTGCATCGGCAATCCATGTTCTTGATCTATGAATACATGGGGAGGGGGAGTTTATTTTCTACATTGAGAAATGACATTGAAGCAATGGAACTAGATTGGCCCAAAAGAGTGAATGTCATATGGGATTTTGCGCATGCCTTGTCTTACTTGCACCATGATTGTGCCCAGCCGATTGTTCATTGAGATGTATCTAGCAACAACATTTTAGTCAACGATGAAATGCAGGCTTTCGTGTCCAATTTTGGCACAGCGAGACTCCTGGATCCAGACTCTTCATCTAATTTCACCGCAAATATTGTTTGGGACGCATGTATACATAGCACCAGGTGAGCAATCTTCAATTGATTTTACTGAAAAAAGAAGTGTTATAAAGGTAATCAACATCGTTGCAGCTCCCTCATGCATTGCAGAACTTGTTTAGTTGGCCTCATTACACTGATATGCAACAACTTTTATAGCTTTCTTTCATGCTTAATTTCAATACAGAAAGATTTGGACATTCCTGCTGCCTAGACCTTGGCTTATTCATCTAACATCCCAAACAATTTTTAAAACAGGTTGCTATGGTCAAAATTATATGGGAAAGTTTTCTTATTTCCTACCTTTGATTCAATAAAAAGATATGTTATTACACGCAGTCACTGTACAAGTAGTAAACAAGTTCTATGCTATGGATCATTAAGAACAAGATTTCAATGACGATACGCGTTGAAGGCTTTGATTAACATTCAGGTGTCCCTCATTTGTAACATGAAGACGTTGATTGATAACTAGTTCCAAAATCATCTCTTGTCCATGTTCTAACTCAAGATATGACTGCACAACTTTGTGATTCTCTTTCCTTTTCACGAGCTCGCTTATAGTTTGGTGGTTAACGAAATCTGATGTATATAGCTTTGGAGTCATGGCAATGGAAACAATAAAGGGCAAGCATCCGTGGAGATCATCTCGGTGCTTTTCACCTCCAGAAGGAGAAGATAACATGTTACTCGACATGTTAGACCAGTGCTTGCCTATTCCGAGAAAGAGTTTTGTTGCAAAAAACATTGTTCAAGCGATTTCTCTAGCTCTTGCTTGCTTAAGTGCAGACCCAAAGTCAAGACCGACGATGACACGAGTTTCCGGAGCTATTTTGGCTAAAAAATACCAATGGTTGAGCCCTTCCATGCAATCTCACTGGCACGGCTCGACAGACTCTATCCGGTGCATCAACATTTTCATGGTCTTCTTAATAGCTAAATTGGCTTGGTACATTTTTGATACAGAAGAAGAAATTAGTACCTTGGATGAATTTCATAGTTCATAGTACTTTTCGACGGGAACTCCTTCCGCTTGGACAAAGGGACACAAGTGTAATTAATTCGTGAGTGATTTGAAGTACCGATCGTCGAATCTTTTCTCATTTTCCTATTAAAAATTAATTATGGTCATCGTCTTTGTTTACTCAATAACGATGCAGGTCCTCAAATTGGTTGAACACAACGTGTTACGTGTGGCGCGAAAGTTGAACTTAGGCAAAGTATGTCGGAAGTCATTTGTGACTTGAGTCGTCTTGTTCCCACCGACTGTACAATTTCTACGTACAATCTCCCTTTCATGGCGGTTCCTCACAATTTCTCAGCCAGTCTTGTGGGACATTAAGCAAAATAATTAAAATGGGGTTATGAATGGATTGATGGATGATTAGAAGGAAAAACATAAGTTCAATTACTCGACAACAAGAATGTCCTCGAAGCAATAATTATTAATGACAGAAACATAAATGGACTCTTAAAAAATAATTGGGAGTTAACCTTTGAGTGAGGTTGGAGAATTTTATATGGTCCACCAAAAAATTAGATCGTATTCATAAACTTGTGGCTCTCTTTGAACTGTGGACATTTTTTAATGGATGTGTTTGGATGATCTCACTTATCTAATTTCCCATCTAGTTGTTAGGCCTCCCTTCGTATTTCAATGTACAACAAAAGCATGCAATCATAAGCATTAGAGAAACATGGAGATTTCTTGTTATAAGGAATTATGATGGGAGAATTGCATATGAAGACGTAATTTCAATGGAAGAGTTCAACATCATATATTGCATAGTGAGTGGATGTTATGGTAGTTTCTATATGGCGCGGTCGCCCAAAGAAAATCATGGCGTTGGAGAAATTTCACCATCTTGAAGCAGGGAACCCATCTTTTGGCAAGAGCTTATGAAATGAAGTGAAACAATTGACGTAAGTATGATATAGAAGCATAATGAAGCTTCATGGTTTCTGCTTGCACAAGCAATGCATGTTCTTAGTTTATGAGTACTTGATGGTAGGGAAGTCTACTATGTGCTTTAAAAAATGATTCCAATAGGGGTCACTATCATTGATGCACAACACGCTTTCTTATTTATAGTGTGATTGGAATTACAAGAATCTTTCTCTTTCTAAGTTGAAGGCTTGCTAGTCAAAAGAAGAAAAGGCTGAAAAATTGGTCAACGATGTTTCCCTTATGATGGGTTAGATATTTTTAAGGCCAAACGTCACATGGTAATAAGTGTCATAAAGACCTTAACTTCCCATGAACCATTGACCACGTACTGATCCAAAGTCAACACATGTAAAACCTCAAAGATCTTGACTTCTTGATGGATGTGCACAAGATCCCATCCTTACATGATTTATGTCATTTTCTTTTTGGCTGGTATGCTTGTTTAAATTTTAATTGAATCACAAAACTGCGAAATTTAGAGATTTGCAAGAGGCAGAATATTTTGTTTGTTTGAAAATTAGAGCGTAACTTTCAAAAATTGAATATCTATAATGGTTTTTTCAACTTGAAAATTCATTGTGGCATTAATTTAATATTTAATCATCCAATTGATTTGCCAGGAATCAATGCCACATAGGAATTTCCAGTAAAAGAACCACCTATGTAACTTAGGTGAGCTAAAAAATTATGACACATAAATGATTACTTAAAAAATTATAATATTACTATTGTTGATTTTATGTTGCATAAAATCACACCCGATTAAGATCAATTTGTCATTAGTATTTTGGCACTTACCAACTCTTTCAGAAATTTACGAGCATGGGAGTAGATCCTCTTTTTTTTTTTTTTTTTTTCCAGTTTGAAATAATAGAATAGTCCTTGATGAAGAAATGTGACTTTGCAGGACGTAAAAAGTAGAGATGATATTTGATACATAGTTTTTGGTTTGCGGGGTGCTAAAACTTGGATTGCTTCATAATCTAATTCAATTTTAGTAATTAGTTCCCCTTTTTACAGTCCTACAAGTTGATGTCAACTCCATCATCTCAAAAAGAAAAAGGAAGGGAGGAAAGAATAAAAGAGTTACAGTAAGTGTCAAGTCAATGAAAAAGATCACGTGAATTGTGGAAATCACAACCTGAGTCAATTTTCAGTAATTAGATCTCCTTTTACAGCCCTACGGAAGTTGAGGGCACGCTCCATCATCTCAAAAAAAAAGGGAAGGAAGGAAGAATAAAGAGTTACAGTAAGTGTCAAGTCAATAAAAAGATAACGCGTGGTTGTGGAAATCGCGTTTCGGTAAGTGTCAAGTCAATAAAAAAGATAACGCGTGAATTGTGGAAATCGTGTTTCCTTTGGCGCATCGATACGGTGTCTCGCTTTACTTTTTAAATGCCGTAGTCCAAAGAATATGGCAATAGCAGTGACTAGAGCTGCAACATGATGTATAATTTGCAACATGTCCTTAGCTGTATTGGTCACTATAGCTTTCTCCTGCTACAATTCGATTGTTGCAGCACCAACACCAGCACCTTCTAAACAGTCGAGAGGCGGGTGCACTTTTCTACAAAGTGGGTGGTGGCCTCCCTCCGTCACCGGCAACACTAGCTTACTTCATTGCGCGTGGCGTGGGGTATTGTGCGACGCCTCTGGGAGCGTCAATGGGATTCATTGGCCATATGGGTACCAAATAGGAGGTAATTTCAGCAACATGAACTTCTCTCTACTTCCGAGCCTCACCTCTCTTGAATTCTCTTATAATGGATTGGCCGACAAATCCCCCTTCAAATATGTACTTTGTCGAGGGCTAACTCACCTTAAATTGTCCTCCAATTCTCTCCTTTGGCGAGTTGCCTTCCTGTGTCCAAAACCTCACTAGGCTCCAAGTTCTTAATTTGCAAGGAAACCAACTCGGTGGATCTATTCCTCCGGAAATAGGGAATTTGACGAGCTTGACTTATCTCGATTTGCAAGGAAACAAACTCGGTGGATCTATTCCTTCGAAAATAGGGAATTTGACAAGCTTGACTTATCTCGATTTGCAAAGAAACAAACTCGGTGGATCTATTCCTCCGGAAATAGGGAATTTGAGGAGCTTGACTTATCTCGATTTGCAAGGAAACCAACTCGGTGGATCTATTCCTCCGGAAATAGGGAATTTGAGGAGCTTGACTTATCTCGATTTGCAAGGAAACCAACTCGGCGGATCTATTCCTCCGGAAATAGGGAATTTGACGAGCTTGACTCATCTCTATTTGCTAGGAAACCAACTCGGCGGATCTATTCCTCCGGAAATAGGGAATTTGACGAGCTTGACTCATCTCTATTTGCTAGGAAACCAACTCGGCGGATCTATTCCTCCGGAAATAGGGAATTTGACGAGCTTGACTGATCTCGATTTGCAAGAAAACCAACTCGGTGGATCTATTCCTCCGGAAATAGGGAATTTGACGAGCTTGACTGATCTTTATTTGCTAGGAAACCAACTCGGTGGATCTATTCCTCCGGAAATAGGGTATTTGACGAGCTTGACTCATCTCTATTTGTCAGGAAACCAACTCGGTGGATCTATTCCTCCGGAAATAGGGAATTTGACGAGCTTGACTCATCTCTATTTGCCAGGAAACCAACTCGGTGGATCTATTCTTCCGGAAATAGGGAATTTGACGAGCTTGACTAATCTCTATTTGCTAGGAAACCGACTCGGTGGATCTATTCCTCCGGAAATAGGGAATTTGACGAGCTTGACTACTCTCTATTTGCGAGGTAACCAACTCGGTGGATCTATTCCTCCGGAAATAGGGAATTTGACGAGCTTGACTACTCTCTATTTGCGAGGAAACCAACTCGGTGGATCTATTCCTCCGGAAATTGGGAATTTGAGGAGATTGACTACTCTCTATTTGCAAGGAAACCAACTCGGTGGATCTATTTCTTCGGAAATAGGGAATTTGACGAGATTAACTGATCTCCATTTGCAAGGGGACCAACTTGGTGGATCTATTCCTTCGGAAATATGGAATTTGACGAGATTGACTGATCTCTATTTGCAAGGAAACCAACTTAGTGGATCTATTCCTCCGGAAATAGGGAATTTGACGAGTTTGGCTGATCTCTATTTGCAAGGAAACCAACTCGGTGGATCTATTCCTCCGAAAATAGGGAATTTGACGTGGTTGGTTTATCTCTATTTGCAAGGAAACCAACTCGGTGGATCTATTCCTCCGGAAATAGGGAATTTGACGAGCTTGATTTATCTCGGTTTGCAAGGAAACAATCTCGGTGGATCTATTCCTCCGGAAATAGGGAATTTGACGAGCTTGATTTATCTCGGTTTGCAAGGAAACAATCTCGGTGGATCTATTACTCCGGAAATAGGGAATTTGACGAGCTTGACTTATCTCTATTTGCAAGGAAACCAACTCGGTGGATCTATTCCTCCGGAAATAGGGAATTTGACGAGCTTGACTTATCTCTATTTGCAAGGAAACCAACTCGGTGGATCTATTCCTCGGAAATAGGGAATTTGACGAGCTTGACTTATCTCTATTTGCGAGGAAACCAACTTCGGTGGATCTATTCCTTCGGAAATAGGGAATTTGACGAGGTTGGCTTATCTCTATTTGCAAGGACACAAACTCGGTGGATGTATTCCGTCGCAAATAGGCAATTTAAAGAGCTTGATCGAGCTGAATTTATGGGAAAATAGAATTGATTGTGCCATCCCATCGGAAATGGGAGATTTATGGAATCTCCAAAGGCTAGATTTGAGCTCGAACAACTTGATCGGGCAAATCCCCATTGAACTTGGGAAACTGAATTGGTTAAAATATCTTGATCTTCACAACAATTCTCTTTTACTGGCTCAATTTACACATTTAAAATATTTTATACCTTATATCACCTCAACTTATCATACAATCGTCTCAAGGGCCCAATTCCACATAATCTCGGGGCTATTTTTCCCGATATCGCTTTTCTCGGCAACGAAGATTTGAACCAGTTTCATGAAACCCAAGCCCCCAAAGAAGGTCTAGCGTAATTCATTATATGATGGTGTTCATTCCGCTAGCTGCAATCTTCTGTATAGTGGTCGGATCTTGCTTTCTATTTCGACGTGCAGCAAAGATAGAGCAACTAGAGACTATAGAGAAAAATGGAAATTTCTTGTCAATATGGAATTATGACGGGAGGATTGCATATGAAGACATAATTGATGCAACAGAGGACTTCGATCTCAAATATTGCATCGGGACTGGTGGTTATGGTAGCGTCTATAGAGCACGATTGCCCAATGGGAAAGTTGTGGCATTGAAGAAACTTCACCGTCTTGAAACGAGAGGACCCGTCCTTTGACAAGAGCTTTCGAATGAAGTGAAACACTTGACAGAAGTAAGGCATAGAAGCATAATGAAGCTCTATGGTTTCTCGCTACATAGGCGATGCATGTTCTTAGTTTACGAATATATGGAAAATGGGAGTCTATTTTGTGCTTTGAGAGATGATGTTGAAGCCGTGGAATTGGATTGGTCCAAAAGAGTCAATCTCGTCCGGGATACGGCACATGCTTTGTCTTACATGCACCATGATTGTGCTCGGCCAATTGTTCATCGAGACATATCTAGCAATAACATCTTACTCAACAATAAAATGCAGGCTTTTGTATCAGATTTTGGCACCGCAAGACTTTTAGATCACGATTCCTCATCTAACTTCACTTTGCAAATATCGTCGGCACCTATGGATACATTGCACCGAGGGTAAGCTATACGTTATGCTTCATAATTCTTTTTTTTTTTTTTTACTCGAGAGTTACTACTAGACTACTAGAGGTAGAAGTCAAACAAACGACATTGTAGAAGTTTCACTATCCATGCACATGAGTGACTTGTAGACTGTTATTGTACTCGCCAACAATAGCTAAGGAATGGTTGTGTCGCGGTTGGCAAAATGCCACCCCCCACCCACCCCGGCGGGGAATCAACATGTTTGTCGTGAAATATTCATTTTCAATGATATTATTGTTTGTATTGCTCGTTACTTATTTTAGAATAAAAATGTCTCATAAACTATATTTTTATGTTGCATCTAAGTAAAAAGCATGTCAAAATAGTAAGATTTTTGCATTTTGTATTACATCTATATTGGTATTACTAAATCATTCATTTCTATTAAACGTTTTGTTGTGGAAATAAAATTAACTGTTTTCAAAAAGCAAAAAATAAAATAAAATTGGAGGGGCAAATGGGGCGGGGTGGGGTGCCACACATGGTTATGTGGGGCACGATGGAGAGGAAAAGTTGCCCCTTGCGGGGCAGCGACGGGCGAGCGGTTAAGGGTGTAGTCATCTCGTCCAAAGCCTCAACTGCTAAAATTTTGTAAACCTTTTGAATTCCTTTTTTTTTTTTTTTTTTTTTTTTTTTTTTTTTTCAGAGCTCGCGTATACTTTGATCATTAATGAGAAATGCGACATATATAGTTTTGGAGTGGTAGCAATGGAAACAATGATGGGTGAGCATCCAGGAGATATTATCTCTATCTTGTTGACATCCTCGAAGAAGATATCATGTTACATAAAATTCTAGACCGACGGTTGCCTTTTCCAAGAGAACTCTGTTGCAAGAAGTATTGTTTTGATAGTTTCTCTGGCACTTGCTTGCTTGAGTGCTAATCAAAGTCTCGACCAACTATGAAGCAAGTCTCGGAAGCTTTTCTTGCTCGAAAGTCACCATTGGCGAAGTCCTTCCATGAGATCTCATTGGCTCAGCTCCGATATGTTAATAGATCACAGTTGAAAGGTGAATCAACAGAAGCTTCATCAGGACAGAGCGATGAGTAAGGGTCATTAAGTGCTTGTCCAGTAAAGAGATAATTGATAAAATGAAGCTGCAATTTGGTGAAAGTGATTGAGGATATAAAATTGTATGGCTTCTGGAAATTAGTAAGTCTTGTTAAACTCTTTTCCATTCTATGCTGTAAGAGTGAGATGTAGTTTATATATGACATCCGTTTATTTTTCTTCTTTTCAATGAACAATGGATCGAGAAATGACAGAACCGACTCTGGTCCCAATGTAAAACACGAGTATCCATTCACAATTTTCATAATGTAATTGATTATATTCAGATGAACTCATAGAGTAAGTCTATTTGATATTATTTTTCGCTACATAAAAGATGGGTATTTTCCAAGGCCAAACATCAACGAAAAGTCTCTGTAAGACCATCACTTCTCACGAACCATGTAACGCGTAGTTGTCTAGAAAATCAACATATGAAACCCCAAAGGACCCGCCGCATGTTGTAGTTCTCACGATCTGAAATCTACACATAAAATCACGAAGACCATGACTTCTAGTGACACTCGAATTGCATACTGTCCATAGAAGACCTTGACTTCTTTATGAACGGGTACAACTACCATTGAAAAAATGGGTCCTCATTTAAGTTCAGATTTTTTTTTTATTGGTGGTTAAGTTCTGATTGAATCGTTAAAAGTTATTGATTTTTGAACGAGTAGTATTATTTCTCGACGGAGGGGCCGAAACTTCTTTAGAGTGTAAGATTCTTAGAATACTTCAGCTTAAGACTCACTCCTTTTTATTATCCTTCGCCTGTGAATTAGTTAATCTTATTGCAGATCCAATTTTTCTCCTATATATTAGATGCGAAGTCCCCCTCTGTGAGATCAAACAAAAGCAACATGTGTTACACCACTAAAATTGAACGAGCCTCGTACCAACCTGTGAGAAGACCTTTTAGACATGGTTGGCCTGAACTCAAACCCAAGAAATATAAGACTGACATCATCTAACAATTGAAAGTCATTGGGATCTTGTGCATCTGATTCATGCATGTTTGGCTTGTATCTACACTAAAACCACTGGGCCCAATGCCTCGTGACCATGTAATGTCTAGTATAGGGAGATGTGGTGACAGTTGTAAGGGAAATCCCTTATGATGTTTTGAAGATGACAAAATAAATCAAAGGCTACTAACGTGTTTAATGGTTGAGTAACAGACTATGCAGAATGAGTAAATGATATTATCAAGGTTTATATTTGGAAGAACAAAAAAATAGACTCTATGCTGAAGCTAAACTTATTCAAACTATGTCCAGACCTTAAGTCTAAATATGTTCGGAAGCAGAATATGTTCAGACTTACGTCCAGATTGTAAAATCTATTTAAGATGGAAGACACTCAGACTCTATTTTAGATGAAAGACACTAAGACTTTACTTCCGACTGAACACACTCAGACTTTACATACAGAACGAGACACAAGTCTAGAACGTGACAAGGTTCAGAATGAGACACAAATCCAAAATGTGACAAGGTTCAAAACGAGATATAAGTCCCGAACGTGACAAGGTCCAAAACGAGACACAAGTTCAAAACGTAACAAATTCATAACAAAGCATGTTCAGAACGAGACAACTTGACATAACGTAACACAAGCTCCAACTTATAACAATTAGTGATCTAGTTTGGATTCTATATCAAGATGGATTTGATTGACTCAATCTAATTTATTGACAATTGGATCTTGAAGATAAAAACTTTCTAAATGAAAAAGCTCTACTTATGGAAACCAAGATTCTGTTTGTATGGGCGATCAGAATCAACTTAGGATTCTGCTTCTGCCACTCAACGGCTACTAAATCTTCTTGATACAGATTTGTTCAACGGGTAGATTGGAAGATGATCCTTTAGATACTGTCCAACGGATAGTTGGGAAATTGAGTATTTAAGGAGACCAAGGATCGAGGAGCAAGTAAGAGACGGAGCGTAGAATCTATAATTCCAAAGTTTGAGTGAACTTCGATCATACACTTTTCTTTGTAAGCTTAAACATTTGTAATCGTGAGAGAAATACCAAAAGAGTGACTTAGTGAGATAGTATGATCTACCACTCAAAGTTATAATCTCCTATCGATCATATAGTGGAATCCAGCCAGAAGGTTGTTAGCGTGGAAGAGTCGACGTAGACTTGATCTAAGATGAACCATTATAAATTTCGTATGCAACATTCTCTTCTCTTAAATCTCCTTATTTAATTATGTTACACACTTACAGGTTATTTTAGAAGTCGGTTCCATCGTATAACAGATTTTAAACATCTACTAGAAGTTTGGTGGCTTGTTTATTAGACTCTGATCCTTATTCAAACTCTAGTCGCAACTTATTTTGTTCCGCATTTGTTTGTCAAGACTTCTTTTTAACACCTATTCACCCCTTCTAGGTGTTCGTACTAGTTTTATCAATGGTAACATGAGACTCGTACCGCTTTTTCAGTGCAAGAAGACTTCGAGGCATCTAGAAGTCTTTTGAAGAACAAGACAAAATGCCAAAGAAAAAGTAAATAAAAGCGAAATTGCATCCGCCATGTTACATCTGGAGGAGGACCTTTCTCAATGACTTGTGACATGTGATTGTTGCGACCTCCCCCTCGGGATAGGGAATAGGTTTAGTAATATTGCCTAAAAGACGGGCCTATGGCCCATGATTAGGCATGGGCTCTTCCAAGCCCATACCTTGTACACATTGGGGGTGTTCATAAGAATTTTGTAATTTTGTAAGAAGGAGTCACTACTAGACTATTGGGATCGACTAGAAACCAAGTGAGGCATGGGAGTATACCTCACTTCCCACGCAACTAGAAAATCTAGGGTCGGGGACTTGATTACACTAATTAACCAATTAGCGCTCTTCCGATATTTAATCTTGTTCATTTAAAAAAAAAAGAATTATGTCAGGCAATTTGGATTAATTTTATAACAATCCACTGACATACATAGTGACCATGCGGGTGCGCAATCAGTATTATAACAATTAGCAACCAGAGTCACATGAAATAAATTGCATCGGGAGAGTAATAATCTAGCATTATCAAATAAGGAGCATGCCATTCCTAACTAAGCCAAAGGGAAACCATCAACCTATAGAAAGTGCGCAATTAAGGGCATTCGTCTCTAAAAACAATTGAAAACCTAAGGTAGAGCCCCAAGAGCTTGATCAACCTTGAGCATAATTCTAAATTGAAAGGCTTCCACTTTTAGGAGAAAATAACCCAAAGATTAATTTTGAAAGGCTCCAGAAGAATGTCTATTGTTATGCTTGTAATGGTGATTACCGGGTGTAAGGTTATGGATATGACTATGATTTCACAACTTATGGCTATACTATTGATATTTCCTGGGTCTTTCTTCATATTTCGATGTAGAATGAAGAGTATGCAATTAGAGATAGTAGTAAAAAATGGAAATTTCTTGTCAATATGGAATTATGATGGGAGAATTGCATATGAAGACATAATTAATGCAACAGAAGATTTTACCATCAAAATTGCATCAGGACTGGCGATTATGATAGTGTATATAGAGTGCACTTGCCCAAGGAGAAAATAGCGGCATTGAAGAAACTTTATTGTCTAGAAGCAGAGGACCCATCTTTTGATGGGAGCTTCCAAAATGAAGTGAAACACTTAACAAAAGTATGACATAGAAGCATAATTTAGCTCCATGGTTTCTATTTACACAAGTGATGCATCTTCTTTATTTATGAGTACATGGAAAGGGGGAGTCTATTTTGTGCTATGAGAAATGAAATTGAAGCAGTGGAACTAGATTGGTCTAAAAGAATCAATGTTGTTTGGGATATCTCACATGCCTTGTCTTACTTGTACCACGATTGTGCTCGGCCAATTGTTCATAGCGACATATCTAGGAACAATATTTTACTCAACAACAAATTACAAGCTTTCGTATCAAACTTCGGCATGGCAAGACTCATAAAACCTAATTTCTCATCTAATCTCATTGCAAATATTGTAGGTTTTCGTGGATATATAGCATCAGGTGAGCAATGATCCTCACACTTTTCTAGAATGTTTTTACTTGAGGTACATGGCTAGATTTGATATATTTTACCCCTCATGTGGTGAGCACCACCTTTGATGCTTCGTCGTGTTTATAAATTTATCGGTTGATAGTGCTTAGCTAAATTGACAACTTGATTTGGAGCCTCATCTAATTTAAAAACTTTTTGTTCTTTTTTTCATAGCTCGCTTATACTTTGGTTGTCGATGAGAAATGTGACGCATACAATTTTGAGGTGGTAGCAATGGAAATAATAATGGGTGAGCGCCCGAGTGAGACAATCTCAATGTTGTCAACACTCATTAGAAAAGAAATTATGCTACATCAAATATTAGACCCGCGCTTGCCAGTCCCAAAAGCGAATTCCATCAGAAGAAATATCATTTTGGTAGTTACTCTGGCGCTTGCTTGCTTAAAAAGTGATCCAAAGTCACGACCCACAATGAAACAAGTTTCAAAAGCTTTTCTAGCTCCAAAACTTGCGTCGGCCCAGCCATTCCATTCAATCTCACTTGCGCGGCTCCAAGAAAATAATCAATGAGTATGGTGGGAAGGTGGATCATTGGAAACTTCGTCGAGCCCCAAAAAAGAGCAAGGACCATGAAGTACTCGTCCCAATACTGGCAAATAAATTCCAACAAGTGAAGAGTTGATCGATACAATGATGTTGCGAATTGGCGAACGCGGCTGAGCAATATCAAGTATAGTGCTTCTGCAATTTTAAGTCACGTCAAACTTTTTCTATACCGGCTAGGCTAGAATTTAGTTAAGTAGAAATTAATAAGGAGTGAAGAAGCATTTTGTCGGACGGTTGTTTATTTTTTATCGTTTTAGTAAGATCGGAATGTATGATAGGTGATAATGTGTTGTAGTTGCCATGAATATTTGGCTACATAAGGACATTCCCTACGTATTATTCGGGATGGTTTCGGTTTAGTTGAGGCTTGCTAGTCAATTAAAGACGGCAAATTGGCCAACGTTTCCTTCTCGATGGCTAAAGGTCCGACATCACGAAAACAACAAAAGACGACGATTACTCTAGACGAATCGTGTCGATTCGTCCAGCAATCAATACATGTCCGAAGACCTTGACTTGTTGACTTTTGAGGTGCCTGCTGGACGAAGACCTTGACTTATTGAATTTGTCCAACTTCCATATGTAAGCGCACTAATTGAATCGTCATTATTTAACCGTGAAGTGTACGATGGAGGGCCTGCCACTTCGCAATCACGATGTAGCAGAATCAGAGTTTATCCACTATAAAGACACTATCAATCGTATAAATTGATTTATGTCTTGAAGCTTTGTGATAATGAACGCAGCCTTTAAATTAATCAGAATTGATGAACACAAGGACGCAAAGACGAGGAATCCCATCAACAGAAAACCCTCAAAGAAAGAACCTTAAAATCATAAAATTACTCTTCCTTCCGCCTTAAAATCTCGTATGCTGCACTTTCTGTGTATCTTAAGTACACTTCCTATGAAAGAGAGTTCCTGACGCTATTCATAAATTATGATTCTCCCTAAATGATCGTTATCGGGTTCGACCCATGTGAAACGTGATCCAAAGTTCATGATACGTCGGGTACACATTTTCTTGATTTACGAGAAGATGGAAAGTGGGAGTCTATTTCGTGTTTTCAGAAATGATGTTGAAGCGAGGGGGAACTTGATCGGAACCGAAGAGTCAATGTCATCTTACTTCCGCCTCGCTGCGCCCAACCAATTTTTTCGTCCGAAGGTATCCAACATCTTACTCAACCACCGAAAGCCTCAAACAACTTCTCTCTCTCTCTCTCTCTCTCTCTCTCTCTCTCTCTCGCATGTCAAATCTAGGAAATAACATTAGATACATAGTTTTTGGTTTGCGTGGGTGCTGAAACTTGGCTAGATTCATAAGCTAATTCAATTTGTAGCGATTAATTTCATTTATTTTCACTGCCCTCCGCACTGATGGCAACTCGATGATGTCAAAAAATAACGGAAGGAAAAGATTAAGAGACTCACAGTAGAAGGTAAGTGTCGAGTCCAATTTAAAAGTTATAATCCCAGGATGTTTTTCTAATCCAAGGATCTTCCTTTGACACGTCGTTATAGTGTCTTGCTTTACTTTATAAGTGCCGTAGTCCAATGAATACAGCATACTTAATATTCTATGGATAAAACTGACTAAAAAAGATGCTGTTTTTGGGACTAAAATAGGTAAAAAAAAAACGCAAGTGCCATAATTTTCATATGCCGCTCACTTGAATATCATAACTTTTTTTTGTTCACTTAAGTGCCACATTCAAGTAAAATCGATCATTTGAGTGCCACTTTCAGAAAATCGCCTTATGTGGATTTTTTTTAAAAATTATTTTCCATCGGACATGGATTTTTTAAATCTTTTAATTTTTTGTTTTGTTTTCCATTTTTTTTCCCCTTTTTTAGGGCCGATGACCCTTGTCGGCTGCAAAACCCTCGCCGTCAGTTGTGAAGGCCCTTACAAGATCTAGGCAAGGGCCTTCGGGGCTAAGGGCAAGGTTGGCGAGGCCACAATGCCCTTGCCCAAGCCTTCACGGCTGACAACAAGGTGGCCCGCTGGCCCTAAGAAAAGGAAAATAAAAAAATTCAAAAATTTTATTTAAAAAGTATTTAAAAATTGTCCACATTAGCGCTAGGGAAATTACGTAGGACAATTAGCGTCCATGTCGGGTTTCTCAAAGAGACAAATCACCAATGACACTCAAGTAATCGATTTTTCAAATTTATAGCACTCAAATGAGTGAAAAAAAAAATTATGGCACTCAAGTGAGGATCATACGAAAGTTATAGCACTTGCGATAGTCTTACCCTGACTAAAATGATATCCTAATCTCTCAGCAAGAGAGATGTCACCTATGATAAGTATAATCTGCAACAAGTCCTTGGTTGTACTGATTACAATAGGTTTCTTCTACTGCAATTCAATTGTCGCAGCACAAGCATTTTCTTCATCGAGTCTAAACGATGAGTAACTGTCGTTAAGTGCTTGTATCAGTGATTGGTGAAGAGTTTGATAAAATGATGCTGAAAATTGGTGAAAGGGGTTGAGGATGTAAAGTACATGGCTTGTGCAATTATTAAGGAGTGAGAAGGGGTGGTTTATCTTTCATGTTTCTAGTAAGATCGGAACTCATGATGATTGATGATGTGTTGCTGTAGACCTGAATATTTGGCTTAAAAAGGATATCCACTGCGTATTATTCAGGATCATCTCTGTTTAGTAGAAGGTTTACTAGTCAATTAGAGATGAAAATTGGGTAACGTTGCCTTTACGATGGCTAAAGATCCGCCATCAAGAAAACAACAAAAGACCACGATTACTTTTGAGACGGACCATGTTTATTGGTCCAACAACCAATAGCCCACCGATGACCTGGTGCTCTTGATGTAATTTCCTTAAAACATGTCAATTTCCTAAGAAGGCAATCTTGAAATGTTTCTTCTCTTATGGGTGCTTCCTTCAGTCGATTGCCTTTATACCATGTTGTTGATGATGATCGTGGTGCCTGTTTTAGTATGGAGTTTCCAATACCACGTGGCAGTAACGTTACAAAATAAGCTACGAACTAGGCTCACGAGAATGTGGTTTTAGTCTACACTAGAGGCAAGCTTATTGCAGGCATGATGGGTTGTAAAAGAGATGATTTCACTTGTCAGATGAGCCGTTTTTGTTGAAATTAGGAGATTCTTGTGAATGGTGGTTTACTGTAGGATCTGGAAATGCTAATGAATCATATGAAATCTATTTGAGGTTCTAAGCGAAATTAAGTATGAAGAGAGCTTTCTGTTTGACGAGACGAGCATGACCATGGATGAAGCCATACGGCATTAATTTTCGAGAGCTTTGCATTAAGGGTTGCGACACTAACAACTCATGATTTCTTTGCAACTGCCAATCCATCTACAATCAATAGTTAGATATGTGCAAGAGATATATTTGCCAGACTCTTTTATGATGGTCACTCGATTTGTGATGCTTTTATCCAGTTGAACTGCTGGAGACACGCTTTTAGTTGGGATGCTCAAACTGTGCCTCTTCTTGTTGCTTTTCCTTACAATTGGGAAACTCTATCTAATTCAATAAGCAATTAAGGTTGCATAAGCGTGCACTTTTGTAGGTTGACGAATTTCCTGCTCTAAGAGTCATGAAAGAAGATGATCTAACTGCTCATCTACAGAAATAATATAAATGGAAAAATTATCAAAAAAATCCAAAATCTATTGCAATTTTTCCAAATCAGTCCTAAACCTTTTTTTTTTTGCCCATTTAATGATAAACATTTTGCAATTATGTCAATTCAGTCCATTCGGTCAATTTTGGCCTACTGGCGTTGAAGTGTCAATTTTTAATAATTTTTTTAAAACTTTTTTTAATTTTTAATTAGGAAGAAAAGGAAAAATAAAAAATAAAAAATTTAATAAAAATTCAGAACAAAAATTTTAAAAAAATTTAAAAATTGCCATGTCGGTGTCGGTCGGTATTCACGTCAGCATTGGCCGATCAAGATTGGCTATACTGAATTAGCACAATTGCAAAAGGTTTAAAATTGAATAGGAAAAAAAAAAGTTTAAAACTGATTTGGAAAAATTGCAATAGGTTTAGGATTTTTTTGGTAATTTGATGTTATGCACAGAGTAATCTGTCTCATCTTTCTTGAATTGCCCATTGAATGAGGAAGTTTGGTAATGTTCCTCCAATTTTGCAGCATAATGTGCAAGTTATAGTATTCGTTCACTTCATATGGCATACTTTATCTTTCATGCCCAACCAATGAGTTGCATTGGAAAGAAATTTTTGAGCTTCTTGTTACATTTTGGCACGTGAAACTGGCAACAGTTCTTTCTGTCGGGCTTTTATACGAATAGAAAGTCAATTTGCACTGTGTCTACAAACTTGTGTGCCAAAACCCGGAGTTATATTGCTCCTGTCCACCATACCAGCAATACAAATGGGACTCTTTGTTCGCACTGCAAGGAAGGGAAGCTGAATCGTATTGTAAAACGGTATCTCAAGATAAGCGTCTCTGCTGATGTTATATTTTATTCCTGCACCTTAGTCGGATATACAGCACACTGGTAAATTTGGTTACTTGCATAAAATGGTTGCGGTCTCCAAGCCCAATGAGATTTCTGGAAAGTTTTGGGCACAGTGCCGAGAATGCCAGGGTTCGCTTCATTAGGATATAGTTTGCACAAGGTTCTACTCTCTTTCTGGCGGTACTTTTTAAGATAGCTCGTTTGTTATTCACATAATTGATACCATAACCTTTGCAGTCGGGATTGTCTCATATTTTACCGGAGAAAGAAAGCATAGAAACAGGTGGCTGAAGCTCATCGGCAATTATTTAGATGGAACTTCTAAAATATCGACAGGCTTTGTGGTCTTCTTGTTGAGCTTATTACATGGCTGTAAATACATTGGATTTTTTTTTATTTAGGAAGTTTTTATTCTGATTCGATTTTGTTTGAATCCCACAAATTATGGGATTGTAGCTTTTCTGCTATTTAGGCTTTGTTTCCATTTTGTTTGCTAGGATTTCTCTATGTATTAGCCTATAAATATAACACTGTAAAGCTGTAGAATATGTGGATGATAATAAGAATTTCTCAACATCTAAAATTCTACATGGTATCAAGGCTGAAAGTCCTGAGTTCAAATCTTACCGGATTCCATTTGCCTTCCTAATTAAATTATCATGTTTAGTACTAAGCAAAAAGACCAGACTAAGTATGAGGGAAAAGTGTCAGAATATTAATTTTAAGCTTTTAAAACAGTTGGTGGTGGTTTCCATAAAATATCACACTTCCTTCCATTGCCGACAAATTGCGGTTAGCTAGTTGAATGTACTCAGAGATCTCCGTGTTGATTTGGGCGGACAAGCCGGATCCTCATATAACCAAGATGAGGGAAAATTCAAAGTTGCTCCTGGTCTCTGGACAGAAGGAAGGAGAAAGAAATCTCTCACTCAGAGAGATGGTAGATGGAAAGTTGCCACTGAGGCCTTAGTTACTGATGCCTCCAACAAAAATATAGAAAAGCGATTTGGCTGCATTCATTACGGGTTATTGACAAGGAAAGATATGCCTCATCTTGTTCAAACGGTTAAAGAAATGGCCTGTTAGGGGTTTTTGACAGAGTTCTGCTTACCTTTAGCCTCCTCGACTTCATTTATGAGTACAACATACTACATACCTACTCTGACTCCCAGTTGCAGGCCATGAAATTGCCACGCGTATGGTGTTATTCTTATCCTCCCAGCTTTTCTGTAATATATGTTTGCATGTATCACTATGGGGTGTAAAGTTAGTATGCCTCTATTCACGTACACAACAGGAAAAGGATTAGCGACTGGAGTTTTGTATTGAGACAAGGAGAGACTAGAAATGTCAGTGTGAGCTTATCACAGGCACATTTGTAAAGTGAACACCGCTCTGGATGCCAATGTTAAGTCAGCTGCGGAGATTTTTGAAACAATTTTGATCATATCTATTGTGGTCGACGAGAGGGGATACACTTCTGTCGCCAGTATAGCTTGTTTTGCCCCAATCTAATTTTATCTGAATATGGATGGTGAATTAGGCGACTAGTCCTGGGAAGTCACATTTGTATCGACCGCAGAGGGATGTGCGCACGCTCGAGGGTCGGGGCATGACAGAAACAATAATGGGCAAGCATCCGGCAAAGATCATCTCAATGCTTTTGACCTCCAAAGGAGAAGATATCATGTTACTCAACATGTTAGACCGGTCTTGCCTATTCCGAGAAAGAGTTTTGTTGCGAAAAACATTGTTCAAGCAATTTTCCGGCTCTTGCTTGTTTAAGTGCAGACCCAAAGTCAAGATCGACGATGAAACGAGTTTGCGGAGCTATTTTGGCTCAAAAAATTCCAATGGTCGAGCCCTTCCATGCAATCTCATTGGCGCGGCTCGATAGACTCTATCGGTGCATCAACATTTTCATGGTCTTCTTGATAGCTAAATTGGCTAGGTACATTCTTGATACGAGAAGAAGAAATTAGTACCTTGGATGAATTTTATAGTTCGAGTACTTTTCGACGGGAACTCCTTCCGGTTTGACGGGACACAAGTGTAATTAATTCGCGAGTGATTTGAAGTACCCAGATCGTCGAATCTTTTCTCATTTTCCTATTAAAAAATTCATTACGGTCGTCGTCTTTATTTAATCCATAATTGATGTAGGTCCTCCAATTGGTTGAACACAACGTGTTACATGTGGCCGCGAAAGTTGAACTTAGGCAAAGTATGTCGGAAGCTGTTAGTGACTTGAGTCATCTTGTTCCACTGGACCGTACAATTTCTACAGTCTACGAGATAGTCTCTTTCATGACAGTTCCTTGCAATTTCTCGGTTGGCCAGTTCAATTTCTACGAGATAGTCTCTTTCATGGTAGTTCCTTGCAATTTCTCAACAATCTTGCGGGACATTAAGGTTATGACTGGATTGACGGATGATTAGAAGGAAAAACAAAAGTTCAATTACTCAACAACAACGGTGTCTGGAAGCAATAATTATCAATTTCAGAAACATAAATGGACTCTTAAAATAATTGGAGTTAGCCTTTGAGTGAGGCTGGAGAATTTTGTATGGTCCACCAGAAAAAATTAGATCTTGTTCATAAACTTGTGACTCTCTTTGCACTGTGGAGATTTTTTAATGGATGTGTTTGGATAATCTCACTTATCTAATTTCCCATCTAGTTGTTAGGCCTCGCTTCGTATTTCAATGTACAACAAAAGCATGCAATCAAAGGCATCAGAGGAACATGGAGATTTCTTATTATAAGGAATTATGACAGGAGAATTGCATATGAAGACATAATCAATTTAACGGAAGAGTTCAACATCACATATTGCACAGTGAGTGGAAATTATGGTAGTATCTATATGGCGCGGTCACCCAAGGAAAATCGTGGCATTGGAGAAATTTCACCATCTTGAAGCAAGGAACCCATCTTTTGGCAAGAGCTTCTGTAATGAAGCGAAACAATTGATGAAAGTATGATATAAAAGCAAAATGAAGCTTCATGGTTTTGTGCTTGCACAAGTGATGCACGTTCTTGGTTTATGAGTACATAATGGAAGGGGAAGTCTACTAAGAAATGACTCCAATAGGGTCACTATCATTGATGCACAACACGATTTGATATTTACAGTGTGAATGAAATTACAAGGATCTTTCTCTTTCAAAGTTGAAGGCATGTTAGTCAAAAGAAGAAAAAGCTGAAAAATTGGTCCATGACCTTTCCCTTACAATGGGTTAGAAATTTTTAAGGCCAACTAGCACCCATTAAAAGTGTCATAAAGACCTTGACTTCCCATGAACCATTGACCACGTACTAATCCAAAGTCAACACACGTAAAACCCCAAAAGATCTTGACTTCTTGATGGATGTACACAAGATCCATCCTTACATGGTTTAAATCCTTTTCTTTTGGCCGGTATGTTTGTTTAAATTCTAATCGAATCACAAAACTACGAAATTCAGAGATTTGCAAGAGTAGAATATTTTGTTTGCTCAAAAATTAGAGGCGTAACTTTTAAAAACCAAATATCTAAAATTACAATAACGGTTTTTTAACTAGAAAATTCATTGTGGCATTAATTTAATATTAAATAATCTAATTGATTTGCCAGGAATCAATGCCACATAGGAATTTCTTGACTTCTTGATGGATGTGCACAAGATCCATACTTACATGGTTTAAATTATTTTCTTTTGGCCGGTATGCTTGTTTAAATTCTAATCGAATCACAAAACTGCGATATTCAGAGATTTGCAAGAGCAGAATATTTTGTTTGCTCGAAAATTAGAGGTGCAACTTTTAAAAACCAAATATCTAAAATTACAATAATGGTTTTTTAACTTGAAAATTCATTGTGGCATTAATTTAATATTAAATAATTCAATTGATTTGCCAGGAATCAATGCCACATAGGAATTTCTAGTAAAAGAATCACCTATGTAACTTAAGTGAGCTAAAAACTATGACACTTAAATGATTACTTAAAAAGTCATAATATTACTATTGCTGATTTTATGTTGCATAAAATCACACCCGATGAAGATCCATTTATCATTAGTATTTTGGCACTTACCAACTCTTTTAAGAATTTATGGGCACGGAAGAAGATCCTTTTTTCTTCTTCTTTCTTTTTCCGGTTCGAAATAATAGAATAGTCCTTGATGAAGCATTGTGACCTTGCAAGGACGTAAAAAGTAGAGATGATATTTGATACACAGTTTTTGTTTTGCAGGGGTGCTGAAACTTGGATTGATTCACAATCTAATTCAATTTTTAGCAATTAGTTCCCCTTTTACAGCCCTACGAGTTGATGGCAACTCCATCATCTCAAAAGAAAAAGGAAGGAAGGAAAGAATAAAAGAGTTACAGTAAGTGTCAAGTCAATAAAAAGACATCATGTGAATTGTGGAAATCGTGTTTCCTTTGACGCGTCGGTACAGTGTCTCGCTCTACTTTTTAAATGCCGTAATCCAAAGAATATGGCAATAACAAGTGACTAGAGCTGCAACATGATGAGCATAATCTGCAACATGTCCTTAGTTGTACTGATTGTTATAGCTTTCTCCTGCTACAATTCAATTCTTGTAGCACCAGCACCTTCTAAACAGTCAGAGGCAAGTGCACTTCTCTACAGCGGGTGGTGGCCTCCCTCCGTCACCGACAACACTACCTTACCTCATTGCGCATGGCCTGGGGTATTGTGCGATGCTTCTGGGAGCATCAACGGGATTCGCTTGCCATATAGGTACCAAATAGGAGGTAATTTCAGCAACATGAACTTCTCTCTACTTCCAAGACTCACCTTACTTAATTTCTCTTATAACGGACTAGCCGGCAAAATCCCCCTTCAAATATGTACTCTGTCGAGGCTAACTCACCTTGACTTGTCCTCCAATTCTCTCACTGGCGAGTTGCCTCCCTGTGTCCAAAACCTCACTAGGCTTCAAGTTCTTAATATCAGTGATAATCGGATCAGAGGCTCGATCCCTCCTATGTTGGGAAATTTGGAGAGATTGACCAAATTGGATCTTGAATTCAACTTGCTTGATGGTGCAGTCCCACCGACTATTGGTCGCTTGCACAATTTACGATCCCTTAAATTTGGATTAAACAATTTAAGTGGCTCTATCCCTCTTGAACTTGGAAACCTCGTAAAAACGAATGTTGTTGATTTAAGTTTCAACAACTTCATTGCTCCCATTCCGTCCTCTATAGAGAATTTGACGAACTTGACTTATCTCAATTTGGGAGGAAACCAACTCGGTGGATCTATTCCTCCGGAAATATGGAATTTGAGGAGCTTGACTGATCTCTATTTGGGAGGAAACCAACTCGGTGGATCTATTCCTCCGGAAATAGGGAATTTGAGGAGCTTGACCGATCTCGATTTGGTAGGAAACCAACTCAGTGGATCTATTCCTCCGGAAATAAGGAATTTGAGGAGCTTGACTGATCTCGATTTGGGAGGAAACCAACTCGGTGGATCTATTCCTCCGGAAATAGGGAATTTGAGGAGCTTGACCGATCTCGATTTGGGAGGAAACCAACTCGGTGGATCTATTCCTCCGGAAATAGCGAATTTGAGGAGCTTGACCGATCTCGATTTGGTAGGAAACCAACTCGGTGGATCTATTCCTCTGGAAATAGGGAATTTGAGGAGCTTGACTTATCTCCATTTGGGAGGAAACCAACTCGGTGGATCTATTCCTCCGGAAATAGGGAATTTGAGGAGCTTGACTTATCTCGATTTGGGAGGAAACCAACTCGGTGGATCTATTCCTCCGGAAATAGGGAATTTGAGGAGCTTGACCGATCTCGATTTGGGAGGAAACCAACTCGGTGGATCTATTCCTCCGGAAATAGGGAATTTGAGGAGCTTGACCGATCTCGATTTGGGAGGAAACCAACTCGATGGATCTATTCCTCCGGAAATAGGGAATTTGAGGAGCTTGACTGGTCTCGATTTGGTAGGAAACCAACTCGGTGGATCTATTCCTCCGGAAATAGGGAATTTGACGAGCTTGACTTATCTCAATTTGGAAAGAAACCAACTCAGTGGATCTATTCCTCTGGAAATAGGGAATTTGAGGAGCTTGACTAATCTCTATTTGGGAGGATACCAAATAGGAGGAAACCAACTCGGTGGATCTATTCCTCTGGAAATAGGGAATTTGACGAGCTTGACTGATCTCTATTTGGGAGGAAACCAACTCGGTGGATCTATTCCTCCGGAAATAGGAAATTTGACGAGCTTGGATGGTCTCTATTTGGGAGGAAACCAACTCGGTGGATCTATTCCTCCGGAAATAGGGAATTTGAGGAGCTTGATTTATCTCGATTTGGGAGGAAACCAACTCGGTCAATCTATTCCTCCGGAAATATGGAATTTGAGGAGTTTGATTCATCTCTCTTTGCAAGGAAACAAACTCGGTGGATCTATTCCTCCGAAATAGGGAATTTGACGAGTTTGATTCATCTCTATTTGCAAGGAAACCAACTCGGTGGATGTATTCCGTCACAATTAGGCAAATTAAAGAGCTTGATTGAGCTGAATTTACGGGAAAATAGAATTGATTGTGCCATCCCATAGGAAATGGGAGATTTATTGAATCTCCAACAGCTAGATTTGAGCTTGAACAACTTGGTCGGGCAAATCCCTATTAAACTTAATCAACTCAGCCAGTTAAAAGATCTCGATCTTCACAACAATTCTCTTTCTCGCTCAATATTCATATTTAAAATATTTAATTACTTAAATCACCTCAACTTATCATATAATCGTCTCGAGGCCCCAATTCCAAATAATTTGAGAGTTGTTTTTCCTGACGCTTTTCTCGGCAATGAAGATTTGAACCAGTTTCACGAAACCCAAAACCCTAGAAGAAGGTCTAGGGTAATTCATTTTATGACGGTGTTCATTCCGCTGGCTGCAATTTGCTGTATAGTGGTCGGATCTGGCTTTCTATTTCCACGTGCAACAAAGACAAAGCAACCAGAGACTATAGAGAAAAATGGAAATTTCTTGTCAATATGGAATTATGACGGGATGATTGCATATGAAGACATAATTGATGCAACAGAGGACTTCGATCTCAAATATTGCATCGGGGCTGGCGGTTATGGTAGCGTCTATAGAGCGCGATTGCCCAATGGGAAAGTTGTGGCATTGAAGAAACTTCACCGTTTTGAAGCAGAGGACCCGTCCTTCGACAAGAGCTTTCGAAATGAAGTGAAACACTTAACAGAAGTAAGGCATAGAAGCATAATCAAGCTCCATGGTTTTTGCTTACACAAGCGATGCATGTTCTTAGTGTACGAATACATGGAAAATGGGAGTCTTTTTGGTGTTTTGAGAGATGATGTCGAAGCAGTGGAATTAGATTGGTCCAAAAGAGTCGATCTTGTCCGAGATACGGCACATGCTTTGTCTTACATGCACCATGATTGTGCTCGGCCAATTGTTCATCGAGACATATCTAGCAATAACATCTTACTCAACAGTAAAATGCAAGCTTTTGTATCAGATTTTGGCACCGCAAGACTTCTAGATCATGATTTCTCATCTAACTTCACTACAAATATCGCTGGCACCTATGGATACATTGCACCAGGTGAGCAATACTTTATGCTTCATAATTTTTCTTTCTTTTTTTTTTACCCTCAAAGTTACTAATAGAGGTACAAGTCAAATAAACGACATTGTAGAAGTTTCACTATCCATGCACATCAGTGACTTGTAGACTGTTATTGTACTAGCCAACAATAGCTAAGGATTTGTTGTGCCACGATTGGCAAAATGTCCCCCGGAACCACCTTGTTCGCCGTGGCTCAATCCTGTATTTGTTTTATTCATGTCTATATACTTGAATATTTTTGGAAAATGAATAATTATTTTGTATGCTACTGTTGTTAGTATCATTAGGTTTTTTATTTTAGAATAAAAATGTCTCAAACTATAATTTTTATGTTGCATCTAAGTAAAAGCATGTCGGATTAGTAAGATTTTTAGATTTTGTATTACATCTATATTGGTATTACTAAATCATTCATTTCTATTAAACGTTTTATTGTGGAAATAAAATTAACAGTTTTCAAAGAAAAAATGGTGGGGCAAATGGAGTGGGGTGGGGTGCCGCACATAGTTATGTGGGGCACGATAGAGAAAGAAAAGTTGTCCCTTGCGGGGCAGCGACGGGGCGGGGCGGTTAAGGGTGTAGTCATCCGGTCCAAAGCTTCAACTGCTAAAATTTTGTATGCCTTTTGTATTTTTTTTTTCAGAGCTCGCATATTCTTTGGTTGTCAATGAGAAATGCGACGTATATAGTTTTGGAGTGATAGCAATGGAAACAATGATGGGTGAGCATCCAAGAGATATTATATCTATCTTGTTGACATCCTCTGGAGAAGATATCATGCTACATAAAATTCTAGATCGGCGGTTGCCTTTTCCAAGAGAGAACTCTGTTGCAAGAAGTATTGTTTTGATAGTTTCTCTAGCGCTTGCTTGCTTGAGTGCTAATCCAAAGTCTCGACCAACTATGAAGCAAGTCTCAGAAGCTTTTCTAGCTCGAAAGTCACCATTGGCGAAGCCCTTCCGTGAGATCTCATTGGCTGAGCTCCGATATGTTGATAGATCACGGTTGGAAGGTGAATCAACATAAGCTTCATCAGGACAGAGCGAGGAGTAAGGGTCGTTGAGTGCTTGTCTAGTAAAGAGATAATTGGTAATGAAGCTGCAATTTGGTGAAAGTGATTGAGCATATAAAATTGTATGGCTTCTGCAAATTAGTAAGTCTTGTTAAACTCTTTTCCATTCTATGCTGTAAGAGTGAGATGCAGTTTATTTATGACACAACAAAAGACCACGATTACTTTTGAGACGGACCATGTTTATTGGTCCAACAACCAATAGCCGACCGAAGACCTGGTGCTCTTAATGTAACTTCCTTAAAACATGTCAATTTCCTAAGAAGGCAATAATGTTTCTTCTCTTATGGGTGCTTGCTTCAGTCGATTGCCTTTATACCATGTTGTTGATGATGATCGTGGTGCCTGTTTTAATATGGAGTTTCCACGTTGCAGTAACGTTACAAAATAAGCTACGAACTAGGCTCACGAGAATGTGGTTTTAGTCTACACTAGAGGCAAGCCTATTGCTGGCATGATGGGCTGTAAAAGAGATGATTTCACTTGTCAGACGAGCCGTTTTCGTTGAAATTAGGAGATTCTTGTGAATGGTGGTTTACTTTAGGATCTGGAAATGCTAATGAATCGTATGAAATCTATTTGAGGTTCTAAGCGAAATTAAGCATGAAGAGAGCTTTCTGTTTGACGAGACGAGCATGCCCATGGATGAAGCCATACGGCATTAATTTTTGTGAGCTTTGCATTAAGGGTTGCGACACTAACGACTCATAATTTCTCTGCAACTGCCAATCCATCTACAATCAATAGTTAGATTTGTGCAAAAGATAGATTTGCCAGACTCTTTTTATGATGGTCGCGCGATTTGTGATGCTTTTATGCAGCTGAACTGCTGGAGACACGCTTTTAGTTGGGATGCTCAAACTGTGCCTGTTCTTGTTGCTTTTCCTTACAATTGGGAAACTCTATCTAATTCAATAAGCAATTAAGGTTGCATAAGCGTGCACTTTTGTAGGTTGACGAATTTCCTACTCTAAGAGTCATGAAAGAGGATGATCTAAGTGCTCATCTACATAATTAATATAAACGGAAAAATTATCAAAAAAATCCTAAACCTATTGCAATTTTTCCAAATCAGTCCTAAACCTTTTTTTTTTTGCCCATTTAATCATAAACATTTCGCAATTGTGTCAATTCAGTGCATTCGGTCAATTTTGGCCTACGGCGCCGACGTGGCAATTTTTTAATAATATTTTAAATTTTTTTATAATTTTTTAATTAGGAAGAAAAGGAAAAAGAAAAAGACAAAATTCAGAAAAATTCAGAAAAAAAAATCTTTAAAAAAGTTATTTAAAAATTGCCATGTCAGTGTCGGTCGGCGTCCATGTCAAGCATCGGCCGACCAAAATTGGCCGAATACACCGAATTGACACAATTGCAAAAAGTTTATAATTGAATAAGAAAAAAAGTTTAAGATTGATTTGGAAAAATCACAATAGGTTTAGGATATTTTTGGTAATTTTTCCTAATATAAACTACGATGCCATGAAGGTGACCACTAAGAATTTTCCTAAGAAACGGTGCTAGACAAGGGCATAATCTTAAGAAAGTAATAGAAAAATTTAAAAGTTCACGTTTAGGCCCATATCGCAAGTTTCAGTTGAGCCTAATTGAAGCGCAACTTTCACCATGGATGTTTATAGCATTGTGGTTGGACATACATTAGATGTTACTTTGACTCTTACGACTTGTATTGATTTTCGGCCTTGTAAACTCTATATTGGCACCGCTGACGGCCTCATAGACACCTTCATATTTTGTGGATAACTGTGATCTTTGCCTCAACCGTATTTATTTTTCACTTTGACTTGTTACTAGACGTTGTCACTTTCTTGGAAGGACTATGGTACGTATGGCAATAATATCTTGCTTGCCATTGTCTATTATGATGCACCCCTTCTAGGCTTTGTAAGTTGTATTTTGAAAGTAACTCATTGTACAGGATGACAACCGAATGCCGTTTGTTATCTTGTGTTTTCGGTTCCTTCACCATATGATTGTGGTTTTGCTAACAATGTCTCTACAGATAAAGAGACATGATAGAGAGAGAGACGACCTCTACCTTCAACAAATTAACTGACTCGCCTAGGAAGCGATTCTACCGAGCACAAGCTCACAGCAATTCACTAAAGCGATCCGCACTTTCCTGTTCCACTCTCCCCTAGTCAATTTGATTATTCTCTTCATTGCCCTCCGCTGTTCCCTGCTCCATCTGATGATGATAAATCCCAAAAGGATTCAATTTGCTGACATTGGCTGTGGCTTCGGAGGGCAACTAGTTGCTCTTTCAACCCAATTTCCCGGCAAACTTATGATCGGGATGGAAATTAGGGACAAGGTGACCGAATGTGTGAAGGAGCGCATTTCTGCATTGAGGTCGATCAATCCCCATCAATACCAATATATCTCAGTAGTATAGACCAACTCTATGAAGCACCTTCTTAACTATTTTGAGAAAGGCCAACTGACAAAGACGTTCTTCCCATTTCCGGATCCTCATTTTAAAGAGAAAAATCACTGCCGCAGTGTGATTAGCCCTCACTTGTTAGATGAGTATGCATATACTCTGGCTGTTGGGGGCATAATTTACACCATCACAGATGTTGAAGAACTTGGTGAATGGATGATGGGCTATTTGGAAAACCACCCCATGTTCGAGGCACTGACGCAGGAAGAACTCGTGAACGATCCGGTGGTGAAGCTATTGACCAGGGCAACCGAGGAAGGCCAGAAGGTTGCCGGGAATGGTGGGCAGACATTTAACTTGCATTGGTTGCAAAGCTTTGATAAGGTATTTATTGCATATAAGTTCTCATGCTGCAATTTCTTGGGTGCTTGTATTTTTCATTTCAGATCTCATTGAAATCTAGGTTTCTTTGCCCTTTGGTGTCAGATCTCACGGTTTACTTAAACATGGTAGGTTTTGTCCTTAAGTTCTTTTTCGTTATTTAAATGGTCGTCTGGTTCATCTGCAAAATAGCATGTCAAAGATTGTATCACATCCGGGGCTATTCTGTGAATGAAGGAATAAAGTTATACATTAGAAAATGGAATGACTGGGACAGTTAAAATCAGCTTATCTCCTGCTAGACTACCAGTAACATCTGTAAGATCTTGAACTTAGTTTGATTAATTAAAAGCTTGATTTCGTTCAAAACTTACTTTATATATTTGGACTATCCTAGATAAACTTGGGGAAAGCAGAATGATCTGGCTGCTCCTTCAAGCTTTAAAATCACCATGTGATGCTGAGACAGCCGTAACCACTGAAGATTGACATATAGTTTGATGTTATGCACAGAGTAATCTGTCTCATCTTTCTTGAATTGCCCATTGAATGAGGAAGTTTGGTAATGTTGCTCCAATTTTGCAGCATAATGTGCAAGTTATAGTATTCATTCACTTCATATGGCATACTTTACCTTTCATGCCCAACCAATGAGTTGCATTGGAAAGAAATTTTTTTCGGCTTCTTGTTATATTTTGGCACCTGAAACTGGCAGGGTTCTTTCTGTCGGGCTTTTATACGAATAGAAAGTCAATTTGCACTGTCTTCAAACTTGTGTGCCAACCCGGAGTTATATTGCTCCTGTCCGCCATACCAGCAATACAAATGGGACTCTTTGTTCGCACTGCAAGGGAGGGAAGCTGAATCGTACTGTAAAACGGTATCTCAAGATAAGCGTCTCTGCTGATGTTATATTTTCTTCCTGCACCATAGTCGGATATATAGCCCACTGGTAAATTTGGTTACTTGCGTAAAATGGTTGCAGTCTCCGAGCCCAATGAGATTTCTGGAAAGTTTTGGGCAGAGTGCCGAGAATGCCAGTGTTCGCTTCATTAGGATATACTTTGCACAAGGTTCTACTTTGTTTCCTCGCGGTACTTTTTAAGATAGCTTGTTTGTTATTCACATAATTGATATCATAACCTTTGCAGTCGGGATTGTCCCATATTTTACCCGAGAAAGAAGGCGCAGAAAGACATGGCTGAAGCCCATCGGCAATTATTTAGATGGAACTTCTAAAATATCGACAGGCTTTATAGTCCTCTTGTTGAGTTCTGTAAATAGTCAGATTATATGGCTGTAAATACATTGGATTTTTTTATTTAGGAAGTTTTTTTATTCTGATTTAGTTTTGATTGAATCCCACAAATCATGGGATTGTAGTTGTTAACCCACAAATCATAGGATTGTAGCTTTTCTCCTATTTAGGCTTTGTTTCCTTTTTATTTGCTAGGATTTCTCTATGTATTTGCCTACAAATATAACACTGTAAAGCTGCAGAATATATAAATGATAATAAGAATTTCCCTCCATCTAAATTTCCATATGGTATCAAAGCTTGAGGTTTTGAGTTCAAATCTTACTTGATTTCATTTGTCCCCCCAATTAAATTTTCACGTTTAGTACTAAGCAAAAAGCCAGGCTAAGCGTGAGGGGAGAAGTGTTAGAATATTAAGTTTATTCTTTTAGAACAGTTGGCCGTAGTCCCAAAAAATCTCACACTTCCTTTCATTGCTGGCAAATTGCGGTTAGCTAGTTAAATGTACTCATAGATCTCCGTGTTGATTTGGGTGGACAAGCCGAATCCTCATATAACCAAGATGAGCGAAAATTCAAAGTTGCTCCTGGTCTCTGGACAGAAGGAAGGAGAAAGAAATCTCTCACTCAAAGAGATGGTAGATGGAAAGTTGCCACTGAGGCCTTAGTTATTGATGCCTCCAACAAAAATACAGAAAAGCGATTTGGCTGCATTCATTACGGATTATTGACAAGGAAAGATATGCCTCATCTTGTTCAAAAGGTTAAAGAAATGGCCTGTTAGGGGTTTTTGACAGAGTTCTGCTTACCTTTAGCCTCCTCGACTTCATTTATGAGTACAACATACTACATACCTACTCTGATTCCCAGTTGTAGGCCATGAAATTGCCATGTGTATGGTGTTATTCTTATCCTCCCAGCTTTTCTGTAATATATGTTTGCATGTATCACTATGGGGTGTAAAGTTAGTATGCCTCCATTCACGTACATAACAGGAAAAGGATTAGCGACTGGAGTTTTGTATTGTGACAAGGAGAGACTGGAAATGTCAGTGTGAGCTTATCATAGGCACATTTGTAAAGTGGACACCGCTCTGGATGCCAATGTTAAGTCAGCTGCGGAGAGTTTTGAAACAATTCTGATCATATCTATTGTGGTCGACGAGAGGGGATACACTTCTGTTGCTGGTATAGCATCTTTTGCCCAATCTAATTTTATCTTAATATGGATGGTGAATTAGGCGACTAGTCCTGGGAAGTCACATTTGACTGGATCGCAGAGGGATGTGCGCGCGCTCGAGGGTCGGGGCGTGACAGAAACAATAATGGGCAAGCATCCGACAGAGATCATCTCGGTGCTTTTGACCTCCAAAGGAGAAGATATCATGTTACTCGACATGTTAGACCAGTGCTTGCCTATTCCGAGACAGAGTTTTGTTGTGAAAAACATTGTTCAAGCGATTTCTCTGGCTCTTGCTTGCATAAGTGCAGACCCAAAGTCAAGACCAACGATGAAACGAGTTTCCGGAGCTATTTTGGCTCAAAAAATACCAATGGTCGAGCCCTTCCATGCAATCTCATTGCCGCAGCTCCGACAGACTCTATCTGGCGCATCAACATTTTCATGGTCTTCTTGACAGCTAAATTGGCTAGGTACATTCTTGATACAGAAGAAGAAATTAGTACCTTGGATGAATTTTATAGTTCAGAGTACTTTTCGACGGGAACTCCTTCCAGTTTGATAGGGACACAAGTGTAATTAATTCGCGAGTGATTTAAAGTACCCAAATCGTTGAATCTTTTCTCATTTTCCTATTAAAAAATTCATTACGGTCATCGTCTTTATTTACTCCATAATTGATGTAGGTCCTCAAATTGGTTGAACACAACGTGTTACATGTGGCCGCGAAAGTCAAACTTAGGCAAAGTATGTCGGAAGCTGTTAGTGACTTGAGTCATCTTGTTCCACTGACCGTACAATTTCTACAGAGTCTACAGATAGTCTCTTTCACGGCAGTCCCTTGCAATTTCTCAGTTGACCGTACAATTTCTACAGATAGACTCTTTCATGGCAGTTCCTTGCAATTTCTCAGTTGACCGTACAATTTCTACAGATAGACTCTTTCATGGCAGTTCCTTGCAATTTCTCAACAATCTTGTGGGACATTAAGCAAAATAATTAAAATGGGGTTACGAATGGATTGATGGATGCTTAGAAGGAAAAACAAAAGTTCAATTACTCAACAACAACAGTTTCCTGGAAGCAATAATTATCAATTTCAGAAACATAAATGGACTCTTAAAATAATTGGAGTTAACCTTTGAGTGAGGTTGGAGAATTTTATATGGTCCACCATAAAAAATTAGATCTTGTTCATAAACTTGTGACTCTCTTTGCACTGTGGAGATTTTTTAATGGATGTGTTTGGATAATCTCACTTATCTAATTTCCCATCTAGTTGTTAGGCCTCGCTTCGTATTTCAATGTACAACAAAAGCATGCAATCAAAGGCATCAGAGGAACATGGAGATTTCTTATTATAAGGAATTATGACGGGAGAATTGCATATGAAGACATAATCAATTTAACGGAAGAGTTCAACATCACATATTGCATAGTGAGTGGAAATTATGGTAGTATCTATATGGCACGGTCGCCCAAGGAAAATCGTGGCATTGGAGAAATTTCACCATCTTGAAGCAAGGAACCCATCTTTTGGCAAGAGCTTCTGTAATGAAGCGAAACAATTGATGAAAGTATGATATAAAAGCAAAATGAAGCTTCATGGTTTTGTGCTTGCACAAGTGATGCACGTTCTTGGTTTATGAGTACATAATGGAAGGGGAAGTCTACTAAGAAATGACTCCAATAGGGTCACTATCATTGATGCACAACACGATTTGATATTTACAGTGTGAATGAAATTACAAGGATCTTTCTCTTTCAAAGTTGAAGGCATGTTAGTCAAAAGAAGAAAAAGCTGAAGAATTGGTCCATGACCTTTCCCTTACAATGGGTTAGAAATTTTTAAGGCCAAATAGCACCCATTAAAAGTGTCATAAAGACCTTGACTTCCCATGAACCATTGACCACGTACTAATCCAAAGTCAACACACGTAAAACCCCAAAAGACTTGACTTCTTGATGGATGTACACAAGATCCATCCTTACATGGTTTAAATCCTTTTCTTTTGGCCGGTATGTTTGTTTAAATTCTAATCGAATCACAAAACTACGAAATTCAGAGATTTGCAAGAGTAGAATATTTTGTTTGCTCAAAAATTAGAGGCGTAACTTTTAAAAACCAAATATCTAAAATTACAATAATGGTTTTTTAACTAGAAAATTCATTGTGGCATTAATTTAATATTAAATAATCCAATTGATTTGCTAGGAATCAATGCCACATAGGAATTTCTTGACTTCTTGATGGATGTGCACAAGATCCATCCTTACATGGTTTAAATTATTTTCTTTTTGGCCGGTATGCTTGTTTAAATTCTAATCGAATCACAAAACTGCGACATTCAGAGATTTGCAAGAGCAGAATATTTTGTTTGCTCGAAAATTAGAGGTGCAACTTTTTAATACCAAATATCTAAAATTACAATAATGGTTTTTTAACTTGAAAATTCATTGTGGCATTAATTTAATATTAAATAATTCAATTGATTTGCCAGGAATCAATGCCACATAGGAATTTCTAGTAAAAGAATCACATATGTAACTTAAGTGAGGTAAAAACTATCACACTTAAATGATTACTTAAAAAGTCATAATATTACTATTGCTGATTTTATGTTGCATAAAATCACACCCGATGAAGATCCATTTATCATTAGTATTATGGCACTTACCAACTCTTTTAGGAATTTATGGGCACGGAAGAAGATCCTTTTTTCTTCTTCTTTCTTTTTTCGGTTCGAAATAATAGAATAGTCCTTGATGAAGCATTGTGACCCTGCAAGGACGTAAAAAGTAGAGATGATATTTGATACACAATTTTTGGTTTGCAGGGGTGTTGAAACTTGGATTGCTTCACAATCTAATTCAATTTTTAGCAATTAGTCCTTTTACAGCCCTACGAGTTGATGGCAACTCCATCATCTCAAAAGAAAAAGGAAGGAAGGAAAGAATAAAAGAGTTACAGTAAGTGTCAAGTCAATAAAAAGACAACATGTGAATTGTGGAAATCGCGTTTCCTTTGACGCGTCGGTACAGTGTCTCGCTCTACTTTTTGAATGCCGTAATCCAAAGAAGATGGCAATAACAAGTGACTAGAGCTGCAACATGATGAGCATAATCTGCAACATGTCCTTAGTTGTACCGATTGTTATAGCTTTCTCCGCTACAATTCAATTCTTGTAGCACCAGCACCTTCTAAACAGTCGAGGCAAGTGCACTTCTCTACAGCGGGTGGTGGCCTCCCTCCGTCACCGACAACACTACCTTACCTCATTGCGCATGGCCTGGGTATTGTGCGATGCTTCGGGAGCATCAACGGGATTCGCTTGCCATATAGGTACCAAATAGGAGGTAATTTCAGCAACATGAACTTCTCTCTACTTCCAAGCCTCACCTTACTTAATTTCTCTTATAACGGACTAGCCGGCAAAATCCCCCTTCAAATATGTACTCGGGGCCGAGGCTAACTCACCTTGACTTGTCCTCCAATTCTCTCACCGGCGAGTTGCCTCCCCGTGTCCAAAACCTCACTAGGCTTCAAGTTCTTAATATCGGTGATAATCGGATCAGAGGCTCGATCCCTCCTGCGTTGGGAAATTTGGAGAGATTGACCAAATTGGATCTTGAACTCAACTTGCTTGATGGTGCAATCCCACCGACTATTGGTCGCTTGCACAATTTACGATCCCTTAAATTTGGATTAAACAATTTAAGTGGCTCTATCCCTCTTGAACTTGGAAACCTCGCAAAAATGAATGTTGTTGATTTAAGTTTCAACAACTTCATTGCTCCCATTCCGTCCTCTATAGGGAATTTGACGAACTTGAGTTATCTCAATTTGCTAGGAAACCAACTCGGTGGATCTATTCCTCGGAAATAGGGAATTTGAGGAGCTTGACCGATCTCTATTTGGGAGAAAACCAACTCGGTGGATCTATTCCTCCGGAAATAGGGAATTTGAGGAGCTTGACTGATCTCTATTTGGGAGAAAACCAACTCGGTGGATCTATTCCTCCGGAAATAGGGAATTTGAGGAGCTTGACTGAACTCTATTTGGGAGGAAACCAACTCGGTGGATCTATTCCTCCGGAAATAGGGAATTTGACGAGCTTGACTAAACTCTATTTAGGAGGAAACCAACTCGGTGGATCTATTCCTCCAGAAATAGGGAATTTGATGAGCTTGACTTATCTCTTTTTGCAAGGAAACCAACTTGGTGGATCTATTCCTCCGGAAATAGGGAATTTGAGGAGCTTGACTTATCTCAATTTGGTAGAAAACAAACTTTGTGGATCTATTCCTCCGGAAATAGGGAATTTGAGGAGCTTGACTGATCTCAATTTGAAAGAAAACCAACTCGGTGGATCTATTCCTCCGGAAATAGGGAATTTGAGGAGCTTGACTGATCTCAATTTGGTAGGAAACCAACTCGGTGGATCTATTCCTCCGGAAATAGGGAATTTGAGGAACTTGACTTATCTCAATTTGGAAAGAAACCAACTCCGTGGATCTATTCCTCTGGAAATAGGGAATTTGAGGAGCTTGACTAATCTCTATTTGGGAGGAAACCAAATAGGAGGAAACCAACTTGATGGATCTATTCCTCTGGAAATAGGGAATTTGAGGAGCTTGACTTATCTCTATTTGGGAGGAAACCAACTCGGTGGATCTATTCCTCCGGAAATAGGGAATTTGACGAGCTTGACTTATCTCTATTTGGGAGGAAACCAACTCGGTGGATCTATTCCTCCAGAAATAGGGAATTTGACGAGCTTGACTTATCTCTATTTGGGAGGAAACCAACTCGGTGGATCTATTCCTCCGGAAATGGGAAATTTGACGAGCTTGATTGATCTATATTTGGGAGGGAACCAACTCGGTGGATCTATTCCTCCGGAAATAGGGAATTTGAGGAGCTTGACTATTCTCGATTTGGTAGGAAACCAACTCGGTCGATCTATTCCTCCGGAAATTGGGAATTTGACGAGTTTGATTCATCTCTCTTTGCAAGGAAACAAACTCGGTGGATCTATTCCTCCGAAAATAAGGAATTTGACGAGCTTGACTTATCTCTATTTGCAAGAAAACAAACTCAGCGGATCTATTCCTCCAGAAATAGGGAATTTGACGAGTTTGATTCATCTCTATTTGCAAGGAAACCAACTCGGTGGATGTATTCCGTCACAATTAGGCAAATTGAAGAGCTTGATTGAGCTAAATTTACGGGAAAATAGAATTGATTGTGCCATCCCATCATAAATGGGAGATTTATTGAATCTCCAACAGCTAGATTTGAGCTTGAACAACTTGGTCGGGCAAATCCCTATTAAACTTAATAAACTCAACCAGCTAAAAGATCTCGATCTTCACAACAATTCTCTTTCTGGCTCAATATTCATATTTAAAATATTTAATTACTTAAATCACCTCAACTTATCATATAATCATCTCGAGGCCCCAATTCCAAATAATTTGAGAGTTGTTTTTCCTGATGCTTTTCTCGGCAATGAAGATTTGAACCAGTTTCATGAAACCCAAGACCCTAGAAGAAAGTCTAGGGTAATTCATTTTATGACGATGTTCATTCCACTGGCTGCAATTTGCTGTATAGTGGTCGGATCTGGCTTTCTATTTCGACGTGCAACAAAGACAAAGCAACCAGAGACTATAGAGAAAAATGGAAATTTCTTGTCAATATGGAATTATGATGGGAGGATTGCATATGAAGACATAATTGATGCAACAGAGGACTTCGATCTCAAATATTGCATCGGGACTGGCGGTTATGGTAGTGTCTATAGAGCGCGATTGCCCAATGGGAAAGTTGTGGCATTGAAGAAACTTCACCGTTTTGAAGCAGAGGACCCGTCCTTCGACAAGAGCTTTCAGAATGAAGTGAAACACTTAACAGTAAGTAAGGCATAGAAGCATAATCAAGCTCCATGGTTTTTGCTTACACAAGCGATGCATGTTCTTAGTGTACGAATACATGGAAAATGGGAGTCTTTTTTGGTGTTTTGAGAGATGATGTCGAAGCAAAGTGGAATTAGATTGGTCCAAAAGAGTCGATCTTGTCCGAGATACGGCACATGCTTTGTCTTACATGCACCATGATTGTGCTCGGCCAATTGTTCATCGAGACATATCTAGCAATAACATCTTACTCAACAGTAAAATGCAGGCTTTTGTATCAGATTTTGGCACCGCAAGACTTCTAGATCATGATTTCTCATCTAACTTCACTACAAATATCGCCGGCACCTATGGATACATTGCACCAGGTGAGCAATACTTTATGCTTCATAATTTTTCTTTCTTTTTTTTTACCGTCAAAGTTACTAATAGAGGTACAAGTCAAATAAACGACATTGTAGAAGTTTCACTATCCATGCACATCAGTGACTTGTAGACTGTTATTGTACTAGCCAACAATAGCTAAGGATTTGTTGTGCCACGATTGGCAAAATGTCCCCCGGAACCACCTTGTTCGCCGTGGCTCAATCCTGTATTTGTTTTATTCATGTCTATATACTTGAATATTTTTGGAAAATGAATAATTATTTTGTATGCTACTGTTGTTAGTATCATTAGGTTTTTTATTTTAAAATAAAAATGTCTCAAACTATAATTTTTATGTTGCATCTAAGTAAAAGCATGTCGGAATAGTAAGATTTTTAGATTTTGTATTACATCTATATTGGTATTACTAAATCATTCTTTTCTATTAAACGTTTTATTGTGGAAATAAAATTAACAGTTTTCAAAGAAAAATTGGTGGGGCAAATGGAGTGGGGTGGGGTGCCGCACATAGTTATGTGGGGCACGATAGAGAAAGAAAAGTTGTCCCTTGCGGGGCAGCGACGGGGCGAGGCGGTTAAGGGTGTAGTCATCCGGTCCAAAGCACCAAACTAAAATTTTGTATGCCTTTTGTATTTTTTTTTTCAGAGCTCGCATATTCTTTGGTTGTCAATGAGAAATGCGACGTATATAGTTTTGGAGTGATAGCAATGGAAACAATGATGGGTGAGCATCCAAGAGATATTATATCTATCTTGTTGACATCCTCTGGAGAAGATATCATGCTACATAAAATTCTAGACCGGCGGTTGCCTTTTCCAAGAGAGAACTCTGTTGCAAGAAGTATTGTTTTGATAGTTTCTCTAGCGCTTGCTTGCTTGAGTGCTAATCCAAAGTCTCGACCAACTATGAAGCAAGTCTCAGAAGCTTTTCTAGCTCGAAAGTCACCATTGGCGAAGCCCTTCCATGAGATCTCATTGGCTCAGCTCCGATATGTTAATAGATCACGGTTGGAAGGTGAATCAACAGAAGCTTCATCAAGACAGAGCGAGGAGTAAGGGTCATTAAGTGCTTGTCTAGTAAAGAGATAATTGATAATGAAGCTGCAATTTGGTGAAAGTGATTGAGCATATAAAATTGTATGGCTTCTGCAAATAATTAAGTCTTGTTAAACTCTTTTCCATTCTATGCTGTAAGAGTGAGATGCAGTTTATTTATGACACAACAAAAGACCACGATTACTTTTGAGACGGACCATGTTTATTGGTCCAACAACCAATAGCCGACCGAAGACCTGGTGCTCTTAATGTAACTTCCTTAAAACATGTCAATTTTCTAAGAAGGCAATCTTGAAATGTTTCTTCTCTTATGGGTGCTTGCTTTAGTCGATTGCCTTTATACCATGTTGTTGATGATGATCGTGGTGCCTGTTTTAATATGGAGTTTCCACGTTGCAGTAACGTTACAAAATAAGCTACGAACTAGGCTCACGAGAATGTGGTTTTAGTCTACACTAGAGGCAAGCCTATTGCTGGCATGATGGGCTGTAAAAGAGATTATTTCACTTGTCAGACGAGCCGTTTTCGTTGAAATTAGGAGATTCTTGTGAATGGTGGTTTACTGTAGGATTTGGAAATGCTAATGAATCATATGAAATCTATTTGAGGTTCTAAGCGAAATTAAGCATGAAGAGAGCTTTCTGTTTGACGAGACGAGCATGCCCATGGATGAACCCATACGGCATTAATTTTTGTGAGCTTTGCATTAAGGGTTGCGACACTAATGACTCATAATTTCTTTGCAACTGCCAATCCATCTACAATCAATAGTTAGATTTGTGCAAGAGATAGATTTGCCAGGCTCTTTTATGATGGTCACTCGATTTGTGATGCTTTTATGCAGCTGAACTGCTGGAGACACGCTTTTAGTTGGGATGCTCAAACTGTGCCTGTTCTTGTTGCTTTTCCTTACAATTGGGAAACTCTATCTAATTCAATAAGCAATTAAGGTTGCATAAGCGTGCACTTTTGTAGGTTGACGAATTTCCTGCTCTAAGAGTCATGAAAGAGGATGATCTAAGTGCTCATCTACAGAATTAATATAAATGGAAAAATTATCAAAAAATCCTAAACCTAATGCAATTTTTCCAAATCGTCCTAAACTTTTTTTTTTTTTTTTTGCCCATTTAATCATAAACATTTTGCAATTGTGTCAATTCAATCAATTCGGTCAATTTTGGCCTACCGGCGCCGACGTGGCAATTTTTTAATAATAGTTAAAAAAATTTATAATTTTTTAATTAGGAAGAAAAGGAAAAAAAAAAAAGACAAAATTCAGAAAAATTCAGAAAAAAATTTAAAAGTTATTTAAAAATTGCCATGTCGGTGTCGGTCGGCATCCACATCAGTGCCGGCTGACCAAAATTGGCCGAATACACTGAATTGGCACAATTGCAAAAAGTTTAAAATTGAATAGGAAAAAAAAAGTTTAAGATTGATTTGGAAAAATTACAATAGGTTTAGGATATTTTTGGTAATTTTTCCTAATATAAACTACGATGCCATGAAGGTGACCACTAAGAATTTTCCTAAGAAACGGTGCAAAACAAGGGCATAATCTTAAGAAAGTAACAGAAAAATTTAAAAGTTCACGTTTAGGCCCATATCGCAAGTTTCAGCTGAGCCTAATTGAAGCGCAACTTTCACCATGGATGTTTATAGCATTGTGGTTGGACATACATTAGATGTTACTTTGACTCGTACGACTTGTATTGATTTTCGGCCTTGTAAACTCTATATTGGCACCGCTGACGGCCTCATGGACACCTTCATATTTTGTGGATAACTGTGATCTTTGCCTCAACCGTATTTATTTTTCACTTTGACTAGTTACTAGACGTTGTCACTTTCTTGGATGGACTATGGTACGTATGGCAATAATATCTTGCTTGCCATTGTCTATTATGACGTACCCCATCTAGGCTGTGTAAGTTGTATTTTGAAAGTAAATCATTGTACAGGATGACAACCGAATGCCGTTTGTTATCTTGTTGTGTTTTCGGTTCCTTCACCATGTGATTATGGTTTTGCTAACAACGTCTCTACAGATAAAGAGACATGATAGAGAGAGAGACGACCTCTACCTTCAACAAATTTACTGGCTCGCCTAGGAAGCGATTCTACCGAGCACGAGCTCACAGCAATCCACTAAAGCGATTCGCACTTTCCTGTTCCACTCTCCCCTAGTCAAATTGATTATTCTCTTCATTACCCTCCGTTGTTCCCTGCTCCATCTGATGATGATAAATCCCAAAAGGATTCAGTTTGCTGACAGTGAGGAGAGGAATTTCCCGTTGGGCAGAATTACCCAACGGGAAGATTATGGCCTTGGAGAAACTTCATTGTTTCGAAGCGGAGGACCCATCTTCTGACAAGAGCTTTAGAAAGGAAGTGAAGCACTCAACAAGAGTGCGGCACCGAAGCATAATTAGGCTCTATGGTTTCTGCTTGCATTGGCAATGCATGTTCTTGATCTATGAATACATGGGGAGGGGGAGTTTATTTTCTACATTGAGAAATGACATCGAAGCAATGGAACTAGATTGGCCCAAAAGAGTGAATGTCATATGGGATTTTGCGCATGCCTGGTCTTACTTGTACCATGATTGTGCCCAGCCGATTGTTCATTGAGATGTATCTAGCAACAACAATTTAGTCAACGATGAAATGCTGGCTTCCGTGTCCAATTTTGGCACAGCGAGACTGGTGGATCCAGACTCTTCATCTAATTTCACCGTAAATATTGTTGGGACGCATGGATACATAGCACCAGGTGAGCAATCTTCAATTGATTTTACTGAAAAAAGAAGTGTTATAAGGGTTGTTGACACTTAAATTTTTGTCCAAAAATCATTTCCGAAAAAAATGAAAACTTGTTTTTCCACAAAAATATTTCAAGTTAAATTCTTGCATATAGATTATCTAGGCATTTAATATAGTGTTTTAAATGGAATATGTTTTTCCTTCAAAAAAATAAAATAAAAATTAAATTAAATATATAAAAAAAAAAGATAAAAAAAGATAAAAGATAAAAAGTTGGGGCCAATGATCTAAATGTGACTAGCCAAGCCTGGGAGGTCAGATTGGAATTAAAATGGCAAATTGGGGCCAAAATGCAATTTCCAAAAGTTGAGAGACCAATTCGCAAATTTTGCAAAATTTTGCCCGAACCCTTAAATCATCATCTTGGTCACCAATTAAGTTGAAATTGAACTTGGGCCAACTCGAATCAATCAAATCGGGCGAAAAGGACCAAATTTGCATTGAAATAGGTATTTTCGGATAAGAAAATGAACTTTGAGGGCCTTTCTTGCAAAATTGGGTGGGTATAATTGCAAAATCTGGTCGAGACCTTAAAATACTATACATGAGCTTGCTAATTGATCAAAAACGCAGCCAAATTGATGGATTAAAGCACTCAAACGAGCTACCAAAACCCAGCCCACGGTTTAGCCTCACCCGGAGTTGCTGAGTAAGCAACTTGGTGGCCCCACCATATCCCACTCAGCCGCCCATCTAGCCTGATCTTTGCACGTGATTGAAGACCATAATGAGTAGTGCTAGTGGACGGAAATCGGCCAGAGTTAAGCTACTAAATGCACGGGAAAGTCGCAACAAAATCCGCACACTCAACAGCTGCAAAATTTCAAAATTTTAGCTAAGTCAGAAAGTGGGTAGACTGCTCAGTTGGTGGGCTTGGCAGGAGGACAAAAAGCCGACCAAGAGATTGATGAATTTGGTGGATAATATCTACGAAGCATGCTCTGTTGAGGGACAAGAGAGAGAAGACAAGAGGGAGAGGAGAGAGCTCACGGTCGTCCCCCAAAGAGGCCCTCAGAAGCAACTCCAGAAAAGAAAACCCAGAAATTCCAAATCAACCTCCAGAGAGAAAAGGGAAATTTTCGCAAACTTGCAGCCAAAATTAGCCAAAACCTTCAATTAGAGAGTGAAACTTCACTCAAATATCTTTCCATCCATAGGTCTTACGTCCAAAATGGAGATCGGGAAGGCCTCCTAAAGCCCCCCGAAAACCACCCTCCTGGCGGGCCAAGAAAGTCCGAAACTTTTCTAAGTGTTGAGCCCGGTTGGTCACGGGTGAGAGAAAGCAAGTGTTTTTGAGAAAATTGAGAGACAAATGAGGCAATTCTTGACTTTTAACCCAAACTAGAATACATATAGTTTGGTTTGGTGTTAAGTTTTCCAACAAAAGAGGTTTTGAAGTCTAATGTTAGAGATCAATGAAAACCTTCGTTGTCAGTTCTTGTTTTTGCAGATCTCATTTCCAGTTTGAAGGAGCCAACTTCCACGTGCTCCCAGAGGACAATTTCTTGGTTTCCTTGGCCAAGAGTTACTTGAAAGGGAAACTAGGAAGCAAGGTAAGCATCCTAGATGTATTTTGGTTTAATTTTGAACATGTTTTGATCACGAAAATCAAGAGGAAAACTAGTCCGGAGGACTGATTTTCGAGGTGAAAATTTTCTAAGTGTTGGAATCTCTTCAAGAGTTTTGCATGTGTGCTTCTTGGAGAGGTCGTTTTTGATGTGTTCGGTTGGTCATTCTCTGTGATTTTGTTGCCTTTGAAAGCTCATGTTACCTACTTTCACTCGGATCAAGTAGCATTTCCCGTAGATCTTGCATGTGATGAGTGTCGGGGCTTGAATATGGGCATATAACCTGTTTGCTTGACTTGGGTTCAAACCCAGATTTGCAAAATCAGCTCAAACCCGTGTATTTGAGAACGATTTTAGCTTGATTCTAGTGTGTTTTAAGCTATGATTTCTATCTAATCTTGTTCTTTGTATGTGGTAGTATAATCTTGATACTTTATTTCCACATAAGTTTGCTCATGCGTTGAGATTGAAGGCCGCAAACAATGCTTGAGGAAGCTGTTTGGGCTAGTTTGAGGCATGCCAAGTGTTCGACAAAATGTGCAAACCAAGTTTCGATCTTCAAACGGTTGATTTGAGCTTGATTATTGTGATATTCATGTGCTGTGTTACTCCATGTTAGCATAGATCGGTCTAAGGAATTATTATTAATATTTTTTAAATAAAAAATTAAAAAATATGAAAATTTCAAAAATAAAAATAAAAATGATGGATGGTATCAAATTATGAGAAATGACATCTAGGAAATTTTCCTAATTTTAAAATGTCATTTTCTTAATTTAATGATATTTTGGTATTTTATAACCATTTTTGTAAATAATCTATTTTGCGTAGATTAAAATTAATTAGAGTAATTTCATGCACATTTAAATTCTCATTTTGCTCACGGGGGTCCTGTCCCGGGGCGTGTAACAAGGCCATGTAATATTATTTACCCGACTTGTATCGGGTTTTCCTTTTTTGCATTTATTTTCAAGTCATTTCAATTTCTTGGATGTTTACTTACGCACCGCTTTTCATTAAATTGAGTGTAAATTTCTATTCTAAATTATGTTAGGATTAGTCTAGACATTAAGGAAAGCAACCTTACAAAAACATTTGCATAGACACTTAGCGGTTTTATAAGAATTATAATTGGTAATCAAGATTGTGTGGTCATTTAGATAAACAACCTTCCAAGTTAATGGTACCGTAAGGGCGCTAATAGAAACATTAGCGTAAACAAGTTCCCATTCCTAGAAATCTCTGGTTGCGTAGGAATCGAGACGACACTCCCGTGTCTCGATTGGTTTCTAGCCGACCCCAATAGGCTAGTGGCGACTCCTAGAAATGTTTAGGTTGTTAAGAACTAAAAACAAAATCCAACGTCGCGCGAGGTATGGGCTTGGGAGCCCACGCCTAATTTAGGCCATTGGTTCGCCTCTTTAGGCAAATACCCCTAAACCTTCTTCCTTTTCTCTCGGACGGAAAAAGAGAGGTTGTGACATGGGTAATCAACAACGTTGCGGCCCCCTCATGCATTGCAGAACTTGTTTAGTTGGCCTTATTAGACTGATATGCAGCAACTTTTATAGCTTTCTTTCATGCTTAATTTCAAGACAGTCAATACAGAAAGATTTGGACATTCCTGCTGCCTAGACCTTGGCTTATTCATCTAACATCCCAAACAATTTTTAAACAGGTTGCTTTGGTCAAAATTATATGGGAAAGTTTTCTTATTTCCTACCTTTGATTCAATAAAAGATATGTTTATTACACGCAGTCACTGTACAAGTAGTAAACAAGTTCCTATGCTATGGATCATTAAGAGCAAGATTTCAACGATGATACGCGTTGAAGGCTTTGATTAACATCCAAGTGTCTTTCATTTGTAACAGAAGACATTGATAACTAGTTTCAAAATCATCTATGCTGTCCAGGTTCTAACTCCAAGATATGACCGCACAACTTTGTGATTCTCGTTCTTTTTCACAGTGCTTGCTTACAGTTTGGTGGTTAACGAGAAATCTGGTGTATATAGCTTTGGAGTCATGACAATGGAAACAATAAAGGGCAAGCATCCGGCAGAGATCATCTCGGTGCTTTTCACCTCTGAAGGAGAAGATATCATGTTACTTGACATGTTAGACCAGTGCTTGCCTATTTTGAGAAAGAGTTTTTTTGCAAAAAACATTGTTCAAGCGATTTCTCTGGCTCTTGCTTGCTTAAGTTCAGACTCAAAGTCAAGACCGACGATGAAACGAGTTTCCGGAGCTATTTTGGCTAAAAATACCAATGGTCGAGCCCTTCCATGCAATCTCATTGGCGCAGCTCCGATAGACTCTATCCGGAGCATCAACATTTTCATGTTCTTCTTAACAACTAAACTGGCTTGGTACATTTTTTATACAGAAGAAGAAATTAGTACCTTGGATGAATTTCATAGTTCAGAGTACTTTTCGACAGGAACTCCTTCCAGTTGGACAGGGACACAAGTGTAATTAATTCGTGAGTGATTTGAAGTACCCAGATCGTTGAATCTTTTCTCATTTTTCTATTAAAAATTTAATTACGGTCGTCGTCTTTGTTTACTCAATAATTGATGCTGGTCCTCAAATTGGTTGAACACAACGTGTTACGTGTGGCCGCGAAAGTCGAACTTAGGCAAAGTATGTCGGAAGCTGTTTGTGACTTGAGTCGTCTTGTTCCACTGACCGTACAATTTCTACAGATAGTCTCCTTTCATGGCAATTCCTTGCAATTTCTCAGCAGTCTTGTGGGACATTAAGCAAAATAATTAAAATGGGGTTATGAATGGATTGATGGATGATTAGAAGGAAAAACAAAAGTTCAATTACTCAACAACAAGAGTGTCCTCGAAGCAATAATTGTCAATTACAGAAACATAAATGGACTCTTAAAATAATTGGGAGTTAACCTTTGAGTGAGGCTGGAGAATTTTATATGGTCCACCAGAAAAAAATTAGATCTTATTCATAAACTTGTGGCTCTCTTTGACCTGTGGACATTTTTTAATGGATGTGTTTGGATAATCTCACTTATCTAATTTCCCATCTAGTTGTTAGGCCTCCCTTCGTATTTCAATGTACAACAAAAGCATGTAGTCATAGGCATTAGAGAAACATGGAGATTTCTTGTTATAAGGAATTATGATGGGAGAATTGCATATGAAAACGTAATCAATTCAACGGAAGAGTTCAACATCATATATTGCATAGTGAGTGGATGTTATGGTAGTTTCTATATGGCGCGGTCGCCCAAAGAAAATCATGGCATTGGAGAAATTTCACCATCTTGAAGCGGGGAACCCATCTTTTGGCAAGAGCTTCTGAAATGAAGTGAAACAATCAACGGAAGTATGATATTAGAAGCATAATGAAGCTTCATGGTTTCTGCTTGCACAAGCAATGCATGTTCTTAGTTTATGAGTACTTGATGGTAGGGGAAGTCTACTATGTGCTTTGAAAAATGATTCCAATAGGGGTCACTATCATTGATGCACAACACGCTTTCATATTTATAGTGTGATTGGAATTACAAGGATCTTTCTCTTTCTAAGTTGAAGGCTTGCTAGTCAAAAGAAGAAAAGGCTGAAAAATTGGTCCATGGTGTTTCCCTTACGATGGGTTAGAAATTTTTAAGGCCAAACATCACATGGTAATAAGTGTCATAAAGACCTTAACTTCCCATGAACCATTGACCACGTATTGATCCAAAGAACGTGGTCAATGGTAATTGTCAAGTCAATAAAAAGACAACATGTGAATTGTGGAAATCGCATTTCCTTTGACGTGTCGGTACAGTGTCTCGCTCTACTTTTTAAATGCCATAATCCAAAGAATATGGGAATAACAAGTGACTAGAGCTGCAACATGATGAGCATGATCTGCAACATGTCCTTAGCTGTACTGATCACTATAGCTTTCTCTTGCTACCATTCGATTGTTGCAGCACCAGCACCTTTTAAACAATCAGAGGCAAGTGCGCTTCTCTACAGCGGGTGGTGGTCTCCCTCCGTCACCGATAACACTACCTTACCTCATTGCGCGTGGCCTGGGGTATTGTGCGACGCCTCTGGGAGCGTCAACGGGATTTGCTTGCCATTTGGGTACCAAATAGGAGGTAACTTCAGCAACATGAACTTCTCTCTACTTCCGAGCCTCACCTTACTTAATGTCTCTTATAACGGACTAGCCGGCAAAATCCCCCTTCAAATATGTACTCTGTCGAGGCTAACTTACCTTGACTTGTCCTTCAATTCTCTCATTGGCAAGTTGCCTCCATGTGTCCAAAACCTCACTAGGCTTCAAATTCTTAATATCGGTGGTAATTACATCAATGGCTCTATCCCTCCTGAGTTGGGAAATTTGGAGAGATTGAACGCCTTGAATCTCGAGTTCAATTTGCTTAATGGTGCAGTCCCTTCGACTATTGGTCGCTTGCACAATTTACGATTCCTTGGATTTAGCTCAAACAATTTAAGTGGCTCTATCCCTCTTGAACTTGGGAACCTCGCAAAAACGGATTCTGTTGATTTAAGTTTCAACAACTTCACTGGTCCCATTCCGTCCTCTATAGGGAATTTGATGAGCTTGACTGATCTTGATTTGCAAGGAAACCGACTCAATGGATCTATTCCTCCAGAAATAGGGAATTTGACGAGTTTGATTCATCTCTATTTGCAAGAAAACCAACTTGGTGGATTTATTCCTCCGGAAATAGGGAATTTGACGAGTTTGATTTGTCTCTATTTGCGAGAAAACCAACTCGGTGGATCTATTCCTCCGGAAATGGGGAATTTAACGAGCTTGACTCATCTCTATTTGCAAGGAAACAAACTCAGTGGATCTATTCCTCCGAAAATAGGGAATTTGAGGAGTTTGATTTATCTCTATTTGCAAGGAAACCAACTTTATGGATCTATTCCTCTAGAAATAGGGAATTTGACGAGCTTGACTGGTCTTGATTTGCAAGGAAACCGACTCAATGGATTTATTCCTTCGAAAATAGGGAATTTGGCGAGTTTGACTTATCTCAATTTGCAAGGAAACCAACTCTATGGATCTATTCCTCTGGAAATAGGGAATTTGACGAGCTTGACTGATCTCGATTTGCGAGGAAACCAACTCAATGGATCTATTCCTCCGGAGATAGGGAATTTGATGAGCTTGATTTATCTCCATTTGCAAGAAAACGAACTCGTTGGATGTATTCCGTCACAAATAGGCAATTTGGAGAGCTTGGTCAACTTGAGTTTATGTGAAAATAGAATTGATTGTGCCATCCCATCGAAAATGGGAGATTTAAGGGATCTCCAACAACTAGATTTGAGCTCGAACAACTTGGTCGGGGAAATCCCTGTTGAACTTGGGAAACTGAGCTTGTTATACTATCTCGATCTTCACAACAATTCTCTTTCTGGCTCCATTCCAAATAATCTTAGGGCTGTTTTTCCTGGTAGTGCTTTTCTGGGCAATAAAGATTTGAACCTGTTTCATGAAACCCAAGCCCCCAGAAGAAGGTCTAGCGTAATTCATTATATGACGGTGTTCATTCCACTGGCTGCGATTTCCTGTATAGTGGTCGGATCGTGCTTTCTATTTCGACGTGCAACAAAAACAGAGCAACCGGAGACTACAGAGAAAAATGGAAATTTCTTGTCAATATGGAATTATGACGGGAGGATTGCTTATGAAGACATAATTGATGCAACAGAGGACTTCGATCTCAAATATTGCATCGGGACCGGTGGTTATGGTAGCGTTTATAGAGCACGATTGCCCAATGGGAAAGTTGTGGCATTGAAGAAACTTCACCGTCTTGAAGTAGAGGACCCATCCTTCGACAAGAGCTTTCGAAATGAAGTGAAACACTTGATAGAAATAAGGCATAGAAGCATAATCAAGCTCCATGGTTTCTGCTTACACAAGCGATGCATGTTCTTAGTTTACGAATACATGGAAAATGGGAGTCTATTTTGTGCTTTGAGAGATGATATTGAAGCCGTGGAATTGGATTGGTCCAAAAGAGTCAATCTCATCTATGATACAGCACATGCTTTGTCTTACATGCACCATGATTGCGTTCGGCCAATTGTTCATCGAGACATATCTAGCAATAACATCTTACTCAATAGCAAAATGCAGGCTTTTGTATCAGATTTCGGCACCGCGAGACTTCTGGGTCATGATTCCTCATCTAACTTCACTGCAAATATCGTTGGCACCTATGGATACATTGCACCAGGTGAGCAATACTTTATGCTTCATATATATATATATATGTGTGTGTGTGTGTGTGTGTGTGTGTCTATATATATATATATATATATATATATATATATATATATATGTATATATTTTTACCCTGAAAGTTACTACTAGAGGTAGAAGTCAAATAAACGACATTGTAGAAGTTTCGCTATCCATGCACATCGGTGACTTGTAGACTGTTATTGTACTTGCCAACAGTAGCTAAGGATTGGTTGTGCCACGATTGGCAAAATGTACCCTCGGAACCACCTTGTACACCGTGGCTCTAACTCCTATATTCATTTTATTCATTTCTATATATTTGAATATTTTTGGAAAATGAATATTTATTTTGTATGCTACTATTGTTAGTATTACTAGGTTACTTATTTTAGAATAAAAATGTCTCAAACTATATTTTTATGTTGAATCTAAGTAAAAGCATGTCGGAATAGTAAGATTTTTGGATTTTGTATTACATCCATATTGAAATTACTAAGTAATTCATTTCTATTAAACGTTTAGTCGTGGAAATAAAATTAACCGTTTTGAAAGGAAAATTGGAGGGGCAAATGGGGGCGGTGTGGGGTGCCGCACATGGTTATGCGGGGCACGATGGAGAGGGAAAAGTTGCCTCTCAAGGGGCAGCGACGGGGCGGGTAGTTAAGGGTGTAGTCATCCCGTCCAAAGCCTCAACTACTAAAATTTTGTATGCCTTTTGTATTTTTTTTTTCAGAGCTCGCGTATACTTTGGTCATTACCGAGAAATGCGACGTATATAGTTTTGGAGTGGTAGCAATGGAAACAATGATGGGTGAGCATCCAGGAGATATTATATCTATCTTGTTGACATCCTCCGGAGAAGATATCATGCTACATAAAATTCTAGACCGGCGGTTGCCTTTTCCAAGAGAGAACTCTGTTGCAAGAAGTATGGTTTTGATAGTTTCTCTAGCTCTTGCTTGCTTGAGTGCTAATCCAAAATCTCGACCAACTATGAAGCAAGTCTCAGAAGCTTTTCTAGCTCGAAAGTCACCATTGGCGAAGCCCTTCCATGAGATCTCATTGGCTCAGCTCCGATATGTTAATAGATTGCGGTTGGAAGGTGAATCAACAGAAGCTTCATCAGGACAGAGCGAGGAGTAAGGGTCATTAAGTGCTTGTCTAGTAAAGAGATAATTGATAATGAAGCTGCAATTTGGTGAATATGATTGAGCATATAAAATTGTATGGCTTCTGCAAATTAGTAAGTCTTGTTAAACTCTTTTCCATTCTATGCTGTAAGAGTGAGATGCAGTTTATATATGACGTCCGTTTATTTTTCTTCTTTTCAATGAACAATGCATCAAGAAATGACAAAACCGACTCTAATTCCAATATAAAACACGAGTATCCATTCACAATTTCGATAATGTAATTGATTATATTCAGATGAACTCATAGAGTAAGTGTATTTGATATAATATTTCGCTCCATAAAAGATGAGTATTTTCCAAGGCCAGACATCGGCAAAAAGTCTCTGTAAGACAATCACTTCTCACGAACCATGTAACACGTAGTCGTCCAGAAAATCAACATATGAAACCCCAAAGGACCCGCTGCATTTTGTAGTTCTCGCGGTCCGAAAATCTACACATAAAACCACGAAGACCATGACTTCTAGTGACACTCGAATTGCATACTCTCCACACAAGACCTTGACTTCTTGATGAACGGGTACAAGTACCATTGAAAAAATGCGTTCTCATTTAAGTTCTGATTTTTTTTTTCTCGCTCCTCTCTTCTATGTACATGTATATGCGGTAGTCATGGAGAATAAACATCGGGTCCAGTACTCTCGGGCCCCACCCCTCAATCCCTTTACCAACAAGGTAGCATGCCTGTTGGTGGTTTAAGTTCTGATTGAATCGTTGAAAGTTATTGATTTCTGAAGGAGTATTGTTATTTCTCGACGGAGGGGCCGAAACTTCTTTAGGATGTAAGATTCTTAGAATACTTCAGCTTCAGACTCACTCCTTTGTATTATCCTTCGTTTGTGAATTAGTTAATCCTATTGCAGATCCAATTTTTCTCCTATATATTAGATGTGAAGTCCCCCTCTATGAGATCAAACAAAAGCAACATGTGTTACGCCACTAAAATTGAACATGCCTTGTACTAACCTGTGAGAAGACCTTTTCGTTTTCATGCTCGCTTTAGACTCGGTTGGCCTGTACTCGAACCCAAGAAATATAAGACCAATGTCATCTAACAATTGAAATTTATTGGGATCTTGTGCATCTGATTCATGCACGTTTGGCTTGTATCTACACTAAAACCATGGGCCCAACGCCTCATGACCATGTAATGTCGAGTATAGGGAGATGAGGCGACGGTGATATGAGACTCGTGCCGCTTTCTCGGTGCAAGAAGACTTCGAGGCGTCTGGAAGTCTTTCGAAGAACAAGACAAAATGCTAGAGAAAAAGTAAATAAAGGAGAAATTGCATCCGCCGTGTTACATCCGGGGGAGGACCTTTCTCAATGACTTGTGATATGTGATTGCTGCGACCTCCCCTTCGGACAGGGAAAAAGTAAATAAAGGAGAAATTGCATCCGCCGTATTACATCAAATATTAGACCCGCGCTTGCCAATCCTGAGAGCGAATTCCATCGCAAGAAATATCATTTTGGTAGTTTCTCTGGTGCTTACTTGCTTAAGAAGTGATCCAAAGTTATGACCCACAATGAAACAAGTTTGGAAAGCTTTTCTAGCTTTAAGACTTGCGTTGGCCCAGCCATTCCATTCAATCTCCCTTTCGCAGCTCCAAGAAAATAATCAATGAGTATGGTGGGAAGGTGGACCATTGGAACTTCGTCGAGCCCCAAAAAAGAGCAAGGACCACGAAGTACTTGTCCCAAAACTAGCGCAAATAAATTCCAACAAGTGAAGAGTTGATTGATACAATGATGCTGCGAATTGGCGAACGTGTTTGAGCTATATCAGTATACTGCTGCAATTTTAAGTCACGTCAAACTTTTTCTATACAAGCCAGGCTAGAATTTACCTAAGTAGCAATTACTAAGGAGTGAAGAAGCATTTTGTCGGACAGTTGTTTATTTTTCATCATTTTAGTAAGATCAGAATGTATGATAAGTGATAACGTGTTGTCGTTGCCATGAATATTTGGCAACATAAGGATATTCCCTGCGTATTATTCCGGATCGTTTCGGTTTAGTTGAGGCTTGCTAGTCAATCAAAGACGGCAAATTGGCCAACGTTTCCTTCTCGATGGCTAAAGGTCCGACATCACGAAAACAACAAAAGACGACGATTACTCTAGACGAATCGTGTCGATTCGTCCAGCAATCAATACATGTCCGAAGACCTTGACTTGTTGACTTTTGAGGTGCCTGCTGGACGAAGACCTTGACTTATTGAATTTGTCCAACTTCCATATGTAAGCGCACTAATTGAATCATCATTATTTAACCGTGAAGTGTACGATGGAGGGCCTGCCACTTCGCAATCACGATGTAACAGAATCAGAGTTTATCCACTATAAAGACACTATCAATCGTATAAATTAGACTTTTACCCTACCTTCTTACAGGGGGCTGACAAAAAAGAAAATCGTATAAATTGATTTATGTCTTGAAGCTTTGTGATAATGAACGCAGCCTTTAAATTAATCAGAATTGATGAACACAAGGACGCAAAGACGAGGAATCCCATCAACAGAAAGCCCTCAAAGAAAGAACCTTAAAATCATAGAAGTACTCTTCCTTCCGCCTTAAAATCTCGTATGCTGCACTCTATGTATATCTGAAGTACACTTCCTATGAAAGAGAGTTCCTGATGCTATTCATAAATTATGATTCTCCCTAAATGATCGTTATCGGGTTCGACCCATGTGAAACGTGATCCAAAGTTCTTGATACGTCGGGTACACATGTTCTTGATTTACGAGAAGATGGAAAGTGGGAGTCTATTTCGTGTTTTGAGAAATGATGTTGAAGCGGGGGAACTTGATCGGAACCGAAGAGTCAATGTCATCTTACTTCCGCCTCGCTGCGCCCAACCAATTTTTTCGTCCGAAGGTATCCAACATCTTACTCAACCACCGAAAGCCTCAAACAACTTCTCTCTCTCTCTCTCTCTCTCTCTCTCTCTCTCTCTCGAGCATGTCAAATCTAGGGAAATAACATTAGATACATATTTGTTGGTTTGCGTGGGTGCTGAAACTTGGCTAGATTCATAAGCTAATTCAATTTGTAGCGATTAATTTCATTTATTTTCACTGCCCTCCGAACTGATGGCAACTCGATGATGTCAAAAAATAACGGAAGGAAAAGATTAAGAGACTCACAGTAGAAGGTAAGTGTCAAGTCCATTTAAAAGTTATAATCCCAGGATGTTTTTCTAATCCAAGGATCTTCCTTTGACACGTCGTTATAGTGTCTTGCTTTACTTTATAAGTGCCGTAGTCCAATGAATACAGCATACTTAATATTCTACGGATAAAACTGACTAAAAAAGATCCTGTTTTTGGGACTAAAATAGGTAAAAAAAAAAAACGCAAGTGCCATAATTTTCATATGCCGCTCACTTGAATATCATAACTTTTTTTTGTTCACTTAAGTGCCACATTGAAGTAAAATTGATCATTTGAGTGTCACTTTCAGTAAATCGCCTTATGTGGATTTTTTTTTAAAATTATTTTCCATCGGACATGGATTTTTAAATCTTTTAATTTGTTGTTTTGTTTTCCATTTTTTTTCCCCTTTTTTAGGGCCGATGACCCTTGTCAGCTACAAAACCCTCGCTATCAGTTGTGAAGGCCCTTACAAGATCTAGGCAAGGGCCTTCGGGGCTAAGGGCAAGGTTGGCGAGGCCACAATGCCCTTGCCCAAGCCTTCACGGCTGACAACAAGGTGGCCCTCGCTGGCCCTAAGAAAAGGAAAATAAAAAAATTCAAAAATTTTATTTAAAAAGTATTTAAAAATTGTCCACATCAGCGCTAAGGAAATTACGTACGATGATTGGCATCCATGTCAGGTTTCTCAAAGAGACAAATCACCAATGACACTCAAGTGATCGATTTTCCAAATTTATAGCACTCAAATGAGCAAAAAAAAATAAAAATTATGGCACTCAAGTGAGGATCATACGAAAGTTATAGCACTTGCGATAGTCTTACCCTAACTAAAATGATATCCTAATCTCTCAGCAAGAGAGATGTCACCTATGATAAGTATAATCTGCAACAAGTCCTTGGTTGTACTGATTACAATAGGTTTCTTCTGCTGCAATTCAATTGTCGCAGCACAAGCATTTTCTTCATCGAGTCTAAACGATGAGCAACTGTCGTTAAGTGCTTGTATCAGTGATTGGTGAAGAGTTTGATAAAATGATGCTGCAAATTGGTGAAAGGGGTTGAGGATGTAAAGTACATGGCTTGTGCAATTATTAAGGAGTGAGAAGCAGTTATCGGACGGTGGTTTGTCTTTCATGTTTCTAGTAAGATCGGCACTCATGATGATTGATGATGTGTTGCTGTTGACCTGAATATTTGGCTTAAAAAGGATATCCACTGCGTATTATTCAGGATCATCTCTGTTTAGTAGAAGGTTTACTAGTCAATTAGAGACGAAAATTGCGTAACGTTGCCTTTACGATGGCTAAAGATCCGCCATCAAGAAAACAACAAAAGACCACGATTACTTTTGAGACGGACCATGTTTATTGGTCCAACAACCAATAGCCGACCGAAGACCTGGTGCTCTTAATGCAACTTCCTTAAAACATGTCAATTTCCTAAGAAGGCAATCTTGAAATGTTTTCTTCTCTTATGGGTGCTTCCTTCAGTCGATTGCCTTTATACCTGTTGTTGTTGATGATCGTGGTGCCTGTTTTAGTATGGAGTTACCAATACCACGTGGCAGTAACATTACAAACTAAGCTACGAACTAGGCTCACGAGAATGTGGTTTTAGTCTACACAAGAGGCAAGCTTATTGCAGGCATGATGGGTTGTAAAAGAGATGATTTCACTTGTCAGACGAGCCGTTTTTGTTGAAATTAGGAGATTCTTGTGAATGGTGGTTTACTGTAGGATCTGGAAATGCTAATGAATCATATGAAATCTATTTGAGGTTCTAAGCGAAATTAAGCATGAAGAGAGCTTTCTGTTTGACGAGACGAGCATGCCCATGGATGAGCCCATACGGCATTAATTTTCGAGAGCTTTGCATTAACGGTTGCGACACTAACAACTCATAATTTCTTTGCAACTGCCATCTACAATCAATAGTTAGATATGTGCAAGAGATAGATTTGCTAGATTCTTTTATGATGGTCACTCGATTTGTGATGCTTTTATCCAGTTGAACTGCTGGAGACACGCTTTTAGTTGGGATGCTCAAACTGTGCCTGTTCTTGTTGCTTTTCCTTACAATTGGGAAACTCTATCTAATTCAATAAGCAATTAAGGTTGCATAAGCGCGCACTTTTGTAGGTTGACGAATTTCCTGCTCTAAGAGTCATGAAAGAAGATGATCTAAGTGCTCATCTACAAAATTAATATAAACGGAAAAATTATCAAAAAAATCCTAAACCTATTGCAATTTTTCCAAATCAGTCCTAAACCTTTTTTTTTGCCCATTTAATCATAAACATTTTGTAATTGTGTCAATTTAGTCCATTCAGTCAATTTTGGCCTACCGGTGCTGACGTGGCAATTTTTTAATAATATTTTATAATATTTTATAATTTTTTAATTAGAAAGAAAAGGAAAAAAGAAAAAGACAAAATTAAGAAAAATTAGGAAAAAAATGTCACACCTCGATCCTCGGGCACGCGCCCATCCCTTGCCTTGGTCGATTTTAAAGTGCGATATCCCAGGACTATGTATCGCCGACCCTTTCTTTTGTTTATGCACATGCGAAAGCAGTTATAAATCCCCAGACAATAAAACAATGGGATAGAAAAGCAGGCTATATTTTTCATATTGAAATTCACAACCACACTTTTATTTACAACATAAAAGTCTCACACCTATCTACACTAAGACAGGGTTCACAAAAGGGATGGGATCTCAACCCACATCCAGGTTGAACTCAAGATCCCTCTCTAGATCATCATCTTCTTCAAAAGTCTTTCTCCTCTTCAAGTCTCACCTCAGTATTCTCCTCCTCAGGTTCCTCCCTCTTCAGCTCTCCCTCAAGGTCCTGAAATGATGTCCCACAACTGGGATGAGACTATGTCTCAGCAAGTTCTACCACCTAAGACTCGATTAGTAAGCCAATACACTATGGGCTGCCTAAACACGCATAGGTCAAAGGACTTACCTTGGCCTCAGATTCCACCTGCAAATCGGTATAATTCATAATAGGCACCCAACTACTCCTAACAAATAGAACTAGTCGATTACATGTCATAGAACACACGTGCATTCTCTAAGGCACTAGTTCACCAAAGTGATGCATCAAATCACCGAGCCTACGTGTCTCTCCCAAGATGCCTCACTTAATTCCCTAGGCCCACGTGCATTCTCTAAGGCACTCGTTCACCAAAGTGATGCATCAATTCACCGAGCCCATGTGCCCTTTTACGATGCCCGGCCACGTGCATTCTCTAAGGCACTCGTTCACCAAAGTGATGCATCAATTCACCGAGCCCACGTGCCCTTTTTACGATGCCCGGCCCACGTGCATTCTCTAAGGCACTCGTTCACCAAAGTGATGCATCAATTCACCGAGCCCACGTGCCCTTTTACGATGCCTGGGCCACATGCATTCTCTAAGGCACTCGTTCACCAAAGTGATGCATCAATTCACCGAGCCCACGTGCCCTTTTTTACGATGCCGGGCCACGTGCATTCTCTAAGGCACTCGTTCACCAAAGTGATGCATCAAGTCACCGAGCCCACGTGCCTTTTAGATGCCACACTGATTCACCACTCCACCATCGATACTAACAATCGGTACCCAATCATTTCCCATCACATAATTGAAATCAACCAATTAGGAACATGTCCTAAAATTCACAATTTAAATCAATTCCATATAAATTAAAGCTCAATTAAATAAACGGACTGCACCACGACAATCGGCACGAAATTCCGGTCACCGGCCATCCCGGTTGAATTTCTGGAAAAATAATTAATTAAATAATTAATTTCGAAAATTAAATAAATAATTACTAAAAATCCAATTTAGGCCCGTATTGCCTGATTGGAACCTGAGACGAGCCCGGAAAATTACCGAGACTCGTTCAATAAATAACATGGCATGTCTACTTGCTAATGTCTATTTCTAACCACCTAACATGCATAATTAAGTCTCTAATTTAATTTATCTAAATTAATCTAACCACCTAATTGCATTTAATTAAATCTAACCAACCCTAAGTATAATTAACAAACTAAGAAATCATTAGTGAGTAAAACTCACTAGGCAAAAGCGGGAACCGAATCACCGCAACGGCGACGCGACGGCGGCCGAAATCAGATTTTCGACGACACCGGCGGGCTTGGGCCGGGCCTTCTTTGTGGACTGGGCTTGCAACAAAGCTAAAATGGGCCTGTCTTTGTTGGGCTCGAGAGACTGAAATTGTTGGGCTGGACGGGCTTATTTAAAGGGCCGAGCCGGGCCGCTCGATTCCACCGGGCTTTGCTTTGGGCCCGAAATTCACTTGGGCTCAAATTGTTGGAATGGGCCGAAGATGATTGCTTATTTGGGCTGAACTGGAGAAGATCACATGCGGGCTGGACTGAAGAATTCTTGGACCGATGGGCCGCTCGATTGCACGCAAGCGGCTAGCGATGAAGAACCGTGGGCTGCTGCTTGATCGGTGCTGCCCGTGAGGAAGAAGCGCGGGTCAACAGAGGGCTTTGGCGGCTTGCTATTGACCAGGGAGGAGCGAGCTGTAGACGCGTGGAGCTTCCTTCTTCGGTGGGCTTGCTGCTGGCAATTCGGCAAAGGAGAAGAACAATCGTGGGCGTGCGCTGGCAGAAGCTTCGTGGACGACGTTCGTGGGGCCAAACCGAAGACGAGAGAGGAACATGGGACAGCTTCGGTGTTGCTTGGGAAGAAAGGGGCGCGCGGCAGCAACTGATTCGCTGTCTTGGAGGGACATGGTCAATCGATTATTGAAGTTGACTGGAGAATTCTTCACGAACGCAAAGTGTTGGCGCGGGAGATTCGCCGGGCTGCGGCTTCGATGGAGAGCTAGCGTTAGGCGAAGAGATGGAGGAAGATCGTGGAGCTGAGGGTCTTCAACAGAGAGCGGGATGGAGATGGCATGTGTGAGAAAACCGGTTGAGGTTTGTTCAACAAACTTCAAGAGAGAGAGAGAGAGAGAGAGAGAGAGAGAGAGAGAGAGACAAAAATCCAATACTTAGCCAATGCATTGAATGCTTGTCCCCTCAAATACTTTCCAACCTTATCACTTAAATCTCCAATACTTTCTTGCATCAAAATTCACCAAATAAACTTAATTGAAGCCCCAAATTTCTGCCCCCTTTCAATTTCGAAATTCACCCAAATTAATTCAATTTTCTTACTCAATTTCCCAAATTGAGGTCCGATTTCGTCGAAGGAAAATCCCATACCATTTTCTGCTAGTCCCTAACACTCAAAGGCTCAGCTCGGAAGTCGCAATTTCCTTTAATTTGGCCTATCCGAATTTCTGTTGATTTTCCGCGGCGTCCGCAATGATTTTCCGTAAAAATCTTGGAATCTCCGAAAAATCTTCTAAGACTGAGTCGACACTCCTAGAATTTATTGTGACGTGACCGAAACTTCAATTTCTGAAATAAGACTCGGATTGGCGGTTAATTTCTATTCGATGTGTTTTTAGCGTGACCTAGGCTACCGGGTAACTTTCAGATATTTTTAAGTGCAATTGACTCGTGGTCGATTTTCTTCGAGCCACTATGAACCCACTCGACTCATTGGCGACTCTCGGTTGTCGTGAAAATCCCGAGGATCCTAATACGGACACAAGGTACCAAAACAATAAGAAAATCAGTTTAGTGCCGATCGACATGAATTTTTTAATTTAGTGGTGTCACCCACGATTAGCCACACATCACTGTCGATCCAACCTATCTATGATTTCAAATCGATTTTTAACTGTGCTGTAATGGCCTCTAAAGATGGACACGGTCGAGAAGCCGATTCCTGGTCGAATTCTCAAGTCTATTTGCCTTAAAATTCCTAATAATTTCCCCAGCTAGTCTAGTTATCTCGAGAATGATCAGTTCTGAGAATAGCCCTATAAACACGTCAATGAAACGCCCGAATCAATCAAAAGGAAACAGAATCAAAAATTTGGGATGTCACAACTCTTCCCCTCTTATAAAAATTTCGTCCTCGAAATTTAAACCTTACAACTTAAGCAAATAGGTGGGGGTACAATTCTCTCATCGACTCTTCGCCTCCCCAAGTTGCTCCTTCGTACCGTGGTGTTGCCAGACCACTTTGACCAACGGGATGGTCTTTGTACGCAGCACTTGCTCCTTTCTGTCTACAATCTGGATCGGTCTCTCCACGTATGACACTCTGTCATCCACGTCCAATTCTTCAAAATTGAGCACGTGTGTCGGGTCAGGCTCGTACTTCCTCAACATCGACACGTGGAAGACGTCATGCACTTGTGCCAACCTTGGCGGCAATGCAAGACGATACGCTAAGGTCCCAATTCTTTCGAGAATCACAAATGGACCCACGTACCTCAGACTCAGTTTGCCTTTCTTGCCAAAGCGCGAAGTTCCCCTCATTGGTGACACCTTTAGAAAAACGTGATCACCAATTTGGAATTCCAAAGATCTTCGGCGCTTATCTGCGTAACTTTTCTGTCTGCTCTGCGCGGTCTTTAATCTGTTTCTTATCACTGCCATGGCATCTACTGACTGCTGAACCAACTCTGACCTGTGATCTTCCTTTCCCCGACATCATCCCATCATACTGGGGTTCTGCATGCCCTGCCATACAACGCTTCGAATGGAGCCATCAAATGCTCCCGCCGATAATCGTTGTTGTAGGCAAATTCTACCAGGTGCAACTGATCTTCCCAACTTCCCTTGAAGTCTATTACACAAGCTCTCAACATGTCCTCGAGGGTCTGAATTGTCCTCTCAGACTGGCCATCCATTTGAGGATGATACGCCGTACTGTACTGAAGCTTTGTACCAAGAGCACTTTGCAAGCTTTTCCAAAAAGCTGCAGTAAACCTCGGGTCTCTGTCTGAGGTTATCGTAACTGGCACTCCATGCATTCGAACTACTTAATACACATACAGGTCTGCGTGCCTATCAAGACTGAGGTCCTTTCGAACTGCAATGAAGTGAGCCGACTTTGTCAGTCTGTCGACTACCACCCAAATTGAATCACTTCCTCTCTGACTCCTTGGTAGTCCAGTCACGAAGTCCATTGTGATATGTTCCCATTTCCATTTTGGGATTGGAAGAGGTTGCAGAAGTCCTCCCGGCTTGCAATGCTGAGCTTTTACTTGTTGACACGTCAAGCACTTAGCGACATGCTTGACGACGTCCGCCTTCATACCTGACTACCAATAGTGTTGACGCAGATTCTGATACATCTTGGTGCTTCCAAGGTGAACGCCGTAACTACTACGATGTGCTTCAGATAAAATATCTTCTCTAAGCTCTACATCGTCAGGTACAACCAAACGACCTTGGAACCTTAAAATTCCGTCCTCAGAAATCTGAAAATCAGCCTTTCTTTTCTCTGTATCCTCCTGAAGAATCTTCTGTACATCTGGATCTGTCGGTTGAAGTTGTTTGATTCTGACCTGGACATCCGGTTCAATTCTGAGGGTGGCCATAAAACTTGAAAGGTGACCTACCTCAAATTTGAATTTCGAATCCCGAGCTCTCTCGATCAAGTTCCATTCTTTAATCATGATCTGCGCTACTGAAGACTTCCAACTCAAAGCATCGGCGACCTTGTTCGCCTTTCCCGGGTGATATAGAATATCACAATCGTAGTCTTTCAGCAATTCCATCCATCGACGCTGTCTCATGTTCAACTCCTTCTGAGAAAACAAGTACTTGAGACTCTGATGGTCCGTGAAGATCTGAAATTTCTCACCACACAAATAATGTCTCCAAATCTTCAGGGCAAAGATAATAGCTGCGAGCTCTAAGTCATGCATCGGTAATTCAATTCATGTGGTCTCAACTGACGGGAGGCGTATGCAATAACCCTACCATGTTGCATCAACACGCAACCCAACCCTCTAAAAGACGCATCACCGTAGATCTCGAATCCTCCAGGACCAGATGGAATTGTCAGCACAGGTGCGGTAGTTAGCTTTTCCTTCAGTTCTTGAAAACTACGCTCGCACTTGTCTGACCATACAAATTTCTCTTCTTTCTTCGTGAGCTTAGTTAGAGGCGATGCTAACGCTGAGAAGCCTTCCACAAACCGTATGTAATAACCTGCCAATCCCAGAAAACTTCTTATCTCTGTCATTGTAGTCGGTCTCTGCCAATTAATCACGGCTTCTATCTTGCTTGGGTCGACGGAGATTCCTTCTCCGGAAATCACATGACCTAAGAACGCAACACGAGTCAACCAAAACTCGCATTTGCTAAACTTAGCATACAACTTATGCGTCCTTAAAGTTTGGAGCACTAATCTCAGGTGATTCTCATGCTCTTCATCACTTCTCGAATAGACCAAGATATCATCAATGAACACGATCACAAACTGATCTAGATATTCCTTGAATATCCAGTTCATCATATCCATGAAAGTAGATGGAGCATTCGTCAACCCAAACGGCATCACTGTAAACTCATAATGACCATACCGAGTACGAAATGCTGACTTAGGAATATCCTCTTTCTTAATTCTCAACTGATGATATCCCGTCCTTAAGTCAATCTTCGAGAATATTGACGCTCCTTGTAACTGATCGAACAGATCATCTATCCTTGGGAGGGGATACTTGTTCTTAATGGTTACCTGGTTGAGCTGTCGGTAGTCGATGCACAGGCGCAACGATCCGTCTTTCTTCTTAACAAATAGAACTGGTGCTCCCCAAGGTGATGCACTAGGACGAATAAATCCTTTGTCTAGTAATTCTTGCATTTGCACCTTTAGTTCTTTCAACTCTGATAATGCCATCCTGTACGGTGCCTTCGAGATCGGTTCTGTCCCCGGTGCTAATTCGATTACAAACTCAATCTCCCTTTCTGGCGGTAATCCTGGCAATTCTTTTGGAAAGACATCTAGAAATTCCTGTACCACTGAAATGTCTTCTATTTTCAGTTCTTCAACTGTCGTATCCACGACAGTTGCCAGGTATCCTTGGCAACCCTCGTCTAACAAACGAGTTGTCTCTTGCAACGAGATCAGGACAATCGAGGGTCCTCCTCGATTCCTGATAAACTCGAAGCTCTTACCCTCTAACGGGTCAAACTAAATCGTCTTACGATAGCAGTCCATTTTAGCTCGTTGATTGGTGAGCCAGTCCATGCCAATTATTAAATCAAAGTCATACATGGCTAGGACTAAAAGATCTATCTTCCCCACTCGCTCACCAATCACTAACTTGCACCCCGGACAACCCAAAGCAGCAATAACTTTATCTTTTAAGGGTGTAGATATGCACATTGCCGACTCCAATAATATAGGACTGACTCCTATCAACTTAACATACTACTCGGCAATAAATGAGTGGGTTGCTCCCAGATCAAACAAAGCATAAGCAGGTTGGTCGTTGAGCGAAACCATACCTGTTATCACGTCAGGCGCAACTTCTGCCTGACCTTGGGTAATTGCATACACGGTGCCCTGAACTGGAGGTCTCTACTGTCCTCCTTGTGGCGCGTTCTGAGGGGCATACCCTCTTATCTGTCCTCTCGCTGGTGGTGGCGGTAGTTGAGGTTGCTCTCTTGGTTTCCTTGGACAATATCTGGCTATGTGGCCCGGTTGGCCACATTCAAAACACACCCCGTCCTAGCCGGGCACGGTGCTTGACCCGTGTCTTCTCCCACAAAAGCGGCATGGTTCAAATCTATTAGGGCCAGACCTATTGAATCCACCCTTCTTGCTAGGCGGGCCTTGAAATCTGTTCCCTGACATTGGCCTTTTCCCTTGCTTGATCGCTCCCCGGTTAACACTAAATCTCGACCCTGATAAGGCAGCTTGTTCATTCAATCCTCGCTCTATCATTTGAGCTCGACGATAGACCTCTCTAAACTCGCGGGTCTAACGGTAGCGAGGTTGTTTCACCCGCACGAATACCACTTCTGAATTTCCGGGCTTTCTCTTCAGGGTCTTCTATCAATTTAGGAGCATACTGGGACAGCTCTGCAAACTTGACCCCATATTGGTCAACTGTCATACTCCCCTGGCGGAGACGATGAAACTCCTCTATCTTTTGTTCCCGAGCAGTACTCGAAAAATACTGGTCATTAAAGGCTCTAAGGAAGGTGTCCCATGACTGGACCACACCTTCCGGGAACACTGTATCCTTGGCGGCTCTCCACCAGATATTTGCATTGCCCTGAAGTTGGTACACAGCCAGTGCCACCTTCTCCTCTTCAGTGCATCTTAGAAGTGTGAATGTTTTCTCTAGATCTTGTATCCACGAGATGCGGCCTGGGGTCTCCGGTACCAATAAACTTTGGTGGTTTTAGCTTCAGAAACTGTTCCATTAACTCGTGGATTGCCTCCCAGCGGCCACAACTCCTAGTAGCACTCCAGCAGGGGCGACGGCAGGTACAGCAGTAGGTGCTGCAGCATCGGCGGCTTGGTTCTGCGCTTGTTGATCCATACGATTTTCCATGACTTTCAAAATTCGCATGATCCCATCTATTCTGGGATCACCAGGGGCTGCTACTCCGGCATCCACAACAGGAGGTGGTGCTACCCTAGCATCTTCAACAGGTGGAACCATTCCACTCGCGCGAGCCTGTGCTGGCGCTCGACCACGGCCTCCTCAGGTACCGACTCTAGTCAGCGTTCTACCTCGAGTCACGGCCCTACTGGTCCTCTGAGCACAAGTCCTCGGCTCCTTATCGCTCATAGTGTCGCTTTAAACAACAGACACCTGCTTCCAATTCAACACCGAATTAGAAACAGAGCGATTCAAACATCAAACAATTTTAGCACTCTACTAACACAGACATGCACCAGCATGAATTTAAAGGCCTTTCCTACCAACTATCCCATAGTCAACGCTTCTTATCACTCTAATCTTGAACTTCGCTCTGATACCACAAAAAGGGGATGTCACGCCCCAATCCTCGGGCAAACGCCCATCCCTTGCCTTGGTCGATTTTAAAGTGCGATATCCCAGGACTATGTATCGCCAACCATTTCTTTTGTTTATGCACATGCGGAAGCATTTATAAATCCCCAGACAATAAAACAATGGGATAGAAAAGCAGGCTATATTTTTCATATTGAAATTCACAACCACACTTTTATTTACAGCATAAAAGTCTCACACCTATCTACACTAAGACAGGGTTCACAAAAGGGATGGGATCTCAACCCACATTCGGGTTGAACTCAAGATCCCTCTCTGGATCATCATCTTCTTCAAAAGTCTTTCTCCTCTTCAAGTCTCACCTCAGTATTCTCCTTCTCAGGTTCCTCCCTCTTCAGCTCTCCCTCAGGGTCCTGAAATGATATCCCACAACCGGGATGAGACTATGTCTCAGCAAGTTCTACCACCTAAGACTCGATTAGTAAGCCAATACACTATGGGCTGCCTAAACACGCATAGGTCAGAGGACTTACATTGGCCTCAGATTCCACCTGCAAATCGGTATAATTCATAATAGGCATCCAACTACTCCTAACAAATCGAACTAGTCGATTACATGTCATAGAGCACACGTGCATTCTCTAAGGCACTAGTTCACCAAAGTGATGCATCAAATCACCGAGCCCACATGTCTCTCCCAAGATGCCTCACTTAATTCCCTGGGCCCACGTGCATTCTCTAAGTCACTCGTTCACCAAAGTGATGCATCAATTCACCGAGCCCGTGTGCCCTTTTTACGATGCCTGGGCCACGTGCATTCTCTAAGGCACTCGTTCACCAAAGTAATGCATCAATTCACCGAGCCCACGTGCCTTTTTTACGATGCCTCGGGCCACGTGCATTCTCGAGGCACTCGTTCACCAAAGCGATGATCAAGTCACCGAGCCCACGTGCCCTTTTTAGATGCCACACGATTCACCACTCTACCATCGATACCGACAATCGGTGCCCAATCATTTCCCATCACATAATTGAAATCAACCAATTAGGAACATGTCATAAAATTCACAATTTTAATCAATTCCATATAAATTAAAGCTCAATTAAATAAACGGACTGCACCATGACAATCAGCACGAAATTCTGGTCACCGGCCATCCCGGTTGAATTTCCGGAAAAATAATTAATTAAATAATTAATTTCGAAAATTAAATAAATAATTACTAAAAATCCAATTTAGGCCCGTATTGCCTGATTGGAACCCGAGACGAGCCCGAAAAATTACCGAGACTCGTTCAATAAATAACATGGCATGTCTACTTGCTAATGTCTATTTCTAACCACCTAACATGCATAATTAAGTCTCTAATTTAATTAATTAAATTAATCTAACCACCTAATTGCATTTAATTAAATCTAACCAACCCTAAGTATAATTAACAAACTAAGAAAGCATTAGTGAGTAAAACTCACTAGGCAAAAATCGGGGAACCGAATCACCGCAACGGTGACGCGACAGCGGCCGAAATCGGATTTTCGACGACGCCGGTGGGCTTGGGCCGGGCCTTCTTTGTGGACTGGGCTTGCAACAAAGCTGAAATGGGCCTGTCTTTGTTGGGCTCAAGAGACTGAAATTACTGGGCTGGACGAGCTTATTTAAAGGGCTGAGCTGGGCTGCTGATTCCACTGGGCTTTGCTGGGCCCGAAATTCACTTGGGCTCAAATTGCTGGAATGGGCCGAAGATGATTGCTTCGCTGGGCTAAACTAGAGAAGATCACATGCGGGCTGGACTGAAGAATTCTTGGACTGATGGGCCGCTCGATTGCACGCAAGCACTGGCAATGAAGAACCGTGGACTGCTGCTTCGATCGGTGCTGCCCGCGTGAGGAAGAAGCGCGGGTCAACAGAGGGCTTCGGCGGCTTGCTATTGACCAGGGAGGAGCGAGCTGTAGACGCGTGGAGCTTCCTTCTTCGGTGGGCTTGCTGCTGGAAATTCGGCAAAGGAGAAGAATGATTGTGGGCGTGCGCTGGCAGAAGCTTCGTGGACGACGTTCGTGGGGCCAAACCGAAGACGAGAGAGGAACATGGGACAGCTTCGGTGTTGCTTGGAGGGACACGGTCAATCGATTGTTGAAGTTGACTGGAGAATTCTTCACGAACGCAGTAGCTGGCAGGGAGATTCGCTGGGCCTGCGGCTTCGATGGAGAGCTGGCGTGAGGTGAAGAGATGGAGGAAGATCGTGGAGCTGAGGGTCTTCAACAGAGAGCGGGATGGAGATGGCGTGCGTGAGAAAACCTGTTGAGGTTTGTTCAACAAACTTCAAGACAGAGAGAGAGAGAGACAAAAAATCCAATACTTAGCCAATGCATTGAATGCTTGTCCCCTCAAATACTTTCCAACCTTATCACTTAAATCTCCAATACTTTCTTGCATCAAAAATTCACCAAATAAATTTAATTGAAGCCCCAAATTTCTGCCCCCTTTTCAATTTCGAAATTCACCCAAATTAATTCAATTTTTCTTACTCAATTTCCCAAATTGAGGTCCGATTCGTTGAAGGAAAATCCCATACCATTTTCTCGTTAGTCCCCTAACACTCAAAGGCCAGCTCTAAGTCGCAATTTCCCTTAATTTGGCCTATCTGAATTTCTGTTGATTTTCCGCGGCGTCCGCAACGATTTTCCGTAAAAATCTCGGAATCTCCGAAAAATCTTCTGAGACTGAGTCGACACTCCTAGAATTTATTGTGACGTGACCGAAACTTGAATTTCTGAAATAAGACTCAAATTGGCGGTTAATTTCTATTCGACGTGTTTTTAGCGTGACCTAGGCTACCGGGTAACTTTCAGATATTTTTAAGTGCAATTGACTCATGGTCGATTTTCTTGAGCCACTATGAAACCCACTCGACTCATTGGCGACTCTCGGTTGTCGTGAAAATCCCGAGGATCCTAATACGGACACAAAGGTACCAAAACAATAAGAAAATCAGTTTAGTGCCGATCGACATGAATTTTCTAATTTAGCGGTGTCACCCACGATTAGCCACACATCACCGTCGATCCAGCCTATCTCGATTTCAAATCGATTTTTAACGTGCCGTAATGGCCTCTAAAGATGGACACGGTCGAGAAGCCGATTCCCGGTCGAATTCTCAAGTCTTTTGCCTTAAAATTCCTAATAATTTCCCAGCCTAGTCTAGTTATCTCGAGAATGATCGGTTACGAGAATAGCCCTATAAACACGTCAATGAAACGCCCGAATCAATCGAAGGAAACGAGAATAAAAAATTTGGGATGTCACAAAAATTAAAACAATATATTTAAAAATTTCCATATCGGTGTCGATCGATGTTCATGTCGGCGCCGGCCGCCCAAAATTGGCCAAATACACTAAATTGGCACAATTGCAAAAAGTTTAAAATTGAATAGGAAAAAAAATTATGACTGATTTGGGAAAATTGCAATAGCTCGAGGATTTTTTTTGGTCATTTTTCCTAATATAAACTACGATGCCATGAAGGTGACCACTAAGAATTTTCCTAAGAAACGGTGCTAGACAAGGGCATAATCTTAAGAAAGTGACAGAAAAATTTAAAAGTTCACGTTTAGGCCCATATCGGAAGTTTCAGTTGAGCCTAATTGAAGCGCAACTTTCACCATGGATGTTTATAGCATTGTGGTTGGACATACATTAGATGTTACTTTGACTCTTACGACTTGTATTGATTTTCGGCCTTGTAAATTCTATATTGGCACCGCTGACGGCCTCTACCTTCAACAAATTAACTGGCTCGCCTAGGAAGCGATTCTACCGAGCACGAGCTCACAGCAATCCACTAAAGCGATTCGCACTTTCCTATTCCACTCTCCCCTAGTCAATTTGATTATTCTCTTCATTACCCTCCGTTGTTCCCTGCTCCATCTGATGATGATAAATCCCAAAAGGATTCAGTTTGCTCTTTCCACCCAATTTCCCGACAAACTCATGATCGGGATGGAAATTAGGGACGAGGTGACAGAATGTGTGAAGGAGCGCATTTCTGCATTGAGGACGACCAATCCCAGTCAATACTAAAATATCTCAGTAGTACGGACCAACTCTATGGAGTACATTCCCAACTATTTTGAGAAAGGCCAACTAACGAAGATGTTCTTCCCATTTCCGGATCCTCATTTTAAAGAGAAAAATCACTGTCGTAGGGTGATTAGCCTCACTCCTTAGACGAGTATGCGTATACTCTGGCTGTTGGGGGCATAACTTACACCATCACAGATGTTGAAGAACTTGGTGAATGGATGATGGGCTATTTGGAAAACCACCCCATGTTCAAGGCACTGACGCAGGAAGAACTCGTGAACGATCCGGTGGTGAAGCTATTGACCAGGGCAACCGAGGAAGGCCAGAAGGTTGCCAGGAATGGTGGGCAGACATTTAACTTGCATTGGTTGCAAAGCTTTGATAAGGTATTATTGCATTTAAGTTCTCATGCTGCAATTTCTTGGGTGCTTGTATTTTTCATTTCAGATCTCATTAAAATCTAGGTTTCTTTGCCCTTTGGTTTCTGATGGTTTTATTTATGTGTTAATGGGCCTAAGTGGGCCCGTCCGCCCATGATGGGCCTAAAAGCCCGGCCCACAAGTTTGGGGCCCATGGATGGAGGGACACGTTGAAGAGTTTGTAACTTTTGGGGGAGTTTTTTGTCGAAGGACACGTCCTTTGGAGAGGACGTATTTAATGGAAAAGAGAGGGAGGAACATACCTTTTGATAGAACGTACGTTCCTTCTCTCCCTCTCCTTCCAAAAAAAAAACAAGAGCAAGAAGACGAATTCTTCTCCACTTCAAGGCCAATTGACATCATCGGATAGAACGGGATCGGTTTTTCTTCTTCAAATCAACATCGGTGTTAAGGCTGTGGCTAACAAGGTACGTTCGATATCGTGATGTGTCTTAGGATCGCTGATACATGTTTGTTTCTGGGCCCGCTTCCGCTTCGTCTTTTTGGGGTTTGATTTAGTGTCGAATCTGTAATAGGGAATCGCAATTCCCAACATTGGTATCAGAGCCCCGTTCATGTTTTTCCCGACCCCTTTCATGTTTATGGATGATTTCTTATCGTTTTTTCGTGAAATTAATCGGCCGACACCAATCGGGACTGAAAAATCCCGACATCCGAGCACTGTTCTTCCATTTTTCGAGTTTCGTAAGTCGAAATCCATTTCGAAGGCTCGGATGGAAGGTCTCGCGAGACGATCGCGACGAGTGGTGGAACGCCGCCAAAGGCCGCCGGACGCGCCCCCACGCGCAGCTGGAACGAACCAGCGTCTTCGGCGCGTGCAACGAAGGATTAGATTCGCAGGGGAAGGCGCGTGTGTCGCACGCGCGCGCATGTGCGAGGCACGCGTTCGCGGTCACTGGCGCGTGCGTGCGAGGCGGCGCCACCGACGTCATCGTGACGCCGGCACCGCACGCGGTGTGGTCGGGACGAACCGACCGGCCGACCGGTCCGACCCGACCGGCGACCGTTGACCGTTGACCCGTTGACCGACCGTTGACGACCGTTGACCGTTGACCGACCGTTGACCGTTGACCGTAAAAAAAAAAATGAAAAGGAATGTGTTTCTTTTTTTCAATTATGTCTATGTGGATTATATGTAATCTATTTTTGTTCTGCATTTGTTGCGGGAACAATGCCTCCTCGTAAGCCGCGCGCATCCGTGCGCACAATGTTAGATGAACAAAAGGAAAGGCTTTCAGGTTGATAGCCGATTTGAATTGTTATCGATGGGAGAGTGACGACATAATTGATCATGTCATAGAGGTCAACAACAAAATTCAAGAAGTCATTTGGAACGGTTATCCCATGCCGAGATATTCGATAGTGCGATTCTTTATGAACACTCTTCCACCGAATGGCAAGGAGTGTTGAATCGCCTATGGGAGGTCAAAGGATTTACTAGATATAAGGAGCTAGTAATGGAATTTGTAGATGAATATCATCGGGTTGGAGCCACAAAGACTGCGACCCAAGGAATGACTTCGATTAGGCCAGGAATGAATGTGCGTAGGAGAAATCCTAAGGGATATCCGTCTCTGTTTTCCGTGGCTGTCGAGAATTCCTGAAAATTTTACGAGAAAAAGAAAAGAAGTTGAACCAAGTAGCACTTTCCCTATTAGTAGTATGATGCCTTGGTTTTAGATGTTATGGCTGGTCTTTATTTAGTGTTCTTTGTGGACATTTTCTATTATGTTTTCCACCTGATTGTTGTTGATGTAGCAACTAATATGTTAGTTGTATTATGTGAAAGCATTATTATTATATCATTATTGGAAGTTAGATATTATTTGCTTTCTGTTGTTGATAACTGCTTTGGGTAGTTCATAAATGTTTTTGTAGCTTCATAGAATTTACTTTGCATGGACAATTATATTAATGATAGTTTTAAGATAGGATTTTTGGAGGATGATTGGAAACACAAAGTGACCTTTTGATTCTAAAACCTTACTTAAAATTATTAATTAATATGATGGGTTTGTGCAAAATAGATGCATAAGTGATAGGCATTAATATTTCGTGCATATATGTATGATATGTTCAGATCGATGGATTAAGCAACTAAGAACATAATTGCTGATTTGAACAAAGAAGACAAATTGAACGGCAAGAATAGTGAAATATTGAATATAAGAATTCGATATGTTCTGGAAAAGCAAAAAGCACTAAAAGCTCTTGACCATGTTATGGAAGATCTTGAGGATGCTGTGCGCCACCTTGAGATAGCTGATCATCGCCTCAAGGCATTTGAGCAGAATACAGATATTTGCTGTGTTACTTTAAGCTTAGAAGGGGCTTCAAGCTCTAAGCGCAAGCGCATTGATTCGTTCAATATGTGGGAAAGCGAGGGATCAAGTCCTTCTTGCAAGAAACCAAGAATTAACCAACAAAAGAGAGGAAAACGTCCTCGTGTGAAGAGAGGAAAACGTCCTCATGTGAAGAATATCTCAAGGGTGAAATGTTACAACTGTGACCAGAGGGGTCACTATGCCCGCAATTCTTGCGAGCCAAAGAAGGTACACACCCTTTGTACTATTGGGAACTTTGCATATGTGTCAAGTTCTGTATTCTTGACTGAATCTAATCCTTTGTGGACTGTAGATTTAGGAGCGCCAGACCATGTAGCGAAGGATAGAGAATCCTTCGTAGAATTTCGACGAGTTCCGACTAGAACTAAGTGGATCTATGTGGAAAACAACTCCAGAGCTGAAGTAAAAGGAATTGGCACCTGCCAACTGAACATGCGTGGTGGACGCACTTTATTCCTACATGATGTGTTGTATGCTCCGGAGATTCGTCGAAATTTAGTGTCTGTTTTAGTGTTGGTTAAGTTTGGTTTTAATGTGAACTTCCATAATAGTTGTGTAGATTTGTATTTGGATACAAACTACTATGGTTGTGGTTATTTTCTGGATGGTTTCATTGTATTAGATATTGACTATGTTAATGCAAATGTTTGTTATTCCCTTCTCACGTCTCCTAATTCATATGATAATGATGTGAATGTGTGGCATGCTAGACTTGGTCATATTGGCCAACAACGTATGAATAGACTAGCCAAAGAGGGCTTGTTAGGCAATATTGAAAGAGTCGATTTGCCCATATGTGAGCATTGCCTAGTAGGGAAAACAACAAGGAAACCTTTTGGAAAAGGTAAAAGAGCTGATTTTCCTCTGCATTTAATCCATTCTGACGTTTGTGGTCCAATGAATGTGAGAGGAAGGCATGGGGCTGTTTATTTCATCACTTTTATAGATGATTATACTCGATTCGGATATGTCTATTTGATTTCTCATAAATCTGAAGCATTAAGTTGTTTCAAAAGGTTTATGAACTTGGTAGAAAATCAATTAGACAAGAAAATAAAAGCATTGAGATCCGATCGAGGTCGTGAATATTTATCTGATGAGTTCAGAAAATTATGTGATGAAAAAGAAATTGAAAGACAGTTGTCTATTCCATATACTCCTCAACAAAATGGTGTTGCGGAGAGAAGAAACAGAACCCTACTGGAAATGGTTAGGTCCATGATGGCGCATGCTAACTTACCTATCACCTTTTGGAGTGATGCATTGTTAACTGCTGCCTATATACTTAACCGAGTGCCTTCCAAATCAATTACTTCTACTCCATATGAGTTATGGACAGGTAGGAAACCGGACTTCAGTTTTCTTAAGCCATGTGGTTGTGCTGCCTATACTCATGAGCCCTCTCACAAGTTTGGGAAATTGGGTCACAGAGGAAAGAAGAGTATTTTTATAAGATACTCCGAACACTCGAAAGGGTATGTGTTCATAGGTGAGCAGGAAAGTGGGAGTATAACTGAATTTGAATCACGGGATGTCACATTCTTAGAAAATGAATTTCCTAAGAAGGGCGAAATAGGTGAAGATTACTCCCTATTTGAAAACTTGGATCAAGATAATGATATTAGTGGAGTTCGTCCAAGTGGGAGTAATATGAGAAGTGATGAATTGAATTCTACTCATTCTCAATTACAACCACATGATGAGACGACATCATCATTATCTAATCCTAGTGGGAGCATCATGGGGAATGATGTGCAAAGTGTACAATCTCCCATACGTCGAACAAGGCGTAAAAGTATTCCCCGTCGACGTTTTGACACTAAAGGGGAAACTTTTATGATTGCCCCACAAGATGAGGATGAGCCAAGAAATATACATGAGGCTCTAAGTTGCCCTAGTAAGGAAAAATGGATGCATGCAATGAGAGAGGAAATGGAGTCAATGAAGTCAAACCATGTTTAGGAATTGGTTGATCTTCCAAAAGGACGCAAAGCTATTGGGAACAAGTGGGTTCTCAAAATAAAGCGTAAAGCTAATGGCTTGATAGAGAGATATAAAGCTCGCTTTGTGGCGAAGGGGTATAATCAACAGGAAGGAATTGATTATGAAGAAACATTTTCTCCTGTTGTGAGATTTACCTCAATTCGCATTATTCTGGCAATAGTGGCTAGTATGAATCTTGAGTTACATCAAATGGATGTAAAGACTGTTTTCCTCAATGGAGAATTAGAGGAAGAAATATATATGGAACAACCTACTGGTTTCATTATGGAAGGCCAAGAAGGAAAAGTTTGTCGACTTTTGAAATCGATATATGGTCTTAAGCAGTCGTCAAGACAGTGGTATATACGTTTTTTCATAATGCCATAATGACATATGATTTTACAATGATTGATGAGGATCATTGTGTATATATCAAAAGATCCAAAGATCAATTTGTGATCATATCATTATATGTTGATGATATACTAATTGCTGGAAGCAATATGGAGTTTGTAAATACTGTTAAGAGTTGGTTATCTTCCAACTTTGAGATGAAAGATATGGGTGAGGCTGCATACATCCTTGGAGTTAAGATTTCAAGAGATCGTTCGAAGAGGTCATTATCTCTTTCACAAGAAACATATATAAATAAGGTTCTTGAACGATTTCGTATGCAAGATTGTAAACCCATAGACACTCCTATTGCAAAAGGTGAAGGATTGAGCCATAGATTATGTCCAAGGACTCCACAAGAAAAGGAACAAATGAAACATGTTCCTTATGCTAGTGCTGTTGGGAGCTTGATATACGCTATGATGTGTACAAGACCTGACATATGTTTTGTAGTTGGAATGGTGAGTAGATACCAATCCAATCCAGGTCAAGCACATTGGAAAGCCGTTAAGAGAATACCGAGGTATCTAAAGGGAACCGCTGATTATACGCCGAGTTATCAAGGAAAGGATCTGCGACTCGAAGGCTATTCTGAAACTGATTAGGGAGGAGATTTAGACGAAAGGAAATCTACCTCTAGGTTTGTTTTCTTATTGAATAATGGCACCATATGTTGGAGCAGTAAAAAACAAACGTGTATAGCCTTGTCCACGATGGAAGCTGAGTTCGTGGCATTATCAGCAAGAATACAATAAGGAGTTTGGCTTAAGAGATTTTTGGATCATTTAGGTGTTATTGAGAAAGCTGCAAATACATTATTAGTTAATTGTGATAGCCAAGCAGCTATAGCGTACAAAAAGATCCAAAATATCATGGCAAGACCAAACATATAGATACCAAGTATGACTTTGTCAAAGATATGGTTGCACGAAAGGATGTGAACTTACAGTACATATCTACGCATAGAATGGTAGCAGATCTTATGACAAAGCCAATACCTAGAGATGTGTTTTGTGGTCATGTAAAATCTCTAGGATTGCGTAGAGTCTGATGTACTGGATATTGTAACTTCCCTGAGTTGTTCACATTTAATGAATTTGTGTTTTCATCATTAATGCCTATGAATCTTTGTTTGACATTTATGCATCTTAATGTTCAGTGCATTATATTATGTTGAGAAAGTATGTCGGACAGATAAGAGATTAGCCCACTCACACGGGTAATCGCCTCTATTTATTACGTGATAAATAGAGATGAGACGGTTTTTAAGCTTATTATCTAGGTGATAATCGAGAGCTCAAGCTTAAAATATATATGTCGCCTTAACTAAGTGTTAAGATGAGGACATGATATGTACTATGTCCGAAAGTAAAATACCCCACATATTTTACTTTATCTGTCTAAGATGCCAGATGTGAGTTCTGATAAATTTTGTGAATGAGTAGATATGTGAACTCAAGTTAGACATTAGGTATGTCTGAACTATCATCTGTATGGTATTGATGGTGTAGACATATGCTCCATGGGAAAGGAGTTAATACCGTAATACATATTTCATACTACCTATGCAAATGACGACCAATAAGAGTGGCAAAAGTTTAATCTCAACTTTTATGCCGTATGAGACTCTTGAGGAAAAGAGTTCCTCAATTTAGTGCCCTCATGACTCTTACTTATTCTCAAGATTTATATTCAATGATTGCTATCTTAGGATGTTGCCAATGATCATGAATTGATTCGATCTAATGGGACATTTCTAGAAAAGCAAGTTGAACTGAAATTGAGAGTTTGAAGGAAAGAGGAAGATCGGATTTGGAGAATCACATTGTAGTTTTTGTATTCACTTTGGTCGACCAATTATGACTGTCTTTGCGATAATCATAATTGTGAATACAATAAATATATCATTGTTTAAAAGAGATCAAGAGAGATATAAATGTGATCGATCGATCTAGGGTACTGCATACTAAATCTACTCAGAGTGTGATGCCCATTATGAGCTGCTATATATTCCTAACAGATGTATAGCAACGAGCTCTCAAAGTATGCTGGTCGCACGGACTATTCACCAGTATGAATGTTGTAGAGAGGTAAAGAGGATCCTATTCGGCCCACCATGTGCGAGTGGGAGATGATAGTTTTATTTATGTGTTAATGGGCCTAAGTGGGCCCGTCCGCCCATGATGGGCCTAAAAGCCCGGCCCACAAGTTTGGGGCCCATGGATGGAGGGACACGTTGAAGAGTTGTAACTTTTGGGGGAGTGTCTTTTACCGAAGGGACACGTCCTTTGGAGAGGACGTATTTAAGGGAGAAAAGAGAGGGAGGAACGTACCTTTTGATAGAACGTACGTTCCTTCTCTCCCTCTCCTTCCAAAAAGAAAAACAAGAGCAAGAAGACGAATTCTTCTCCACTTCAAGGCCAATTGACATCATTGGATAGAACGAGATCAGTCTTTCTTCTTCAAATCAACATCGGTGTTTAGGCTATGGCTAACAAGGTACGTTCGATATCGTGATGTGCCTTAGGATCGGTGATACATGTGATTTTCCCGGGCTCGTCTTCCGCACTCTTTTTTAGGGGTTCGATTTAGTGTCGAATTCGGTTTCTGGGATTCAGTAATTCCCAACAGTTTCAAATCTCACGGTTTAGTTAAACATGGTAGGTTTTGTCCTTAAGTTCTTTTTCCTTGTTTAAATGGTCGTTTGGTTCATCTTCAAAATAGCATGTCAAAGATTGTATCACATCAGGGGCTATTCTGTGAATGACGGACTAGAGTTATACATTAGAAAATGGAATGACTGGGACAGTTAAAATCAGCTTATCTCCTGCTAGACTACCAAGTAACATCTGTGAGATTTTGGACTTACTTTGATTAATTAAATACTTGATTAATTAAAAGCTTGATTTCGTTCAAAACTTACTTTATATATTTGGACTAGTATTCCTCGAAAAACTTGGGGAAAGCGAGAATGATCTCGCTGCTCCTTCAAGCTTTAACATTACCATGTGATGCCGAGACAGCAAACGTAACCACCGAAGATTGACATAGAGTTTGATGTTTTGCACAGAGTAATCTGTCTCATCTTTCTTGAATTGCCCATTGAATGAGGAAGTTTGGTAATGTTCCTCCAATTTTGCAGCATAATGTGCATGTTATAGTATTCGTTCACTTCATATGGTGTACTTTATCTTTCATGCCCAACCAATGAGAAGCATTGTCAGGAAAGAAATTTTTTTGAGCTTCTTGTTATATTTTGGCACATGAAATTGGCGGAGTTCTTTCTGTTGGGAAAATATGGCTTCAAATTGGGTAGAACAATGAAATTGGATCTTTAGAGTAATCAAGTCGGACTTTGAGGCGTGATATCACTTTCTTTAAGGATTTATTTGCCCCACAAAGTTACTAATGGTCACCGGCAAATTTCCTCCAGGATACAACAAAGTCTCAAAATTGAGAATACTAGATAGCAATTCTAGTATTTCTCTAGGGTCTTTCATAGGAAACAATTGGAAACAATGGCTGTAATTTCTCTTGAAAGTAGACAAAAGGTGGAAGAAGATATATTTTTTTTTATCTCTAAACAAACGTACTTATCTTTTTCTTTCAAATAGAAGCAACTCCTCAAAATGTTGCAAAAGAACAAAGGCAACCTTTCGTGAACAAGTACGTCTCAAAGGTTACGTTGAAAAGACATAAAAAAATTCAGAATTAAATAAATAATAAATAAAAATAACCGTAACTTTTCGTGAACAGTCGCACTATTTCAACAAGACTTTATAGTTAATTTTTTTATAGAAATAAACTGAATTTTCAATAAATAAAATTAATGATCGTCGGTTAGTGCCAAATCACGTCTACGTGCGCACTCACATCTTTTCAATGTGGGACAAGGCACCTCTTCATTTGTTTTATAAACAAATTACCAACAATCCCCCACTTTTGTTTATAAAACAAAAACAAGAAATAAAACATTAGAAATATACAGCCAAAATTTCTGTGAGATTAATATACATACATAAAGGTCTCTTTCGAGTTAAACCTTTACTTAGTGCAAGTATCTCAAAGCTCTATCAAAATGACAAGTAGCTCAGCTTTAAACTTGTACTTTTATATAATAGAACCGGACATACCGCACATACACTAACCTCTTGTCTCGGCGAGAAGTTCTATATTACTCCGCACTATTATGGCCTTGTGCTTGATCCTATTTCATGAGGTCTCTAGAAAGCAACCCTAACTTTGGTAAGAAGCGGCACCACTTCTAAGCTCATATAGGTGAAGTATCTACCATGTGTTTCTGTTACTATCAACACATTACAAGTTTGTACTATACTTCATTAAGAATTCAATTCAACCTACAAAACGTAACAGACGATACTAACTTCTCATATCGGGACTATGTCAGTATCAAACAATCACATGCAGTAACTTGTTCTTACCCATTAAACCTTATAACTAGTGATGTTCTAGAAAAAGGTCGGGTTACCATTATTGGTGATTTTAATTAAAGGGTTTTAGCCCCGTTTCTTGTGAGATCATTATTACCATGTGTCTTGGTAAAACCTTCGTCAAGGGATCGGCAAGATTATTACTTGACCTCATATAGACAATTGTTATGGTACCATCTTTAATCAATTGTCTCACATATTCATGTCTTAGACTAATATGTCTAGACTTACCATTATAGGTGCTATTATAGGCTCTTGCCAAAGTAGCCTGACTATCACTGTGTATAGAAATAGGAGGCATAGGATTAGGCCATAATTTGATATCCAACAACAAATTCCTAATTCATTCGGCCTCTTTCCCAGTTTTGCTAAAGCAACGATTCAAATTTCATAGTTGAGTGAATTATGCACATTTACTTCTTGCTCGCCCAAGAAACAACACATTCACATAATGTGAAAATCCATCTAGTAATGGATCATTTATTTCTCATACTTGTAACCTAACTAACATCGGCATATCCTTCTTATATACCCAGATAATTACTATAGAACAATCCCAAATTTTAGTTCTCAATAATAATCAATTTTTTTTTTTTTTTGGTAATAACTTTCCGATGTTCTATACTTGGATTACAAATATTTACTCAACTTGCATATACAAAAAGTAATATCAGGTCTAGTGTAATGCATCGCATACATTAAAGACCAATATCACTCACATTAAAAACTCTCCACCAGGAATCAAATGGAGTACTCATATATTTGAAAACAAGATGTTTAAATCTATGTAATCACTTTAGCTCAAAGAATAACCCCCACTATTTTTTAATTTTAATACTTAAGATAATATCTGTTTCACCCAAATATTTCATTTTGAAAATGAAAGTCAGATACTTCTTAATCTCAATGATTCCAGTTATATTAGTTCCAAAGTCCCCTTCGGACATAGTCCCACTTCAAGAATATTCCAAGAGGTAATTAATCGAAATTATGCATCATCAAATTTTTCATCCTCGATGAAATACATACATCAAAATAGTAAATCAATGCAATCCTACTCTCTTGGCTCATTTATGCTATTTCATAGAATCAAATCTATGAGGGCAAGGACAACAAATGGAACACATCAGAACCAAACAAGGAACACCCTTCACCGAACATTGGACATAAACTATAGAGTTTGCTCTAACATAACCAACCTGGTGGTTCGACACATGCCACAAACTCTTTCTAGTTGCTAGCGTCAAAGTCCAGTTTGTTCACCTCAAATCAAGATAGATATGGATGCATCAAAATAAATGATATCGATAAGGGAAAACCTTTGTATCTATATATAGATAGCATTGTCGAGATCATTCATTCCTATTGATCAAATCCACAAAATTGTCATTTTCTTTTGCAACAAATTCATCCATAAATTGACGATACCTGAATTTTGCATTTTAAAGTTTCGATTTTCCTTTCTCAATAAAGGTTAGAAACTACTATATGCAGAAGTAAAAATCCTATGGCGCAATTGATATCTCAAAGACAAACCCTTCAATTTACCCTTACTAATTGATTTATCCCCTGTACATACACAAATTCCATCCACAACAAAGATCCTACTATAGAGGCACAAGAACATAAATATGTGCAGACAAATGTCTCAATAAAAGAAACGTTCCCAGGATGTCACCACTGGCTAATCATGCATGAAACACTCAAGAACTTCAATTTGATTAGAAACAAGAACCTGCATTGGAGGAAGCTTTGATGGTCATTTTCTTGCTTGCCCCACAGCCAATCCGAATTTTATTTAATAAGCCACATCTAACTCAACGATATCGATGAGATTAGCAACATTCAACAACGATGAGCAACTCAATCCAACTCAACTTGTCAAAGGTCCAACTCAAGACCAATGAAATAATAAATGGAATGAAGCAAATAATCGAGAATATTATCACAGTTGATATAATCATTTTCTTCCCAAATTTCAAACAATGAAGTTACATACCTTGCTGAGGGTGTACGCAAGAGCGCTATTGGCAACTCTGTTGCTGATGATGATTACATTGGTAGCGTCGAAGCCATTCTCCAGCGAGCAACTGCCATTCGCAATATCATACGGTGACTTGTCATGCATAGTGACGTAATCTTCATGCTCCCTCGGAACCTTTGCTCTCACGTCACCGTTCCTCCTATATAGGACGTAGAGAGGACGAGACCCACAGAGATGCGAGGAAAGTCTCCATAATGTACTGATAGATCACCACCATCTCCATTTCCTTCTCTCTCCTTCGAATGAATCAACCAATGAGACCATAGAGACAGAGACAACGGAATGGAGATCTCTTGCTCTCATCTCACCCTGTCTTAGGCAATGCCAATGTCACGCAGCACAAGAGCGAATTGCGCCCAAAATCACCCTTCGTGGCCAGAAATTCATGACGCAGAGTGACGTTTCATATGGGACACTTAAAGATGGATCACGTAAATTGATGAAATTGGGGGACAGCAGAATGGCAAGGTCTCCATCCCTCCTTGGTGAACCAACGTGTCAACGCCATATGTCAAATTCGCCAGAAACCACTACAACACTTCGCTGAGTCCGTCCACGGACCTGCAAAACAATGAAAGCTCGCTGGTGCAAGCCCAAAAAAAGGGAGTGGCATGGGGTGAGACCCAGCAGCGATGGCGTGGGTACGGTGAAGCGTCGTGTCTGTTCACTGAGGAGCAATTGTGGGTGTGATCTGATGCCAAAGTCACGGCTGCAGTTTAGGCATGGGGCGTCTCCAAATAATTCCTCGTACAACTTTAAGATGGAGACACATATCCATCACTTTGAAACTGTTCTCGGATAATCACATTGAACAAACCAGCCATGAAGGTAGACAATCCTCCGCTTGCTGGTTTTGGGATTCGAATTCTTTTTATGGCATTTGAATGCCAAGGAGGTAGTCACGTATTCGAGAGTCTCGTCAGCATTTGTTGTTGATTCTTTGGGAGAGCGCGTCAATTCGAAGGTGCAGATAAGTGATCCGGCGAAGAACTGTGGTGTGGAGCACTTGGAAAGCAAAGTGTTCGACTTGGAAGCAAGTGTCTTCGTGAGGACCATGGATGATATTTCCTAGTCAGCAAACTGCTTCTCTTCACCCTTGAAATTGATGACAATCACGGGCTTGTGGCTGGGACAAATAACGACCTTGAACGACCAATGCCTCCTTGTCAAGCGTTTCTCGTACATCTTCAAGTTTTTCATCAAACGGTGGAACTGCGAACGGGGAACATCGGGGAGGCTTCTCTCTTTTTTTTTTTTTTTTTTTCCTTTTTTTTTTTTGTTTTTCGCTTTTCGTTTTTTCTCCAGCGTTATTCACTGAGTAAAGCCCATAAGGATAAAAAAAAATTCGCCGTGATAGGACACCTCCCTTGACCCGCGAACTCTCTTCTTTTCTCTCTTTTACTTTGTGCCAGACTCTCCTTTCTGCGAACTTTCTCTCTCTCTGTCCTTCCTCCTCACACAAGCCCACAATCTCAGCCAACTAGACCGAGGCAGACTCAAAATGAACCACTTCAACTCTCCCTTTTGCCACTTTGGCCTCTTTCTTCCACCGTCGTCTTCTGCTGCCCACTCCAAAAAATCCTCTCTTATTCACGGTCCTCAATGGCACATTCTCTTCAGGAGTTCGACCCTCCTATGGACGCTGCTACTTCACCAACGTCGTCATGCTTTGAAGACAATGATGGTGGAGTCTTGAATTACGACGCTTATTTCCCAAAGCAAAAGGTGATGAACGAGGCTCTTGCTCACTGTACGAAATCCATCGTGGACATATCACACGAGACAGCATCTCATCTCATAAAACAATGCCGAGGATGCCGAGACTCTGATCCATGAGATCGAGTGCAAGTTACAAAGGCTTCGGTTAACACTGACTATCAGAGTTACGGCCAACAGAAAGGTCTCAATTGAGATCCATTGGTTTCAGGCTCTCAGCCATGAAGCAGTGCAAAACAGAACACTCGGTGCTTCTTTGAAACTATGGCCAATGGTGATGAGTGATGATTATCAAAAGATTTGCCAGAAATAACTGAACTGTCCCTACCACATCAATACGATCCGAAGTTCCACCAAAGCCCTCTGCCCTGGTTCTCGATTCGAGCAAAGTTGCACTGGCGGCAAAGAAGACAAATGTGCCCGACAAAACTTGATTTTGATTAACTCCAACTTCATTGTTGCAGAAAATAAATCCTTAAAATTGTTGGGAAAATATGGCTTCGAATTGGGTAGAACAATGAAGTCGGATCTTTAAAGTAATCAAGTCGGACTTTGAGGCGTGATATCACTTTCTTTAAAGATTTATTTGTCCCACAAAGTTGCTAATGGACACTAGTAAATTTCCTCCATGATACAACAAAGTCTCAAAATTGAGAATACTAGATAGCAATTCTAGTATTTCTCCAGGGTCTCTCATAGGAAACAATTGGAAACAATGGCTGTAGTTTCTCTTGAAAGTAGACAAAAGGTGGAAGAAGATATATATATATATATATATATATATATATATATATATATATATATTTATCTCTAAACAAACGTACTTATCTTTTTCTTTCAAATAGAAGCAACTCCTCAAAATGTTGCAAAAGAACAAAGGCAACCTTTCGTGAACAAGTACGTCTCAAAGGTTACGTTGAAAAGACATAAAAAATTCAGAATTAAATAAATAATAAATAAAAATAACCGTAACTTTTCGTGAACAGTTGCACTGTTTCAACAAGACTTTATAGTTAATTTTTTTATAGAAATAAATCTGAATTTTCAATAAATAAAATTAATGATCGTCGGTTAGTGCCAAATCTCGTCTACGTGCACACTCACATCTTTTCGATGTGGGACAAGGCACCTCTTCATTTTTTATAAACAAATTACCAACACTTTCTGTGGGGCTTTTATACGAATAGAAAGTCAATTTGCACTGTGTCTATAAACTTGTGTGCCAACCCGGAGTTATATTGCTCCTGTCCACCATACCAGCAATACAAATGGAACTCTGTTCACACTGCAAGGGAAGGGAAGCTGAATTGTATTGTAAATCAGTATCTCAAGGTAAGCATCTCTGCTGATGTTATATTTTCTTCCTACACCTTAATCGGATATATAGCACACTGGTAAATTTGGTTGCTTGCATAAAATGGTTGCAGTCTCCGAGCTTGAGGAGATTTTTGGAAAGGTTTGGACACAGTGCCAAGAATGCCAGGGTTCGCTTCATCAGGATGTTCTTTGCACAAGGTTCTACTTTGTTTCCTTGCAGTACTTTTTAAGATAGCTTGTTTATCATTCACGTAATTGATATCATGACTTTTGCAGTCGGGATTGTCCCATAATTTACCGGAGGAAGACGGCACGGAAAGACATGGCCGAAGCCAAGCGGCAACTAGATAGATGGAACTTCTAAATATCGACAGGCTTTGTAATCTGTGGTGGTGGACGAGAGGGGATGCATCTGTCTTCACTTTTGTTATTAGTATGGCTTCTTTTGCCCAATCTTATTTTATCTTTAATATGGATGGTGAATTTGACGACACAGGTGATACCATCTTAAATATGGTAAGTACACGTGTCACGAGATGATATTTTAATCACTACCCGGCACTTAGACCACGAATTTCTTGTATGGCCTAAGTCACCCTTATTAGCTTTCACTCCTACTCTCCCACGCTCAGAAAGAAAATACTATAGAGTTATAAAGAGAAGAGCCCCAAGAGTAATTTTATATGGATTGTCAAATGAGAGGGTAGTAGATCCCTATTTATACTTGTACCCCTTTAATTTCAACCATTGGATCTCCGTTTGATTTAATGGTTGTGACATTCGAAATTTCGCTCGACAAAATAGTAAACCACGCCATGTGATCAAGCTTGTCATCGGACCGTCTCAATAGCACCACCACGGGGACTCGCCGCCTCAGCTCGTCCCCGTCATCACCGAGACAACTCCACTGCGTTACCACCGAATCTGAGCCAACTCAGTCCCGCTGTCATCAAATCAGTGCCACATACTCCGAATTCCCCCTCTTGCCGAGTTGGCCACTAACGAAGCCAACGTTCGCTCCCATCTGTTGCCGCAAGTGGGCGACAACGCATCAAGGTGATGCGGAGTCAACAATCACCGCCAGAGGGAGGACAGCTTTGACTGTGGGAGACAGAGGGGAAAAGGGAGCTGCCCGTTCTCTGCTCTCAAGTCCATCTTCAGCTTCTTCTCTTCACTTTCCGTTGCAGCCAGCAAGCCAGAAGCAGCGAAGATCAGCAGTTCCAGTCTGCTTCCTTGCCAGCAGAAGACCGATAAGGCCCTCAAGCTGTCGACTACCGGGCCAGCAGCACGCTATCGCTCTGTCGACTTGCCCCGGCACCGTGTCCAGCCGTGTCATCCCTCGGCTTGCTTTGAACAGGCGGAGAACAAACCTCAGCCAGAACTCCCGAGACCCTATCGAGCCGCGACCACAGTTTATCGAGGACCCGAGACAAGTAGATATCCTCCATTCTATTCTATGTCAATCAATTATGTATGACAAGTATAGTTTCCACGAAACTTGATGAACATTGATTAGATTCTTGTTTAATCGGAAGTTTCGATCATGTTATCTAAGCAAATTGTTGAGTTTGAAGTAGTTGAGCTTATGGTTGGATCGTAGGAACGTGGTTGGTCGGTATCTAGCACGTATGAGGATTGAAATGGCTGAAATTTCGAATTAAACTAGTGCTGGACACATTGGCTCAAATTTTGAATTAAACTAGTGCTGGACACATGTTATGTTCAGTTTAGCCCAACCCCAAGATTTTACTAATTTTGTGCCGACTTATTCAATGCAAATTTCATGGGGTGCTCTTCACAAAAATTGTCTCTTATTGACTGCTCTATGACATACTTTTATTTCAGAAATTTTGGACTTCACACGATAAAAATATACCTGAAAAATTACGGGATTCGAAATATGTTTTCAAGGTCATTGAACCAACCTCTTTCTGCTTTCTATTTTTCACAGATTTTTCGGTCACGAATTATTGTTGGATAAATTCTCTTCAGATATTTTGAAGTTGACAAAACATTTTCCTCAGTCTAGTCTGAAGACTTGTAGACTCTACTAGCAAAGTCTGAAGATCAAAGTCTGACGATAACAAGACTCAAGTTTCAAAGTCTACTCTCATGGACAGTTTCCAGACCGACAAGTTAAAAACTTCTATTCTGATTCTATCCAACATAGTTTTTACTTCAACGGCTATGGAATATCTTTCGACTGGAATCAGCACTACAAGATCTTATATTCGTATCCAAATTTATATAGATTCTCTAAGATTCGCAACTTATATTTGGAAGGTTCTACTTATGGAAACCAAGATCCTGATTGTATGGGCGAGCAGGATTGATGGGCTATCAACACTTACCTTAAAGAGCTCGAGATCTCTCTAATTGATTCTGTCCAACGGGTTGATTGGAAGAACTTCTTTGGAAGGTGCCAACGGTATTGAAGGCATGAAGAAGTATATAAGAGAGACACTCAAGTTGTTTAAAAGGTGTCGGATAGAAGAATTCCAAAGTCCGATTCTCCTTTTAATATTTTGTGATCTTATTCTTCGAGCGTTATATGTAATCAAAAGAGAGATCATATTGTGGTGAGACCTTGAGGAAGTGTAGTAGAGCTTCTACACCGTGGACTCAAGAGCGTGAGACTGTAATCACTCTTTTGATTCTTAGTGAAATCCAAATGTAAGGGCTGTCCGTGCGGGAGAGTGGGACGTAGGCTTGGTCTAAGCCGAACCACTATAAATCTGAGTCTTGATTCTCTATCCCTAATCCTTTTATCTTTCATTACTTTCTTTTGCAGCGATTGTTGTTTTTAATTCATTAATCTCTCATTCAGATTAAATTGTTAAAATCGCTTTAGTCACCTATTCACCCCCCTCTAGGTGCTAATCCTAGTCCTAACAATTGGTATCAGAGCTTGTGTACTCGTTCATAAGAAGTGTCTTTACTTATGAGTAAAAGATCTATGGCTAGTATGTTGCCTACAGGGTTGGTTGAATGTCAAAGCAATACCAGACCTCCATACTTTGATGGAAAAGACTACAAAGATATGGAAAAACAAGATGAAAGCATTCCTAAGATCGAAAGATCCTTTGGAATGGGAAGTGGTAGATAAAGGAATCATTCCCGCCGCTTGCATCGTAATCGAGAGAGGGAAAGAAGTTGCTGATCCCACTCTACTGACTCAAGAAGAAATCACCAAGAGACAGACTCTTGACGCTAAAGCCATTTACTCCTTATATTGTGCTTTATCCCCTACTGAGTATAACAGAATATCTTCTTGTGATACAGCAAAAGAAGTCTGGGATAGGCTTCACATTACCTATGAAGGGACTGATCGAGTGAAAGAAACAAGGATCAATATTCTTTTGGGACAATATGAAGTCTTTAAGATGAGATCGGGAGAATCAATAACCGACATGTTTAGTCGCTTTACTGAAATTGTGAATGGTCTTGAATATCGGGGGACATCCAATCTCGGGACATATGAAGGTCAACAAACTCCTACGAGGACTCTCTAAAGACTGGAATTACATAAAAACCTCAATAAGAGAGACACAGAGGATTGCTCCACTCTCTGTAGACGAACTGGTTGGGACTCTTCAATCTTATGAAGTAGAACAGACCAACGAAGAGGAAGATTCAAAAGGTAAGAAATCTATTGCCTTAAAATCTAATGACTATTCTGATGCTACAGACTCTGAAGAAGATCTAGATGATGAAGAACTGCACTCATGATAAAGAGATTCAAAGTTGAATAGAAAAGGAAGGAAATTCAATTGGAAGAAACAAAGCTCACAAAGGTATCAAAACAAATCAACAGAGGAAGATGATTCTAACAAAGAAGTGACTTGCTTTGAATGCAAGAAAAGGGACACATCGTAGACCCAACCGTCCCTCTCGTTAAAGAAGAGAAAAGGAAAGACCGAGAATACAGGAAGGCACTCAAAGCGAGACCTAGAGTGATACCGAATGTGAAGAAAGTAGACGATTATGCCAATATCTCGTTAATGGCAAAATCTGATTCGACTCAGACCTTGATTCGCATACGTACTCGCAAAGGAACTCGAGGTTAGTAACCTAAAAATTCCTATCAAGGTTTCTAAATATATTGATGAACTTTGTCTTAGTCTAAAAACTTCTCTTAAGAGGATCTCCGAATTAAAAAGGAGAATTCTACATTGAAGCAACAGAAAAAACTTTGGAAAGAAAAGTTTGAAAAGTTGGAAAAGGACTTTGCTGTTGAGAAAAAAAACTCAGACTCCATTTCAAAAGAAAATAATCTTTTAAAAAGGGATATTACTAACATATCAAAAAGATTTTCAAATGGTTCTGAAAAGTTGGATAAGATTCTTTCAATACAAAGACCCTATTTTGATAAAGTAGGTCTTGGTATGACTTCTGAAACTATTCCACTGATTGATTTCCCAAAGGTGAAGGAAAGAATCAAACAGACCAGCCAGAATTGTTTATAAGAATCATTTCCAAAGTCTTTGTAAAACCTCGTTGGCGTAAAAATGCTTTGAAATGTTCCAAGTGTAAAAGCTCAGAACATTTTGAGAAAGAATGTCCTTTGGTTTGGAGACCCGTTAAAAGGAACTGGGCAAAGACTGTTTATTGCTCTAACGCTTCTGGACCCAAGATGATATGGGTACCAAAGAAAGCTTGAATTCGTTTTAATTGCAGGTTACTATCAAAAGGAAGATTAAGTGGTATCTTGATAGTGGCTGCTCAAGACATATGACGGGAGACTCAAGTTGCTTCATAAAACTTGTCCAAATAAACGGAGGAAAAGTTTCTTTTGGTGGTAACAACAAAGGAAGAATTACTGGTCGAGGAACAAAGAAGATTGGAAGTTTGTTAATTAAAAATGTTTCCTTAGTTGAAGGATTAAATTACAACTTGCTTAGCATAAGCCGCTGTGTGATACTGGTTTCAAGATCAATTTCCGTGAAGAAACGTGCTCGGAATCGAAAGACTTTACTCAATCTTTTACCGGACGAAGACATGGAAATATCTATCTTCCGGATGTGAATCATGAAAGATCACAAAGTTGCTTAATATCGCACAAGATGAAGCTAATCTATGGCACAGAAAGCTAGGCCATACCAATATGAAGCAAATCACCAAGATCTCTTCTAAGAAACTTGTTCGAGGATTGCCAATTCTCAATTACTCAAAGTCTGATCTATGCACACCATGCGTACTAGGTAAACAGGTTAGAAACTCCTACAAACCAATAAATAAAGTTTCCACTAATCGTGTACTGCAGCTTCTGCATATGGATTTATTTGGACCTACCAGAACGCAAAGCATTGGTGGAAAAAGATTATGTCTAGTAATAGTGGATGATTATTCACGATTTACTTGGGTCTACTTTCTTTCAAGTAAGTCTGAGACTTTCTCTCTCTTTTCAAAGTTTGCTAAGAAAGTGTAGAATGAGAAAGGTCACACTATCTCAAGCATTCGTACAGACCATGGAGGTGAGTTTGAAAATCAAGACTTTGCTAAACTTTGTGATGAATCTGGTTTTCAACACAAATTCTCCTCTCCATACACACCAGAACAGAATGGGGTTGTGGAAAGGAAGAATAGGTCTTTACAAGAAATGGCAAGAACTCTTTTTAATTGGAAGTAATATTTCTTCAAGGTTTTGGGCTGAAGTGTTTCAACCGCTTGCTATATTATAAACAGAGTGTTTTTAAGACCAATTCTTGAGAAAACTCCTTATGAAATTTTTAAAGAAAAGAAACCAATAGTTTCTTATTTTCAAGTATTTGGTTGTAAATGTTTCATTCGAAGAATGCAAATGATCGTGTTGGTAAGCTTGAAGAAAAATCAGATGAAGGATTCTTTCTTGGTTACTCAACCGCAAGCAAAGCCTATAGAGTATTCAACAAGAAGACTCGATCAGGAAGAATCAATGAACGTCAAATTTCAAGACTCTCCACAAATTCAGCAGATTCAGACTGAAGAATCAGAATCTATTACAGACTCTGATAGATCTACCTCCAATGAAGTAGTTAAAAATTCAGAATCAGTACAACAAATTACTGATGAAGAATCAACTGAAGAAAAAGATCAACAATCTATCAGACTGTCCAAGAATCGGAAGCACAAGTCTAGTCATCCTGAAGAACTCATTATTGGAAACATTAATGAGGGAATTCGAACAAGATCCAAAAGGCGAGAAGAGTCTAGTGTTGTTGCACTTATTTCTGAAATAGAACCCAAAAATATTGAAGAAGCTTTAGCCGATGAAAGCTGGATTGAAGCAATGCAAGAAGAGCTCGGACAATTCAAGATTAACGACGTATGGGAATTGACTCCTAAACCAAAAGGTAAATCTGTTATTGGAGCTAAATGGGTTTTCGGGAACAAAGTCGATGAAAAGGCAAAGTAACAAGAAACAAAGCAAGACTCGTGGCTAAAGGATACACGCAAGAAGAAGGGATAGACTATGATGAGACTTATGCTCCAGTAGCAAGGTTAGAAGCAATTAGATTACTACTTGCTTTTGCTTGTTATAAGAATTTCAGGTTATTTCAAATGGATGTCAAAAGCGCATTCCTGAATGGATTTATTCAAGAAGAAGTCTATGTGGAACAACCTCCTGGATTTGAAGACTCAAAGAAACCAGACTTAGTGTTCAGACTGAAGAAAGCTTTATATGGATTAAAACAAGCTCCTCGAGCTTGGTATGAAAGGCTAAGTAATTTCGTAATTCAAAATGGCTTCTCTAAAGGAAAGGTAGACACTACTTTGTTTATTAAAAAGGAAGGTAAAAGTTTTCTACTTGTTCAGATTTATGTTGATGACATTATATTCGGATCATCTAATGAGACTTTGTGCAAGAAATTTTCTAAGTCTATGCAGGATGAATTCGAGATGAGCATGATGGGTGAACTATCCTTTTTCCTTGGTCTACAAGTGAAACAACTAAAGGAAGGAATCTTTATTCATCAAGAAAAATATGCAAAAGAACTTGTTAAAAAGTTCGGTCTGGAGAATTGCAAAAAGACTGACATACCTATGTCAAGTTCCTTGAAGATAGACAAAGATGAAGCAGGGAAGAAAATCGACCAAAAGTTATACAGGAGTATCATTGGTTCACTTCTTTATCTTACTGCATCTAGACTTGACATATTATTCAGCGTCTGCATATGTGCTAGGTTTCAATCAGATCCTAAGGAATCTCATTTAAGTGCTGCTAAACGTATCATTAAATATGTTGCTACTACTGCTAAGATTGGTCTATGGTATCCCAAAGAATGAGACTTTACTCTTCTTGGTTATTCGAGAATGCAGATCTTGCGGTTGTAGAGTTGAAAGAAAAAGCACATCGGTACTTGTCAATTACTTGGAAACGGGCGGTATCTTGGTTTTCAAGAAAGCAAAGTATTGTGCCTCTTTCAACAGCTGAAGCAGAATACGTAGCCGTTGGGAGTTGCTGTTCTCAAATACTATGGATAAAACAACAACTACGAGACTTTGGTATTGAAGACTCTTGCACGAGATCAAATGTGACAATACCCAGCGCAATCAATCTTACAAAGAATCCTATCCTACATTCAAGAGCAAAACATATTGAGATTCGACATCATTTTATAAGAGATCATGTTCGAACAAAGAAGTCTTGATACAATTTATTCACTCAAAGAATCAACTGGCACATCTTCACAAAGCCACTTGAGAAAAGCTTATTTGAGTCTATTCGCTCAAGACTCAATATTTTATCTCTTGAAGAATGTTGAAGTTCAGACTCAGAATCTAAAGTCTGACAGAGTATCAGACTCAAAAGTTGTAGACTTGGAATACCAATCGACACGACTGTAAGTTCATTTATTTACTTAAACTGATATTTTGAAAAGGTAAGATTGTCTGTTAATTTCAAAAAGGGGTGGTTATCGATTTGTTTAAGGCAGTTATTTTTTTAAAGGAATTTCTTAATATTTCCAAATTGCGACGCTTGAGTTACCTCGTATCGATTACCTTTATACTCCTTCTCCTTCTTCGTTTTACTTTACCTAGAAACCGTAGTTCAAAAGCTTTTCACTCTTCTGGAATTTCTCTCCTAAATCTCTACTTCTCAAGTTTTTGACTTTCTTGCGACACAAGTGTGAAAGTTCCATCCAAGAAAGCGACAATGTCTTTCCAAAGGAAATCCTCAAGGATAGCAAACAGGGGACCACAGGGCTCTGGTGAGGGGCCTACGCACTTTGATCTCACAGAAGAAAGTGACTTTCCAACATAACAGATTCACCAACAATCTCAACAGCGCACCTCCTCAACTAGATCTCATGTTCGTCGTCCTCAACATGCAGAAGAAATTCTTGAAGATGTTGAACCTGTAAGATCCCTTAAGCCTGCTTTTGTTTATAGGCTATACTCTGCGTTGAAGGAAGGAGGTTCTGCAATGACCTTCATTGATGAATTTTTTAAAGAAAAATGTTATAAAAATGAGACACACTTTCTCACTGTGATGGAGCGATCGGGCGTTGTTCCTGTTGGAACGGCAGCAAAAGTCTTTGCGAACTTTCCCAGTGATCCTCGATTTGATGCTGTAAATCAACCTGAGGGAAAGGATGATGATGAGAAAATGTTTGTACATTTTAAACCTTGGATGGGTGTGGCTGCAAATCTTCGAGGAAAGAAGGATGAATTGTTTCGATCAGAAGGACACAGGAAGGTATATGAGAAACTGCTGAAGCGTGGGGTGATGAATCCACGAACGGTGGATTTTGATTTTCTGGATCTATTAAGCATCAATCTGAGAGAGAAGTTTGAGAAACTTCAACTTCATAAGTTCTATACTGAGTGTGATGTGGCTTATTTTGAATTAACAGCATATTTTTATTCCAATCTCAATTTTCTTGATGCCAATAGCTTTTCCTTCAGCGTGAGAGATAGAGAATATGTGGTTGATACGGACACACTGGCGGATGTAATTGGTGTGGAAAGAGGTGCTTTCCAATGAATTTCTGTGTCTGTGAGTCATGCGACACTAGAACTTGCGAGAGACAGAATTGGTGAAGGTCGTCTCTCCTACTCCAGGATGAATGCTACAAACACTCTGCTTCACAAGATAGTGATCAACTGTCTTAGATCGAAATCAACTTCAAAGACAGATGTGTCCATCTCAGAGGCAAAATTGATGTATGCAATCAAGATCGGTCTTAACTTCTCTTTGCCACACACTATCATGTTTCACATGTACAGATCTATGGCAAAGGACAAGGGAAAACTCCCTTATGCTGCTCTCATCACTCGTCTCTTCAGACACTTGAACATCCAGCCTCCTCACATTCTCTCTGTGAAGACTATTGATCAAATGGTCATCGGACTGAGAATGATTACAAAGATGCGTCGAAAGAACTCGGCAAGAAGAAGCTGGAGCAGCCAAGGAGAAAACTCTGTTAAGTCTAGACCCGACTCTTCGCCGCCAAGAGGAAAGGAAAGGAACCCGTGGATGGTCCTATCAAAAAGAGGCGGGCAATCATCTTGGAGGATGAAGATGATGAAGATGGTTTGCCTATCTCTTGCCCTTGTTTCTCGGTTTTACACTTTTTTCAGCCTTTGTTCCAACAACAATTTGCAGAAGAAACTGAGAAAGGAAACCAGGAAAAGGAATCCCTAGAGGAAGAAGAAGAGGAAGAGAAAGAGGAAGAAGAAGAGAAAGAAAAAGAGGAAGAAGAAAAAGAAGAAAAGATGAAGAGGAAGAGCCGGCAAAGACAGCCTCTCGGATCAAGCAAACAGACTCGCCCCAAAGCTGGCATTCTCCGGCGAAAAGGAGGATCAACAACATCTTGTCACCGAGGAAACTCCTCAGAAAGAAGAGTACTTCTCCCCTCCAGAAGACATTGAAACAGGGGGAGATGTCCAAAGAGAAAGTACTCCTCTTCTCTTGACGTTTACCAGTACAAGTAGATCACCGCCTGATGCAGAAGATGTTCATGCTGCTCATTTTCCTGAGGGAGAGGCATCATCTCCAAACATTGATCTCCCTGCTGATATTCACACTGGTTTAACTCCACCATCAGACCGAGTTGACGCAAGCACACAAACTGACAATTCAGGAGATTTCGGAAGGTTGCTTGACATCATTTTGGAGCTCAAGGGCCAAATCTATGCTATGGGGTGTGAATTTCAGACTCTTCAGAATGAGAATCATGCTATATTCATCTCCTTGCATGATTAGCTTAAAGACATTCAACGTCAGGTTCAGGCCACTGCAAAAGGCACTGCTCTTGCTCAACTACAGGAAGATTTGAGGAAGCTGGAAGGAACTGTCAAGTCTATGGAGGACTTTCAACTTGTTCGCATTCCTCGTGCTCCTTTGATTTTCTTACTTTTTAATGCTGACAAAAAGGTGGAGAAGACTTTGCAGGCAGATTTTCATTCTATCCTCATTCCAAACCCAAACCTTTCACTTTTAAACATCTTTTTGGTTTTAATAGTTTGTTATGATTGTGATTGATATTTTGACTTTATCTTGAGTTTTTGAATGTGTGCTTATTACTGCATTACCTTAAGCTATTAAATTAGATAAAGATAGTAATGTCTGCACATGACTAATGAGGTTTCTGTGGATGCGATTCGTGTGTACGGGTAAGTCTGCAGGTACAGGACATCTCGTAATGTAGGACATCTTATACTATTTTTATTCTAATCTTTTATGAGATATCATTGCTTGCTTAAAAGTTGTATTGCAGGACAATAATATTCAAATCTGCAGGAAAGTTTTGTCACCATCAAAAAGGGGGAGATTGTTGAATAAATTCTCTTCAGATATTTTGAAGTTGACAAAACATTTTCCTCAGTCTAGTCTGAAGACTTGTAGACTCTACCGGCAAAGTCTGAAGATCAAAGTCCGACGATAACAAGACTCAAGTTTCAAAGTCTACTCTCATGGACAGCTTCAACCGACAAGTTAAAAACTTCTATTCTGATTCTATCCAACATAGTTTTTACTTCAACGGCTATGGAATATCTTTCGACTGGAATCAGCACTACAAGATCTTATATTCGTATCCAAATTTATATAGATTCTCTAAGATTCGCAACTTATATTTGGAAGGTTCTACTTATGGAAACCAAGATCCTGATTGTATGGGCGAGCAGGATTGATGGGCTATCAACACTTACCTTAAAAAGCTCGAGATCTCTCTAATTGATTCTGTCCAACGGGTTGATTGGAAGAACTTCTTTGGAAGGTGCCAACGGTATTGAAGGCATGAAGAAGTATATAAGAGAGACACTCAAGTTGTTTAAAAGGTGCCGGATAGAAGAATTCCAAAGTCTGATTCTCCTTTAATATTTTGTGATCCTATTCTTCGAGCGTTATATGTAATCAAAAGAGAGATCATATTGTGGTGAGACCTTGAGGAAGTGTAGTAGAGCTTCTACACTGTGGACTCAAGAGCGTGAGACCGTAATCACTCTTTTGATTCTTAATGAAATCCAGCCGAAGGGGCTGTCCGTGCGGGAGAGTGGACGTAGGCTTGGTCTAAGCCGAACCACTATAAATGGAGTCTTGATTCTCTATCCCTAATCCTTTTATCTTTCATTACTTTCTTTTGCAGCGATTGTTGTTTTTAATTCATTAATCTCTCATTCAGATTAAATTGTTAAAATCGCTTTAGTCACCTATTCACCCCCCTCTAGGTGCTAATTCTAGTCCTAACAATTATAACATGTGTCCTTCGTGATAGTTGTAGAGTATATCCTTGGCTACCACATTTTAAATTTCTATGATTTTTCGATCTCATTTAACCTGCGAAATATGTATTTTTCTGCTCTATTATGTTCTGGAAATTTTTACTGTTTTGGGTTTGGATTACAAAACTTATTTAGAATTGTATGGACTGAATTAGACTTCAAGTCCTTCACGGAATATGTCCTTCTTGATCTTGTCTACCTTATATTAAAGTTTCGTAATTTTTGAAATCCGTTTACCTAGACAACCATTGTAGCTTCTAGAGGTGCATAGGATGCCTTTATAGGATTAGTTTAGAGACTTGATGTAGCACCTTTCTTGCAATCCGTCTAGTAAAGGCACAAGTGAGTTTAGACTAGGCCAGGCAAAGAAAGTTGACTAAGGATTTGCGGATTCACATTTGAGTGCTAGGATAATAATAATGTCAATGTACTTTTAATTAAATTATGGAATTGCTGTTTCATAGTATAGATGTGTGACTAGGATTACCGTCAGTCCTTGGGACGATGATGCCCCGGGTTGTAATAGGGATGCCTGAAGAGGTGATTGGGTTCCTCCAAATGCTTGGGGGTGTAACATGATCCCCCCAATGTTCTCATGATGCTGGATGGATGCAAGATGTTCAAGGGGTAAGGGGACTCCTCGGATGATGATAGCAGCATGAATTCCTAACAGATATGATCTTGATACTTTTTAATTGAGTTACTGATTATCTATTTGGAAAAGCTACTATTTATATTGATCTGTTACGTTATTTTGAAAGGGTGCTTAGGTAAGCTACTGATTTATTGTACTTTATATTGGAGCTTTCCCTGTTAGTATGGTGATTGATTTATGTAGTATAGACTGATGGACCTTCTGCTTGTTGGGTTTAGGCTCACTGGTTGTTCACCTTATCTTTTTAAATCAATAGAAATATTGATCCCACTTGCCTCCCCTATGATCCGTTATGGGGTACCAATGGACTTCACATGGGAAGAAGACAAGTTCCTAGACCCAGGCTTCCTGGATATGGTGTTTATCTGGATAAGGTCTTGTATGGTTGTTGTTATAGGGCTTCCAACGAGGCATGTCACGCTTAGGTTCTTTGGGATGTACGCTCACATTAATGGGCGCACGATGAGTCCACTCTCATTGTTCGTTGAGAGGCCAAGGGACGAAGGTAGCCTCGCCGCATAGAAGGGAGGTAGGAGGGTAGCTGGGTTTTTAGAGGATTTTGACGGAGCTAAGGGGCCAGAGTTAAGGGACCACGTGTACAACTAGGTTAGGATGGGGTGACTGACTTATAGCCCAATATAGTAAATAGTACTATTGAATTCCCTAGTGTACCCAACTTGTCGCCTGACAGATATATATAAATAAATAAGAAATAAAGTTGCCTTGTTTATAGAAGTCTGCGTGTACCCAAAGAATTACTTTAGTTCCTTATGCTTCCCCATGCTTAAGGGAAAGCAAAATGAAATGAAAAAGTTAACTACGTTAGTAGTTCTACATTAGCGGTGACGTGTTGGGCGCGTCACAACAGTAGAAATTTGGTCCTCAAGAAAATCTAGATATTATCCCTACAAATATCTAGACATGTATATTTACTATATTACCCTCGGGAATCTCTAGAGCTATGGGCCTTCTAGAAGTTTCAACGCTTTCGTTTGGGCTCTTGTGTGACATCTTGGATTTTCAGTCCTGTTCTCAATTGAATAAATCGGGCCTTTCATCGACGCGCCTATAGTGCTATTCTCAGAGCCGATCACTCGTGAGATAACTAGACTATCTGGGGAAGTCATTAAGAGATTTTAATGCAATAGACTTGAGAATTCGACCAGAAATCAACTGCTCGACCGTGCTAGTCTGCAAGGGTCATTACAGCATTGTCAAAATCGATCACAGATCATAGATAGGTCGATTCGACTGAGATGTGTGATCAAAGTGTGGGTGATTCCACCTGATTGCAAAATTCTAGTTGATCGGCACTAGATCGATTTTCTGTCGTTTTGGGTACCCTGTGCCCGTAATTGAAACCTTGAGATTTTTACGACAACCGAGAGTCGCCAATGTGTCGAGTGGGTTCATCATGGCTCGAAGAAAATCGACCACGGGTCATTTGCACTGAAAAGTTCTTAAAGTTACTCGGTAGCCTAGGTCACGCGAAAAACATGCCAAATCGAAATTAACCGTGAATTTGAATCTGATTTCAGAAATTGAAGATTTTGTCATGTCATAATAAATTCTAGAAGCGTCGACTCAGTCTCAGAAGATTTTTATGCAAACCGAGACTTTTTGAAAAAAAGTCGGCATAGAGCCGTTTTTGTTTAGAAATTGTCGGGGATCGTTTTTTATCGCAAATTTGGGAAGCAAGTGAGTTGTATGGGTGAGGAAAAATGCCAAGATGATCGATGGTGGGTGGATTGATTTTATAGAGGTCAAATGGGATTAAATTAAGAAGGATTTAATGTCCAATTGAAGCAAGATCAAGGCAAATTCGTATGTCCCCCACCCCCACAATTTATGGACCATTTCAAGCTTCTAGATGGGGAGCATGGGTGGCTGGATTGTGGCCAAGGAAGCCAAACATGGCTGTGGTTGAGTCAAGGGGACAATTTGGTGGAAAAACAAGCCAAATGGCCCCCCTCTTGCAACAGCCTTCTTCTTCCTCAATCCACTTGCTTTCTCCATTGTTGAGGGTGCTTAGAAGCTTGAGAAAACCAGAGCAGCAAGCCCCCTACCGCACGCCCACCGGACCGTTTTCCTCATCTGTTTTCCTTTATCATAGTTTCTACTCCAGCTGACCTTTCGCCAAATATCTTAGTTGAAAGTGGTTTTCCCGAACGAATTAGCCAACGATCCACCCATCACCATGACCAGCACATCCAGACCGTTCCAAAGAGCCTAACCTCGTCCTGAACGAAGCCGCCGGCTGTCCCGTTCGGCCGCCGCAAGCCGTCGTTTGCCGGTTCGCCGATCTGCTGCCCGCCTGCACTATTTCGCGTTTTTCTTCGTTTTCTCCCCATTTCGACCGTACCTCCACCCATACCAGCCACCAGCAAGCCCCCCTTGACCCCCGGCAGCAACCGGTTGCCGACCACCCACTTGTCAGAGCTCTAATCAACCCGTTTCTTCGCCGTTCAGCCTTGGTTCTCCTATGTCCAGCAAGCAGAAGTAGAAGCCGAACCAGCTTTGTTTCCTCTGTTTTGCAACTCAAAATAAAAGCTAAAACAATGGGTTTTCTAGCAGCTTTGCGGCCCGTTTTGAGGTAGTTTCGGGCCCCGAAAGTTAGGCTCGCTTTGGAGAGAATCATCCCCCGTCGCGTCCTCATCGATTTGCAACGACCGGCTCGCCGAACAAGTGAGTTTAACTCACTAATCCTCGCTTAGTAGGTTAATGATGCTTAAGGGTTGATTAGATTAAATTAAGCATGGTTTATGTGGATATATTAGATTAGATTAGTTAATTTAATTATCTGCCGATGCATGTTAGGTGGTTAGTTAGTGCAATTAGCGAGTAAATAGACTCTAGTATTTATTGAACGAGTCTTGCATATTTTCCGGGTCCATTTCGGCGTCTAATTAGGCATTACGGGCCTAAGTTGGATTTATTGGCATTTATTTAATATTTTTCGTAATTATTTAATTATTGATTTATTTTCCGAAAATTAGACTGGTATAGTCGGTGATTGGAATTTTATGCTGATCATTGTGGTGTGGTTCGTTTATTTATTTGAGCTCTAATTTGTGCTGAATTGATTTAATTGTGATTTTAGGATTTTATTCATAAATTAATAAATTTTGGTAATTGATTGAAAAATAACCGAGCGTCGGTTTACAACGCCAAAAATATTTTGGTGGACCACAGAAAATGGTGGGATTTATGGAAAGGAAATTATTATATTTTGGCTAAGGCCAACCGTGTATCCACGCACAAGTATTTTTATCTGGTATGATAAAAAGTGAGAATTTGTTGGAGAACGAATGTCGGCTCGATGACTTGGTATATCATCTCGGAGAAAGGCGTATGTCATGTTAGCTCGATAACTTGGAATGTCATCTCGGAGAAAGACATTATACTACGTCAGCTCGATGACTTGGTATGTCATCTCGGAGAAAGACGTTATATATTATGTCGGCTCGATGACTCAGTATGTCATCCTGGAGAAAGACATCATATGATATTATGTTCGGCTCGATGACTTGTATGTCATCTCGAAGAAAGAACGCTATATTATGTTCGGCTCGATGACTCGTATGTCATCTCGGAGAAAAAACGCTATATTATGTTGGCTCGATAACTAAGTATGTCATCTCAGCAAAAGACATTTTATTATATTGGCTCGGTGATTAGGTATGTCATCTTGGAGAATGCACGTGGGCTCGGTGAGTAGGTATGTCATCTTGGAGAATACACGTGGGCTCGGTGACTAGATATACCATCTTGGAAAATGAATAGTATATTATAGTGGCTCGGTGACTTAGTGTGTCATCTCGAAGAATGAATATTGTAATATACTGGCTCGGTAACTTGATAGGTTATCTTGGAGAATGGACAGTATGGAATGGAATGACCGAGGAATGGTCTAAATGACATGTAATCGACTAGGTCGATTGATCGATGTTTCAATATGAGGTGATTGATTGGGTGCCTATTCGAACTATATTAAATTGCAGGTGGAATCTAAGGCCAAGGTAAGTCCTATGACCCGTGTTGTGCATAGGCAGCTGTGGCACCCCCAAAACCCGGTAGGGTCGCCACAGATACTATACGAAAGAAACTAAGGCAAAAACAACTTACGACGAGAGAATTGAAATTCAGACCGAGGCTTAGGCGTAAAAATTTTTCTTTTTCTTTTGAAAAGGCTTTAAGGATTTGCGCAGCTCATAGCGGAAATTAAGAGGCGAGTCTCACCAACACTTCACTTCCCTCACGACGGCACAATGCACACCAACTATTGTGATTAAAAGAAAGCACAAGGCCGAACCACTTTTATTTACATATATATATTTACGAAGGGTAACACGGGTCGGTACAAAAAGGTAGGCCAAGACTCATCTATATGCTCGGCCTTCAACCTCAAAAAGAGACACACGACCCTCTAGAAATAGCATGAAAAGATCTCCCCTCAGACTACTAGTGTCGGCCATCCAAAAAGTTGCCAACTCCTACTCCACGCGCACGAGCCGTCACACCCATCCCGGTGCGTCAGGCGGTGGGGGTGGCAGCATCCCCATCATCACTCCGCCACGGCGGATGTGGACGGACACGTACTCCTGAATGACCGGGCCTCCAGATAGACCCACGTCATAGGACACGATCGCACGAACACGGATGAAAGTCGATCCCGGGGTGGGACAATCGATCTCTGTCAGCTCGACCTCCACATCAGACGGAAGGCCGTAAAACACTCCCCGCGTGACGGCAGGGAGAGGCATCGTGCTAATCTGAAATGTTGGTCCCCGAAGGGGTGAGTACAACCACTCAGCAGGTAAAGGAATCCAATCACCAATCATGCATTTAAACGATACAAACAACTACATCATACACGTCACACATGCATTCCAACATACTTACCTCGAAGCCATGTACATGCCATCACACATCATCATCACAATCATAATACGTATGTAGCATAGACTTCGAATGATCATCATATTACCATGTCATCATATCATCATGTCATCATGTCACTATATCATATGTGATTATCATTACATCATATCGCATATGCATGTCGTCATCATACCTTATGTACATGTCATCATGTCATCATATTGTTATATCATAGGTGAGTATCATCATACCATGTCATATCATGTATACATGTCATCATGCCATAGGTGGTCATCATCATGCCATATCACACATGCATGTCATCATCATGTCATATTACACATGCATGTCATCATCATGTCATATCACACATGCATGTCATCATCATGTCATATCACACATGCATGATTTAATTTCCACTTTAAATTCTCAATTGACCATCACATCACCCTTCCTCGGGATCATCCATCCCATACTTTACACTCGCACCCTATTCGGGTCTTGCGAGAAGAACCTCCGGAATTATGCCAATCATGGCCACCGGGCATCCGGCACCCCCACCGCTCCGGGCATCTCGCATCCCAACTGGCATCACGAGGCATCCCCTCGGGCAAAGACCTCTGAGGCTTCCGGCACCCAACCATTCCGGGCATCCTGACACTCCCAGGGCCATCCGGCCATGTATCTCTATACATTCCGGGCATTATCATCCTCCCCCAACAATTCCCTCGATTACCATGGATCATGTTTAACAATTATGTCTCAAATTATCATCCACATGATATAGTGGCAAAACAAGCTCATCATCTTTCTTATACATGTATCACCAAGCATTCATATACATACCATAAATGCAATCACCCATAGTATTTAAGTTCTCATAGAACATATGCCACTAAAACAATATACTTACCACATGCATTTTTAAATTATATAAATTCCAATTTATCCTATTTTGCAATTAATTAAATAATCACACAAATCCCAAAATTCATGAAATTAAAGCATATAATATCTTAATACAATAAAATAGAAATTTCTGCAGAAAACACATAGCCAAACAATTTCTACACAATAAACAATATTTCCACAATTTCCGCACACAATTTCGGATAAGGGCAGAACGCACAGTTTTCTAAGTAAATCAATTAAAATACCCATACGACCTCAGAAAATTATGAAATTTTACCAGATTATAGTTAATACATTAAAATAGATTTTTCATGAAGGAATCTAGGCCAAATTCATTTTTGATAAACTTTTATAGGTCCACGAAGCTTCTGGTCAGGTTACCGAAACGCCCAGGGTCCTATGTCCGAAATATGGAGATTTGACCTACCTACACTTCTTCGTTTTCTCTGAAATTTGGATATGTTTTACTTCTAAGGATTCCCTACAACTTTCATGAAGGAACTTAGGCCAAAATACCAAAGGAAGACCTCCTAATGGTTCCACGAAGTCTCGGGTATCCCACATCGCGACTCCAGATTCATCGTCTTCAAGATCAGGTTGGTTTCCTAGTCTAAACTTGTTCTTTTTGCTTCAAATTCGAGTATGTTCATCCTCAAGATGTGCTCTACGAGTCTCATGAAGAAGTCGAAGAGAGATTCATAGTAAAAATCAACATGCAATCACAAATCCACCTCAAGGTCAGAAAAACAGTTCCAGATCTAGGGCTTCCGAAAAATGAGGTTTTGACCCCTTAAATCTTCATCATTTTGCACGAAATTTAGTATGTTATAGTTCAAGGTGTTAGCTACAACTTTCATGAAGAGATCCAAGCCAAAATCGAACTCCAAACATGCATGCAAGCTCCCACAAGTTTCTGACTCCAGTGATCCGTGCGAAAACAGCATGCACCTCCAAGAACAAACCATCCTCACTCCATTTTCGTACATTCAAACCACAAAGAAATCCAACCAACATGCAAAACACACATGCAAAGAGAGATGATGGACCCTAAACTCGCCTTAAACACAAAGAGGAACGGCGGCAAACGGCGGTGAACGGCGGCGGACGGCAGCTCTTCCTCTCTCTCTCGGCCTCCCCCTTTCTCTCTCGGCCTTCTCTCTCTCTCTCTCTCGCAATTTCTCTCTCTCTCTTCTCACTTGTGCGAATGGCACCACCGGCCATTCTCTCTCCCCTTTTTGCCTTTCTTTCCCCCTAATCATTGCTTAGAAGGCCCTAATGCATGCATGCCAAATGGCTCTCACACTAGGACACTTGGGGAGGGGCATGCAATTTCGAATTTCCCTCCCCCTCTTGCCCATCCGTACGGCCCAATGGGCCCTATGGGCTTGGCCAAAATGGCCCACTTTAGGCCCTCTATCCATGGGCCTAAAGTCCAAGCTATTGGGCCTAAGGCCCAATCCAACTTCCTTTTTTTTTTTTTTTTCCATTTTAACTGAAACTAAAAATTAATTACACCTAATTAAAATTCTATAACAAGCATGGCAACACATAAATTTACCCTTATTAAATGCCTTAGGTTTAAATTAAAAACACAAGGCACAAGGCACAAAGCCTTAAGAAAGAACTAAGGCTAAAACACAAACCAATAGGTAAATTCATTACCTATTTAAAAGCTTTAGGGCACCTTAGGGCTTGCCCTTGATTCCTAGGATGCCACAGCAGCCCTTATGGCATATTGGCTTCCTAATCGAGTCTTAGGGAGTAGAACTCGCTGAAACATAGTCTCACTGGTTATTGTATAACCATTTTCAGGTCCTTAGATGGTGTTGGTGGAGGACCGAGAACCCCGGAGTCTAGGAAGGTGGAGACCGAAGAATCGGCGAACGTGTCTGACCAGTGGGTCATAGGACAGTTCCCTCTTGTTATTAAGCCGATATTTTGTAAACAACCTGATATGGTATATAAACATGTTTGTTTATAAAAGGCCGTTTGGTTGGAAAATTTGTAGTCCTACTTTCCTATCCCATTGAGTTATTGTCTGGGGATTATTTATATGCTTTTGCATGCGTATTAAAATGAATGGGTCGGCGATGCGTCCGGGGACGTTGCTATTTTATTGACCATGTAAGGGATGGGTGCGTGCCCGAGGATCGGGGCGTGACATCTTGGGCCATTCTTTTTTGGCTTGTTGGGCTTAAAGCTTATTGGTCCATGACACATATCCGAAAGATAATAAGAAATTTCATGGAAAAAATGTCCGTGCATATCAAATTCTGTTCTTTTTCCTCCGTGACTCTTATCCCCTAGGGATCCAGCATTTGAGTTCCAGTACTTTTGATTTTAGTTAAAAATGTACTAACTTTCAATTTTTGTTAGGTAAAGAGATGACTCTAAATCTGGTCACCTAACGGTTTGCTAAAACTAAAGCATCTTCTGAAACTAAAGCTGAACAATATGTACTAAAAATGGGCAAAAGGCATTGTGAGGAGCTAATTTTCGAGGGATTGTAGACCTTCCTCATTTTGTAAATGGCTTTGCATTCAACTTTCTTCTTCATATTTGTATGGTTATGAAGAAAACTATTGGAAATGATAAGATAGGGTAGCATCAAATACGAGATCTCCCAGATTCATCGCATACCATCCATTGTTTGAGCAAATACGAAATGTTAAGAGAGAATGTACACATATAATCTATAGAAAAACTAAAGATCGGCATAGAGAAGTAAACAGACATCGCAACTTGCTTAGGAGATGCAATCAATCGACAAACAATTTTCACATTCACAACTATAGGTTTTCCATTTTGTAACTTGAAATCATATGTTCATCTTCCCTTCTGCTGCTATTACTCTCTTCAACGGTAATCGCAAGCAATGGCACAAGCTGATGATTTGACAATCCGATGCCAAAGGCAAGACTTTCACTAGTGCTCTTGCGAGTGTTGAAACCCATGTCACTTAAGTAGACAATCTCAAATGGGTTGTAATAAGGGGTGAGCATGGTTCTAGGGTAGAACCTAAAACTTAAGAATCGGACTGGTGGGAACCGACAAGTTCCAAGTTCTAAGGTATGAAGGGTAGGGTTCCAAAAAATAAGGAACCTGTTTTGACAAGTAGATTCTAAGTTTTTAGTTGGAGGAGCTTGGAACTTGAAACTTGTAACTTAGAACCTGGAGCAAGTTTTAATGTTTTTTTTTTTTGGTTTATATCTTCGCACGATCTTACGATATTTCATACCATTTGATGATGAATATATAATTTGGAAGCACAAATCTGTGCTTCTAATTTATGACTAAGACTTTTTATTTTATTAATGTTCATATTTTCCATATGTCTTTATGGTCAATGAGTTGTAGCGACAAGCCGTGGTCATTAAATGTTTTAATTCACTGCAATCATTCAATTAATAATATAGGTGAAATCCGGATAGACCCTAGAAGTGATCCTAGAACCTATGACAGGGTAATGTCTAGTTTTTAGGGTATGCAAGATAGGTTCTAGGTTCCAAAAAATGAGGAACATATTCTAACTAGTAGGTTCTAAGTTCCAAATGGAATCTATATGAAACTTGGAACCGCTCACTCCTACTTTTAATGCGTTGTTAGCACAAAGGACGAGTCGGGAGTGATGCACCGGAGTCTTTGCATGTTTGGAAAGGGATAAGGAGTTAAAGGAGGCAACCAATCACCAAGCAGATTTCGTTGCAGCCAAAATGCAGAAAAATGGACAAAGTTATTGGTGGAGAAAATATTCAGTGGTTAGTAACCACTTTGTGACTAGCTGACGTGGTGTGCATATTCCATTGAAAAAGCGACATTTGTCCCGTGATCTAGAATATGTAGAAATTGAAAATTTTAAATTAAAAGGGCTCGGGCGCTCTTTTCTTTCTCCTTTGACAAACAATTGACACAAGAAATAATAAATGCTTGTCTCTCACTTAAAACCCTCTCTCTCATTTTTTTCAATTTTTCAAGGGTTTGTTTACCAAGCCACTCTCTCCCCTCTTTTCTTTTCGATGGCTTCTTCACTCTCACTCTCTCTCTCTCTCTCTCTCTCTCTCTCTCTCTCTCTCTCTCTCTCTATCTCGAAAATATTCATTGATTTCTCGCTCAAACGTTATAGTGATTTCCATCAATGCAGATCAAGCAACAAGCATAACCTTGGACGACTGGGGCACGAAGAATGGGAGATCATTCGTAGTCTACAAAAAGAATTTGGTTGGAAGCTTTAGGTTGTGGACTTGAGTTGTCAGAGCTGGAATTTGAAGAAACGTTAATGAACTTGAGAAAAGTTTTGTTCTGAAAGAAGTTTTGGGAATGGGAAGGCTCGATTCTCCAAATATTTTCTTTTGAAGTGAAGTTAATATGATTGTTTGATGCCAGTGTGTGCTTCCTATTTTACTTTGATACTCCGTTAAAATGAACATGCACATCTCCAACTAATACTAAATCCAACAAACTCATCTCAGTCATATACAACTCAGAAATATACAACTAAGTTCATCAAATCACACATTAATGGTCCAATCTATTGACTAATATCATGCTCAAATATCTAACCACGATCACACTTAACGCCTTGCGATGAAGTCGATCGAGATTTCCTCTTTGGCGAGGTTTTCACCTATATTACCAGTGGCTTGTCGACAAAAATAGCTTAAAACTAATGTGCATACCCACAAACCCTTCAACGGGCCAATAGGGATATTGAGCATCAACATAAACCCACAATAGTATCTTCCAAGCTCCCCAAGCCAATACAAAACATATATCACAAACCGGTTTCACAAACTAAAACATATAATCTTTCGCAACTTAGTTCATCAGTCAAAATCCTCGTTCATAAACAATTTCTCATGTCTTTTTGGAAGTTATCACATAGATCAGATCCACAAAGTAGTATACATAACCTTTCAAGAAAGGTTTATCAAACCATCTCACATTAACCAAAAAGCTATAAACACTCAAGCTAGCTTTATGCAATAGATATGCTTTTCTTAGTGAAATCACTATTAGTTCAAAATATGAGTTTACAAAATCAAAGAAGAGATTAACATCACTCATCTGGGAAGGACCAAAACCAAAAAACATAACTATTCGAGGTGACAATTCATAATCCTAGTAATTAAATGAGAATCAATGTCAAAACCAAGTAAAACACTATTTCAAAAATGAATAAGCTAAACTAAGCTTAATCACTAATAAAATGACTTTCATGCATTAACAAATTGCTCATCCAAAGTTGATCTTCAAAGTTACCTGCAACGTGGAGCTTGCACACGAAACTTGATTTCAGGGAGAAGTACACTATCGGTGCCATAAGTTGTGTACGGCGCTCACTTTGGTGCCAAAAGTTTCAGTCCGATCACTTAAGTGCCAAAAATTTTGAAAAATGCTCACTTTGGTGCCAACTCCGATCTGGTTGGCTGGAAATCTAACGTGGCATTTTTTTATTAATATTTGAAGCCGACGTGGATCGCTAGAGAATACAATCAGCATGCAAACAACAAAACGACGCCGTTTAGCGTCTTTTCCCCCAAATAAAAAACCCTAAATCGCCAAATTCGAGTAGAATCAAAAATTGAAAATCCTAAATCCCCAATTCAACTAATTCAAGTGCATACTTCGATTTTTTTCTCAAAGTTATAAGCTCGCTCTTGCGAATGGAGGGCAAAAGCTTCAGCAACGGCTCACGTTCCTATAAAAAAAGCGAAGTAGATGGTGAGTGTTACTGTTATTGTGGGTTACCAAGTCCGAGAAGAACATCTTGGACTCGGTTGAATCCCGAGAGAAGATTCCATGGGTGCGGCAGATATACAGAAGGCTCGAAGTGCAAATATTTCAAATGGGTTGATAGGAAATTCTCTGATCGAGCGACAGAGGTGATCCTGGAGTTACTTGAAGGCTGAAATCAACCTCCACCTGCGTTAATGGACGAGTTGGAGGATGTCGACTCAATGCAAGCTCAAATGAAGGGTTTAACATCTCTGGTCGACCATTTGAAGAGGGAGGTTTCAAGGCTGAAAATTGAAACAAACTTTTATCGAGCGTTGATTGTATTCTTATTCTCTTGGGTAGTTTATTCAAATGTGAAGTGAGTAATGAGAAGAAGTTTGTATGTATACCATAGTCGAAGTTTATATGTCTACCATTTTTGTATGAAGCAGAAGGTTTTGTTGTAATCCATGGTAGAAATGCAAGGTTGGAGTTGGAATGCATTAATTGTGAGCACTTCAGAAATGCAATGTTTGCTTGCTGCATTTTTTATTTGCCCTCCTAATTTGCTGGTTTGTTGGTTTGCTGCAACTGTAAACCATGGCGAAATGGAAGGTTGGAGTTGGAATGCATTAGTTCTGAGCACTTTTTATTGTTTAGTTGTGTATTGGCAATGTTTGTTTTGGTTAGTTTTTGCTTTAAATAGAATGGTTGCTGAATTTTTATCGTTGTAATGGTTTGCTGGTTTGCTGGTTTGCTGCAACTGCAAACCATGGCAAAATTAAGGGATGGTGGCAAATTAACGATTGACCATTTCAGTGCCAAAAGTTGTAAATAGTAATCGCTTGAGTGCCAAGTTTTTATAAAAGTGATCATTTAAGTGTCAGTCGCGATTACAAAGTGATCACTTCTGTTGCACAAGTTGTAAATAGTGATCGCTTGAGTGCCAATTTCAAACTTGCACCAGTCGCGGTGCATCTTGCATCTTGTTCTTGCACCAGTTGGGTTGCTGGTGCATCTTCTTGCAACACAACAGCCTCGCAACAAGATGCACCAGCACCAAAAACTGCATCTTGTTCCAGCACATACAACCAGAACCCCACAAATAGCATCAATGCATCAACAACTTGAACCAGCAACACTATATGCACACATTTAAATCTAAAAATAATAGCAACCTCATAAGAACATTGCACCAACAGCAAAAAAATATACAGCATAATTGATAACTATCTTGCTAGCTATTAGCCGAAACCAAGCCAAGAGAAAATAACAGAAACAGCTATTGTCATTGACATTGATTGATTGTTTACAAAAGAAAAGAAAAACACATGAACTTCACTCCCCAATTACTGAAGGTTCAGCACCCTCTTTAAAAAAAAAACCAATGGCAATATGGAGGCAGCAACTACCATCAATGATATAATATCCAGCACCCTCCTAAAAAAAGAAAACATAAAAAGAGAGACCATGTACAGCATCACATAAAAAGAGACCATGTCCAGCACCCTCCCATCAGAAGCACCACATAAAAAGAGACCATGTCCAGCACCCTCCCATTAGAAGCACCACATAAAAAGAGACCATGTCCAGCACCCTCCCATCAGTCAATATAGACAACACCCTGATCTTCGTTTCGTCTTGGACCTTTGAATTGATTTATAATCCGAGCACTCTTTCGAACTGGATGTGCAGGTTCTTTAACTGGGCGTTCTATCACCTCCTTTTCCTCGTTTTTGACGGTGGCTATTCTTGTTCTAGCATGTGTCATGTGTTGGTCCATATCATCACTATCGTACCCAATCTTTGGTTGAGATGGAACTGGTGCTGGGTTCTGTTTGGATGGCTGTTTTGTAGCTATACCCACTGTCTTCTTCTTTGGAGCACTCTTCTTTGGCTGCCCCCTGATTCTTGAGTTGGCCCACCTTAAGAGAGAAGTACCTCCGAAGTTCTCCCAGGCTACAAGAACATAGCGATATTGTCAACCAAATGAATTGAAGTACAACAAAAATAAATGCATGAGGCCTACAAATTTTACATTCAAAATAGTTATTCCAGTTCGTTCATCTGTGTAAATCCCATAACCATATTGCCTTAATCTTTTTCCAATAGCCCCTCTTGTTCGCTGTGGTGCATCACTTTCAGCAGCAACATATAGGGGAGCAGCCTCTACAACTTGTGCAGTTGCTCATCTTCTCACCTAAGAAACACATAATAAATTTAAAATTCATCCCATAAAAGACAAACACAGTGATGTACAACTTACAGGAACTTTTTTTCTTCTCGTTTGCTCAACAAAGTGGACTCGGTTGTTGTTGTTGTCATCCCTGCCTATTCCAGTCCCTGTCCCTGCACTTGAGCTTACAACAGGGCCTTTTTCTGGCCCTTTAGAAGGCCTTACAACAATGTACTATATTAGAATCATGACCAACTACAATGAATAATTAGACATCTACTCATTTTCATGGTGGAAACAAATGGAGAAAACTTATCAAATTACAAATGCATGATAGAGAAAAAGCACCAGAGAAGCCAGTACACATGGTTAACCATCAAACTCTATCGAATAGGAAATGTAAAGTTACTGAGGTAAAGAGGATACTTACCTTACAGCAGGGCTTTCTGTTTGCCCTTCAGTAGGCATTACTGCAGGGCCTTCTGTCCTACCCTCAGCCATTACATCTTGCTGTTGATACTGCCTTTTCAGCTCACAACCTTTCTTATTGTGCCCTTCATTGCGGCAATAAGAGCATTTCATCTTTGAGCCTGTCCTACTTATCCTCTGACTTGATGCCTCTTCCTGCTGCATTCTTATTTTCTTTTTTGGCCTTCCAATTTGCTTCTTCAGCGGCAAAGGTAGAGGGCTTTCATGATTTGTTGGCTCCCAAAATTTGCTGCTTCTGATAAGTTGTATCATGAATTGGTATGAAGCAAGGTATGAGCTTTTTTTGTACCAATCATGTAGGTAATCATCTGGGTTTTCTTGCTTCATCTGAATAGCACAAATTGCATGGGTACAGGGAATTCCATTCAGTTGCCAGGCTCGGCATGTACACTTTCTTCTATCCAGCTTCACAACATACTTATCCTGATTTTAAATAATCTCATATCCATTATCTCCATTTCAAACTAGATGGCAGAACCTACTAGCAGTAATGTTTGCATCCAATCTCTTCATAATCCTAGGCCACAGTCTCTAGTCCATTTCGTAGCCTCATCTCTTTGCCTATGCAGTCTAGTCATCACCATCACTCAAATATCATCAAGCATGCTGATGATTGGTTTGCACCTAGCCTCTAAAATTCTGCCATTGAAAGCTTTGCTAAGGTTGTTGTCAATGATGTCGCATTTGAACTCTTCGCTGAAGAAGGCCCGACACCAGTGCTTAGCTTCTATCTGGAAGAGTGCATCAAAACCTTCCTTTGTCAGCTGCAACAATCCTTGTTTGGCTAATCTAAAATTAGCCATGTTGGTACCCTTTGCTATCTGCCAAAACTGCTTCTGCGGCCTATCTCCTTTGAAGTTCCTTGACTAGTTTACATATATGTGCCTCGCGCACATTCTATGCTCAGCATGTGGCATCAACTCAGCCAATGCAGGAATAAGTCTCTACAAAAATTCAAACCAATAAATACAAGTCAAGAAAAATATGCAAATGATTAATATTAAAAGGGAGTGAATTAATTGACAATGAAATTACCTTCTGTTGGTCGCTCATGAATGCCCATCCTCCCCCATCAGTTATCTCAAGATCAAACATTAAATTTTTTAGAAACCAGGACCAAATATCCTTGTTCTCTATCTTCACCACCGCCCAAGCTATCAGAAACATTTGATTATTGGCATCTCTCCCCACAGCAGCCAACAACTCCCCCCTGCACAAACCCTTTAGAAAGCATCCATCCAATCCTATAACTCTTCTACAACCAACCAAGAAGCCCCGTTTGCATGCATCAAAACAAACATAAAATCTATCAAATCTAAGTCCAAGATCAGGGAGTGGCCTCTCCACAACCTCTACATACACCCTACTAGATGGGTTTTGAAACATGCATTCGCTAGCATAGTCCCATACCTGCGCATATTCTTCATTATACCCACCCATCAGTATTTTCATCACCCTCATCTTAGCTCTCTTGCATTGATTCCTTGACACATTAACCCCTACTTGCTCATTCACTAACTATTAAAATTGAGGACTCTTGATCTCGGACATTGCTTTGATAGTGTTGAAAAAATGCTTCGATAGTGTTGAAAAAATGCTTCGATAACCACACACTTGTTACTCTTTTATTGTTAAAGATAATTAGACAAGTATGCTCCTCCTGCAAGGACCTAATCTGGAATGACCCATTCTTACTCAGCGCGCCATAGAGCTTCCATGGACAATTGGGTTGTGAGCACTTAGCGCTCACAAATTCCTTCGTGTTTCTAATGAATTGAACACTCCTCTGTTCACCAATGGAGTTCTTCACAACAGCTTTCTTGAACTATTTGGCATCATCAAATCTCATGCCCACAGACAAAATAGGTTTATCAACAGTCGAATCATAGCAAGGGTACTTACTTTTTCTTTGACGAGCAGGTTCTTCATCATCATTGTTAAGCTCATTCTCCAAACTAGCAACTTCATCGCCGCAGCAGCTTTCTTCATCTTCACTTCTATTACCTTCAGCTGGAACTCCATCCCCATTTACTGGCTTGGGCCTCTTTGCTGAAGGTGCAAGTTTTTTTCTCAGAATTTCCCTTTGCTTTTGTCTTGATTATGCGAGTTCATCATCATCTTCGTCACTTGGGAAATTTACTGAAGCAAAATATTCATTTTCCGATTCACTGGATAAAGCAATTTCCCATTCTAATCCAATGAAGTCTTCATCGCCCACATCTTCACCCAAATCTTCACCTAAGCTTTCAGGACATCTCACTGTTTGTTCATCTCTATCAATGTGAGTTCTCTCCCTTTCATCTCTTTCATCCCCGACCTAATTACTCGCTTGAATAGGATCCCTCACTTCTCCTCTTTCAGTGGTGGTCTACTCATCCTCATCCTCATCCTCACCATCCTCATCATCATCCTCATCCTCACCATCACTATAATACTCAACATATACCTTAGCTTCTTCGCCGTGAAGATAATGGTAAATGATATCCTTAATACCATTATCGTCATTAAAAAATCTCAAGCCGTCCTTCAATTCCTTCCCAGGAACACAGTAATATAGTTTTTGCACTTTGCATCGTAAAAAATACACCAAATCCCTCAGAAAATCAATATATGATGGCTTCCGAACATTGACATAAATAGTACCTTCATTTCTACCAGTATATTGCCAATCATCGGTGCCAATAAGAAACTCTCCACCATAGCAAACAATGATGCCTACCTGATTCGCAATTCATGTCGATGCTGCACCCAATGAAAAAAAACAAATGTCATTACTTGTTGGGACCACATGACAGAATCAGCAACTTCACATGGAGGTCCTTGTCGTTTTGTTGTCAAGAAACAAATGCAATTAATCTCCTCAATTCGGTGCTTTTACAGTAACAAAAGAAACTGAATTAAATAAACAAAGTGAGGTCCCACCACCCATTTTTCAATTCAATCACATTTGGTTCCCCTGTTTCCCCCACAGAAGCTGTCCAATTAATTAAATAAATTCGGTCCCACCACTGTTTCCCCTCGAGTCGAGCCCCATTTTCCCCTCTGCGCCCTATTTTTCTATTCGGTCCCCACAAAAGAAAGTGAACGAACGAACGACGAAACCCTCAAATTTTCTATTCGGTCCCCACCACTTTCCCCACCACTTTCCCCCTGAGCCGAGCCCTCAATTTGCCCTCTACGCCCTAACTTGCCCGTCGGAACCCTAAATTTTTCACTAAATTGACCCACGTAGAGAACATGACAAACCTAAGTGAGCGAGAGTTGAGGACGCAGCCAGTGAACAAACGTAAACGACGGCGCAACTACAGCGGTGGGTCAGCGAGCTACGGCCGACGGCGTCGAGCAAGAATCCTATACGAACACCATTTTTGGCCCACGTCATTTTTTACCGTAGTGAATCCACTATACGACGATCGTTTTGTAGGTAATCCACGTGGAATGGTAAAACAACATCGTTTCTTATGAAGAAAAGGAAACGGCGTCGTTTTATGCCATCCACTGTGGACAATATTAAGAGTTGTCAAATTTTTTTTTAAAATATAAATGCCACGTAATCATTTTGGCTGGAATTTCTCACCGGTGGCACCAAAGTGATCGTTTTTCTCCGATTTGACACTTAAGTGATCCAGCGGAAACTTTTGGCACCAAAGTGAGTGCTGTACACAACTTATGGCACCAATAGTGTACTTATCCCCTTGATTTCGCTACGACTAAAATGTTGCTTCCAATCAACTCTCGTCAAACCCATGGCTCCACAACATCCTAATCCATGATTTTTATGTAATTCCACAACTTAATAGCTCAAAATTGGATCTTGCACTTTAAATTTCACATAAATTCAAATGTATGACATAAATTCAAAAATTTCTCCCGTTGTATGAACAGGGGGCTTGAATCCTTACTAAGCACCGTAAAGCATAGTAAATCTGGCATGTTAGGTGTCCGAAATGAATTTTTCATTTTCTTCCTCTTTTCTTCGTTTTCTTCCCTTTTCTTGGGGTAAGTACACTATCAGTGCCAAAACTTGTGTACGGCGCTCACTTTAGTGCCAAAAGTTTATTTTGGATCACTTAAGTGCCAAAAAGTTTGAAAAATGATCATTTTAGTGCCAACTCCGATCTGATTGATCGGAAATCTTACGTAGCACTTTTTTATTAATTTTTAAGCTAATGTGGCTCACTGGAGAGTACAAATAAGCATCTAGACCACAAAACGACATCGTTTGGTGTCTTTCCCCCAAGTCAAAACCCTAAATCCCCAAATTGAGTGAGAGAGAGAGAGAGAGAGAGAGAGAGAGAGAGAGAGAGAGAGAGAGAGAGAGAAGGCATGGCAAGGCTTCCCCATTGTCTTCTTCCCCGCAGAACAAGATCAACACCAGCACTAGCAGCGACATCTGCAGTGGCACCGGCACCAGCACTAGCACAACTCCGCCTCCTTGTTTCCCTCGCCCTCCTTGTCTGCTCTCTCTCCACCTTCAACCCCCCTTCTTCCTCCTCCTCCTCTGCCATCGCCTCCTATTCTTCCCATCGCTTCTTGCCCGAGAAACAACCTCAACCTCTCCTTGCTCACCTAGTTGAGCAACTACGACGGAGGCCGAGCGACAGTGGCCAAGCGAGCTAGGTCGGCGTTGGGCGAGGATCGAACAAAAAAACCCTAATTTCAATCCTAAACGAGCTGTGCGGCGTCGTTTTTGTGAGGCCATCCACTTATGATGGCAAAACGACGTTGTTTTCTTAAGGAGGACAGAGAACAACGTCGTTTAAAAGCCATGTCGATTTTTTTTAAAAATATAAAAGCCACGTAATTATTTTGGATCGTTTTTCCTCCAATTTGGTACTTAAGTGATCCAAAATAAACTTTTGGTATCAAAGTGAGTGCCGTACACAAGTTTTGGCATTGATAGTATACTTACCCCCCTTTTCTTCAACCTCCCGACGCGCTCCCTTTTATGTAACTCTCAACGCGTCTTTCCCTTTCTACGGCGGTGGTTTTCATATATATATATATATATATATATATATATATATATATATATATATCTCTCTCTCTCTCTCTCTCTTTACCCTTCAACTTTTTTACTCTTTGACCAATCAAATGGTCAAACACGCCACGAGCAAATGGTGCCACCAGCTCTTGCTTTGGTCAAAGTCAAAAGTCCGATTTGTCATGCAAATGTCGGTTTCAAGAAAATTAATGAAGCCCTTTTCAATTGGACAAGAGCAAATCTCATCAAAGTTCACTAGCTGCTTCCTTCCGTGCAGTTTCCTAGTGGACATTTCTGAGTAAGATTTTGGCTTGTCGACGATCACTGTTGGAGCGGCAGCAAGACTTGGTCGCATGCTCTCTTACTCATATGGCTTGCTCCGTTGCAGTCATATTCTCTCCAACGAACAGATAGTGTCTATTATCACTCCAAGAAGAATAAGCAAAAGTCTATATGTATTCAAGAATCTCCAAGCCAAACCCAAGTTCATGGGATCCTTTGTTTGGAACCTAATAGCCATACCAATCATGTGGGCTACTTTAGCTTTTCCAAACTCCGCTTGTACTGCGACATCCGAAGCGAGTGCCATTCTTCGTAGCAGGTGCCCAATCATGTGACCAGCAATGGTAGCTTGTCTCCATGCACGTGGCTTAACATCTCGTGTGACGCCCATGGCAGCGATGACAGAATCGCCCTGGGGGTTATTTACTATGAGACAGAATTCAAGCTCGGCAGCAGGTATTTTTCCCTCCTCCCTAACCTGGCTTCCCTGGCACTCCCTTTTAAGGGGCTCACTAGTTGAATGCCCCTCCAAATATGCACGCTCTCGAGGCTTGCCCGCCTCAACTTGTCCGACAATTCCCTCTCCAATGAGTTGCCTCCTTGTCTTGGGAACCTCACCATGCTTGAAGCACTCGACCTTCAAGTTAATCGATTCCGCGGTCCGATCCCTCCAGAGCTCAGGACTCTGAAGAGGCTAGTCTAGTTGATTCTCGGGGACAATAACTCGGACGGCACAATCCCTTCGTCTATAGGCAACTTGAGCAACTTGACATACATGTATTTGCAAGGAAACCAATTTTTAAGTGGATCTATTCCGTCAGAAATAGGAAACTTAAAGAGTCTCACTCATCTGGATTTGAGCTTGAACAATTTCAGCAGACAAATTCCCATCGAGTTTGGTTGTTTGACCGCGTTGCATCATCTCGATCTCCACAACAATCCTCTTTCCGGCACAATCCGTGGATCTCTTATCCATCATTCGCCCTTAAAATCCACCAACTTGTCATACAATTTGTTCACAGACCCGATTTCTAATCGCCTTGTCATAGCTTATTCACGCGATGCATTTCTTGGCAACAAAGGCTTGTGCATTATGAAGGATCGTCCTCCTTCAAGAAGTGATCCAACTAAGATTGTGCTTGTTTTGGCTATATTCCCTGAGTTCGGTTCCCAATTCTTGCTTCCTCTTAAGACGCTTCCCCTTAAGACGTCAAATCAAGAGCGATGAGACAAAGGAGACGCTAGAAAAAGATGGAGATTTCATGTCCATATAGAATTACGATGGGAAGATTTCATGCGAATATATAGTCAAAGTAACAGAAGACTTCCACATCAAGTATTACATTGGGACTGGTGGTTATGGTAGTGTCTATAGAGCAGAATTGCCCAACGGGAAGATTGTGGCCTTGAAGAAACTTCATTGTTTCGAAGCGAAGGACCCATCTTCCAACACGAGCTTTAGAAACGAAGTGAAGCACTCAACAAGAGTGCAGCACCAAAGCATAATTAGGCTTTATGGTTTCTCCTTGCATCGGCGATGCATGTTCTTGATCTATGAATACATGGGGAGGTGGAGTTTATTTTCTACATTGAGAAATAACATCGAAGCAATGGAACTACATTGGCCCAGAAGAGTGAATGTCATATGGGATGTTGTGGCATGCCTTGTCTTACTTGCACCATGATTGTGCCCAGCCGATTGTTCATCAAGATGTATCTAGCAACAACATATTAGTCAATGATGAAATGCAAGCTTTCATGTCCAATTTTGGCACAGCGAGACTCCTGGATCCAGACTCTTCATCTACTTTCACCGCAAATATTGTTAGGACGCATGGATACATAGCACCAGGTGAGCAATCTTCAATTGATTTTACTGAAAAAAGAAGTGTTATAAGGGTTATCTGTCACGTCCCGATCCTCGAGCGCGCGCCCATCCCTCAATGGTTGATACAAATGCGACGTTCCCAGTTCTCGTCGCCAACCCAATTCGTTTTAATGCACATGCGGAAGTGAAACGTTAAACCCCTAACAACAAACAACATGGGATAGGAAAGCAAGGCACATTTCACAAAAGCCAACTTTTATAAACAACGAGGTTTAGTTACAAAACGAGTCTGGTCAAAGTCTACAAAAGATTGACTCTCAAAAGGAAGCTGTCCTACGACCTACTTGTCGGACACAAATGCCGATCCTTCAAACTCCACCTCCATAGACTCAGGGCTTCGGTCCTCCACCTACGGACTTGAAAATTGAGCCCACGACAGGGTAAGACAATGTCTCAGCAGGTTCACCCCCTAAACCCCTATTAGGAAGAAAATATACCTCGAGGCGCTCTAGCCACACAACCATGCAATTAGAACAGAGGACTTACCTCGCCTCAGTTCCTTCCTACACGCCAGCACAGTTCATATCACAAATGCATATAATTAATGCACATAACAATTGGAGCATCCACTATCAAACCAATCAAACACAGAAGTCCCAATTATAAGGCCAAATCGTTATGACCCGTCACATTCCGTGTCACACAATTTTGTCCCATAATCAGGCGTGGGTAAATCATATTGGTGGTTCAATCCACCCCCGATATTCATTCTCAATAATCAAACTCCATATTCCAACTCAATATTCAAACTCAAGGCTCTAGAGGTAGTTCCCATGCGACTCAAGTCGCCATGTAACACTTAGCCCTTGATTACAATAAGTGATAGTCTAAGGCTCTAGAGGTGACCCACACGAAGTTTCGCCATCGTGTAGTACTTAGTCCTTGACCACATATAGCAATAGTGCAAGGCACTAGAGGTGGCTCACACGAGTTTCGATATCGTGTAGCACTTAGCCCTTCACTATGCTTGACAATACTACAAGGCTCTATAGGTAATTCCCATGCGACTCAAGTCGTCATGTAACACTTAGGCCTTGGTTACAATAAGCAATAGTATAAGGCACTAGAGGTAACTTACGCATAGTCTCGCTATTGTGTAGCACTTAGCCTTTTACCTGCTCACAACCTATCGGGTTCCCTCAACACAACACAGATCACCTCAATGTTCAATGGTCACCTTGCCATGACTATAAACCATCACACGATCATCAAGCATAAGCTCTAGGCATGTCACAAATCAACCACATCATCAGATATGCATTTTCTAGCACGTATAGAATCAAGAACAATCACGAAATACTACCGATCCTAATCGGCAGAAACGGCCTACTCGCGTATCTCCAAGTTTAAATCTAGAAATCTAATCAAATGAGTTCGGAAAATTCCCAAATTTGAACATGTTGTAAAGGACACATAAAATAAACTTTTTCATGAAGACACATTAATCCAGATCCTTCTAGATTAAGCCCAGTAAATCGCTCAATCCAGTACAAAAATTGAGTCCGTTTCCAGAAAGTCTGTTTTCCAAAATCAATTTGTTTAGAGGTACAAAACTTGTCCATTTGATCTGAAATTTGAGTATGTTAAACTAGAAGATATGAAAAACAACTTTAGTGAAGAAACCACTTGGCAATTCGAACCCTAAGAGTTGATAAAAACCCCAAGAATCCCGAGAGGTCATAAATTCCAGCACAGTCCGAGATTCTGTTTGCAAACGACAGAGCTAATATCTCATTCTTTTAAATCCCTAAAAATCTTGAGAACAATATATGTTATATTTGAAGATGTCTAAAACATTTTTCAAGAAGGAAGCAACATCACAATCGCAACACTCTTCGGTCCACAAAAATGGAAACCGGCAAGGGTCCAAGAATCAGTTCTGAGGAAAAACCACTAAATTCGACTAAACCATACTTAAAGGTGCTAATCTCACTAATTAGATTAATACTAATCAATTGTAAGGCTAATCTAACCATTCTAGATTATCACTAATCCATACTTATGCTAATCTAAACAACCCTTAAGCATAATTAACCCTCTAAGCAATGTTTAGTGAGTAAACTCACCGATTTAGCTTTCCGGTGAGTCCACAGCGACGGCGACGCCAAGGCGGGCAACAATCCTCCTAGCGGTGACACCAAGCAAGGCCGGGAAGGGCTCGCAAACGGGTCACGAAGTCCCAAAGCCTTGCTGGTTCAGCTTCTGTTCTTGGCTGAACTGGGAGAGAGAACCAGCAGCTTCAACGATGAGGAAGGGCTGAATGGAGCTTCGGCAAGCTGGTGGCTGGCAACCGGCGACACTCGGGGGTTAAGGGGGACTTGTTGGTGGTTGGAATGGGCGGAGGAAGGGTCATAATGGGTGGAAAAATGAAGAAAACGCGAAATAGTGCACTCGGGCAAGCGGACGGATGGATCGGCGGGCGACGGCTTCCGGCCGGCGGACGGGACGGCCAGAGAATCGTTCCGGTGAGCGGCGAGGTGCTCCCGTACGGTTTGGATGTGCTAAAGATGATGGTGGGTAGCACATGAGCTAGTTCGCACGGGAAGATAACTTTTAACTCAGATCTTTGGAGAAAGGTCAGTTGGATCCGAAACTAGGAGAAGAGAAAACAGAGGGGGAAAAAGAGGGTCCAGTGGCTTGGTGGGCGTGCGACTAGCTAGGGGAGGCTCAGACGATTTGCTGGCTGATCCCTCTGGTTCTCTCAAGCTCTCAATTGCTTCAACAATGGAGGAAAGGGCTGGAATGGAGAGGAAGAAGGATGATGGTCAAGGAAGGGGCCACCAAAATATCTAAAACACTTGAGTTTTGGCCCTACCACCCTTTAGCTATCTTCCTCAACCATTTTCAGCTGCCAAAGCTTCCCTTCGAAGCCTCCCAAGTGGTCCAAAAGTCTTCTCCCCCATGGCATACGAATTTGCACATTTGCTCATCAAATCCATTCAATTCCTCTTCAATTCTCCTTCAAATTAACTCAATTTGAAGTCTATAAATCTCACCAAGTTGCCATCATCCCAATCAACAGTTTCCCTCATCCATTCGTCCAACTTGAATCCCAAATATGTGACCAAAAGCGGGCCTACGAATTTCCCGATCCAAAATAACCATACTTTGCTTTTTCGTCGAAAGTCTCGGTTTGCAGAAAAATCTTCGGAGGATAAGTTGACGTTCCTAAAATAAATTGTGACATTATAGAACTTTCAATTTCTGAAATCGGGTTTAAATTCGCGGTTAACTTCAATCTAGCGCGATTTTAGCGCGTCCTAATCTATCGGGTAGCTTTTAGGAATTTTTGGCGCATTTGACTTATGGTTGATTATTTTCAAGCCACAATGTACATCTTCGACACATTGGCGACTCTCGGTTGTTGTGGAAATCTCGAGGTTTCAAATGCGAACACAGGGTACAAAAAGACAAATAACCAAATCAAGTGTCGTTTGACGAAAATTTTGCAATCGGGTGGAATCACCCACACACTAATCACATATCTCAGTCGAATCGACCTATCTCGATATCGATCGATTTTGACAAAGGTGCCGTATTGACCTTTGCAGATTAGCACGATCGAGTAGTCGGTTTCTAGTCGAATTATCGAGTCTGTAGCTTTAAAATTCCTTAACGACTTCACCTGATAGATTAGTTAACTCGTGAGTGGCCAACTCAAAGAAAAAGGCTATAGGCGCGTTGATGAAAAGCCCGACTCATTCAATTGAAAACATAAGTGGAAAATCAGGATGTCACATAATCAACATCGTTGCAGCCCCCTCATGCATTGCAGAACTTGTTTAGTTGGCCTTATTAGACCTATATGCAGCAACTTTATAGCTTTCTTTCATGCTTAATTTCAATAGAGAAATATTTGGACATTCTTGCTACCTAGACCTTGGCTTATTCATCTAACATCCCAAACAATTTATAAACAGGTTGCTTTGGTCAAAATTATATGGGAAAGTTTTCTTATTTCCTACCTTTGATTCAATAAAAGATATGTTTATTACACGCAGTCACTGTAGAAGTAGTAAACAAGTTCCTATGCTATGGATCATTAAGATCAAGATTTCAATGACGATACGTGTTAAAGGCTTTGATTAACATCCAGGGGTCCCTCATTTGTAACAGAAGACATTGATTGATGACTGGTTTCAACATCATCTCTGTTGTCTATGTTCTAACTCCAAGATATGACTGCACAACTTTGTGATTCTCTTTCCTTTTCATAGAGCTCGCTTATAGTTTGATGGTTAATGAGAAATCTGATGTCTATAGCTTCTAAGTCGTGGCAATGGAAACAATAATGGGCAAGCATCCGGCAGAGATCATCTCGGTGCTATTGACCTCCAAAGGAGAAGATATCATGTTACTCGACATGTTAGACTAGTGCTTGCCTATTCCGAGAAAGAGTTTTGTTGCGAAAAACATTGTTCAAGCGATTTCTCTGGCTCTTGCTTGCATAAGTGCAGACCCAAAGTCAAGAGCAACGATGAAACGAGTTTCCGAAGCTATTTTGGCTCAAAAAATACCAATGGTCAAGCCCTTCCATACAATCTCATTGGCGCAGCTCTGACAGACTGTATCCAGCGCATCAACATTTTCATGGTCTTCTTGACAACTAAATTGGCTAGGTACATTCTTGATATGGAAGAAGAAATTAGTACTTTGGATGAATTTTATAGTTCAGAGTACTTTTCGAGGGGAACTCCTTCCAGTTTGACAGGGACACAAGTGTAATAAATTTGCGAGTGATTTGAAGTACCCCAATCGTTGAATCTTTTCTCATTTTCCTATTAAAAAATTCATTACGGTCGTCGTCTTTATTTACTCCATAATTGATGTAGGTCCTCAAATTGGTTGAACACAACGTGTTACGTGTGGTCGCGAAAGTCGAACTTAGGCAAAGTATGTCAGAAGCTGCTAGTGACTTGAGTTGTGTTCCACTGACCGTACAATTTCTACAGAGTCTACAGATAGTCTCTTTCATGGCAATTCCTTGCAATTTCTCAACAGTCTTGTGGGACATTAAGCAAAATAATTAAAATGGGGTTATGAATGGATTGATGGATGATTAGAAGGAAAAATAGAAGTTCAATTACTCAATAACAACCGTGTCCTAGAAGCTATAATTATCAATTTCAGAAACATAAATGGACTCTTAAAATAATTGGGAGTTAACCTTTGAGTGAGGCTGGAGAATTTTATATGGTCCACCAGAAATAATTAGATCTTGTTATAAACTTGTGGCTCTCTTTGAACTGTGGACATTTTTTAATGGATGTGTTTGGATAATCTCACTTATCTAATTTCCCATCTAGTTGTTAGGCCTCGCTTCGTATTTCAATGTACAACAAAAGCATGCAATCAAAGGCATCAGAGAAACATGGAGATTTCTTATTAGGGATAAGTGCATTAGAAGTCCTAAAACTTATCATGAAAATGCAATTGAGTCCTAAAATTTTCAAAAGTGCAATTAAGTCCTAAAACTTGTCACAAAAGTTCAATCAAGTCCTAAAACTTTCAAAAACTGTAATCAATGGAATGACTTAGATTGAACCACTTTGACAAGTTTTAGAACTTAATTATACTTTTTGAAAGTTTTAAGACTTAATTGCACTTTGTGACAAGTTTTAGGACTAAATTGCATTTTCATGACAAATTTTAGGACTTCAAATGCACTTATCCATTCTTATTATAAGCAATTATGATGGGAGAATTGCATATGAAGACATAATCAATTCAACAGAAGAGTTCAACTCCATATATTGCATAGTGAGTGGAAATTATGGTAGTATCTATATGGTGCGGTCGCCCAAGGAAAATCGTGGCATTGGAGAAATTTCACCATCTTGAAGCAGGGAACCCATCTTTTGGCAAGAGCTTCTGAAATGAAGTGGAATTAATGAAAGTATGATGAGTGCGTTTGGTTCAACATTTGGAAAGCTCATTGAGAAAATGCAAAGCAGTTTAGCCTAAAGGGCTTTGGGGGAAATACAAAGATTGTTTGGTAAATTCTACTTTGAAAAGCAATTTTGAGAGAAATGCTAGTTGGTAGAAAACACATTTGCAAAGCCCCTTTGCTGATTAATCTAAATATTTTAATTTTTATTTGTTTAAAATTAAAAAAATAATGTTTATGACTTTTTTAATTTATATTTGACAATAATGTTAAAGATATTGTGTAAACAATTTTATTAAAATTAAAATTTCTTTTTTTTTTTCTAAAAAACATCAAATGGAAAAAAATGTACGTACTCTCTTTCTCAATTACAAGAAGAACACTTTCATTACAATAAAAACATGATAACATATGCTTTGAGGAAAGAAGCTCATTATCCTTAAAAATTACAAACATCCTTAATTATTTCCTAAATTCATAGCTATTTGATCACATAAACGTGCCACATCAAATGCTACATCATCATTCGAAGCATTACCCTCCTCATTTACATCATCAAAATCCGTTGTATATAAATTGGGATCCAAATCCACTCTAGCAAAATGTGCATCATTCAAGGTATTTCTTCGTATATAATTGTGCAAAGTCATTGTTGTTATCACAATTTTCACTTGCTTTGTATATGGATAACTTGGTATACTCTTTAGAATCTTTCACTTCTTCATTAATACGCCAAAAGCTCGTTCAATTTCTGACTGTAGTGAGGAGTGAGCACGGTTGAACACTTATTTATAACCCGTCGGTTGAGGACCTCATTGAAATTCAGGTAAATGATATCTAACTTCTTCATATAGCCGTAAATAACCCGTGGGATTTGGATATCCAACATCAAAAAAATAATATTTACCTACACAAAAAAGTTGTAAGTTTAATCAACATATAACACATACATATATTAATGAGTAAAAACCATTAATTAACGAACCTTTCAAAGGATGAGGAAATTGTAAATCATATATTCTAATGGCTTCATAAAATATACGAGTATCATGAGCTGTTTCCTCCCAACCGGCCCACACAAAAGTAAATTCCATGTTAAAGTTACACACGGCCATCACATTTTGTGTTGGTGTTCCTTTTCGACCAATAAAACGAAGCTGCTCACTCGTACGTACCATCGCTAGAATATGAGTACCATCTATAGCTCCAATGTAATCCTAAGACAAGAACACAAATATTATTTGATTTATATTTAATTCATATTTTATATTGTATAATCGTAACTTACCTTAAAATGTGGAAACAATCTTGTATTATTCCTAATCTTTTTTGGAACTTCCTTGAATTGTCGATCAAATGGTTGGATCAAATCTGCTACAATTTCACATACTTTATTCAAAACTAAGCTAAATAGCCTGCATATGGTTTCCCTAGAATGCTGAAATCACTCTTGTGCTAACCTATTATCTATATTATGTCCTAAAATATGAAGAAACAATTCTAGCATTTCTGCAACATCAATATTTCTAGATCGTTGCAAACAATATCATGTCACTAAATCATTCATTAAATTCTTAAACACAGTTCTATATATTCTAAATATTCGATAAAACCTTTCAGGATTAGCATCCATATCCATCAACTCTCCTAACCATGCATTTTCTGTATATGATGAGGTTATGCACGGTATTTTTTGACTATATGTTGCTTGATAAACACCATAGGTATGTGCAGTTGCACAAAGTTGCCAATATTCTTCCTCTTTTTCGTAATTTTCCCTTTCAGGAGAATCATCTATAACTGATTAAAGTAACAAAATAGAATTAGAATAAGAGATATAACAAATTATTTAAATCACTCATCAACAAAAACATTTAGCATATACATATGCGCGCGTGCGCGTATGTAAATATGTATGTATGCAAACTCCACTTAATAAAAAGAACACCAATTAGACGTCCATCCTTCTTTCATTAGCTCATTGTATTAGCAAATGAACTATATAATTTTATTTGACAACACAAGCAGTAGATCTAAGAGTGATTCCAACAAATTCAATATGCGAACTCGACAAAAACACATCAGATTCAATCCAATTTCGTACAAGAGATTCTTGCCCCAATCCAGCAATACTTCAAATTGGATTTGTGCTGCAAGAACACTGAACATAGATCTAAACCAAGGCAGAAATGTATCGAAGTGCATAGCTCCTGGATTCATTCTTAATGAAAGACAAAAGAACTTAGGGAATGCCTATATAGCAAAAAACGATCAACATAAATCCCATATTCAACAAGGAAATCGACGCAAGTGAATGTTAATTAGCTAATTTCATAACGGGAAGGTCTCAGTTACGGACACAAGAGGCAATTAAACATTGTAATGCAGCAAATTTCCTTCGTTCAGCATCCCCAGTGCACGGGCACGAGTTCGTTTCCAACATTCAGAGCGATAGAGAGAGAAAGATAGTGGGGAAGACGGGGGCCAGTTCCGATGAGGTGGACCGGGCTTAATTCAAATCTTTATGGGTTTGACCGAATTGGGCTTACTCGGTTTTATTAGAATTTGATGGGCCTGGTGTGGCTAGGCTGCTCTTGTGGATCTAATGGGCTGAGAGGAATTGGGCTAGGTGCTTAATGAGCTTTGCTAGTGGTCTGGGCTACTCTCATGGTCGGACCGGGCTGGAGTGATGAGCTTTGATGGTCCTGGTGCTTCATCTTTTTATTCGCTTTAAAAAAAAATCTTTTTATCATAATTTATCACCATCATTGTTTTATTTTATTTTTACAAAAAAAACGTATGTTTGACTTTTCAGCTATAATTTAGGTTTCAATGCTGCCAGAACGCAAATGGGCCTTTCCCAGAATATTACAAATAACCAAATGAGACGGTACTATTTTCACAAATCCAAATTCGATGAGAATGTCAAGTATCAAAATACAACAAACCTAGAACTCTCTTTTGTAAATTGAAAGTTATAGAAAATATACATAGATTTAGTCTTCCAGTAATGTGATAGACATAATTAATTAAAGTGAAGAGGCTAATGAAAATTATTAGTAAGATCCAGCATAGGATTTAGAGATTCTTAAAATGTGATTACCTTGATCTAGTAAATTTAATTTATGCAATAATCACTCGTGCAGTTGTGGCTATATGTTAAGCGTACTTTTCATGTAGTTATACTAGTTTAACACTTGCGGGCTTGGGCCTAAAAGGATGTTAAATACCAAATTGCGTTTGCATGATCATTTCGTCGTCATCATCATCATCATTATTCTTACTCTCTTTCAGTATTTTGCTAGGCAAGAATTGAAGGAAACAGCGACAGTCAAAACTTACAAATTGATTAATAAGCACCCTAAAGGTAATTCTTTCAAAAGACAAGTCGTTGTTGCGGTGTCACTTTTGAAAAAGAAAAGGAAAAAAAGAGACAATTATTGTCCTCTAGGACTTGCAGGGGACAGTGGACTTTATTATATAGACTTTTACTACTTTGTGTCTGAATAAAAGATCAACTCCCACGACCTGCAAGGAGGCAGGGCAAAAGTCTGAGAGTGAGTGTTAGAGTAGGATTAAAAAAAAAAAAAAAAAAAAAAACGTCTCATGTCCATGTGAAACGCACCATGTTTCTAGTTATAAATGATTCGCGACATTAACGTTACTTTAGGGAAAAAGAAAAAGGAGGAGACATTATTGTCCACTAAGGACATTTAGTGGACTGTGGAGCTTATTATAGATAAGTAAAAAAAATTAGGGATGAGAACATGCAGATTAGCAAGTAAAAACTATGCTTCCCTTAACAATTGACTCCATGCTTAAAAATAAAGAGGATAGATAAAAAGTAAAATTATATAAAATCGAATATCGACATTTTCTTTATGTAACGAACTTTATTGAGATGCAAATCAACCTTTCTCTAAATGTTTCGAATAACCAAATGAGATGGTAGCATTTTTACCGACTCAAATTCGATGGTCAGTTGGTGATGGAACTCGGATTAATATACGCACGGATAGGTGGCTGCCCCGAGGAATTCTGGTTGGCCCAGCAAACTGGGATGAACCAGTATTGGTCAGTGATCTCATTGATAGGCATTCCGGTACCTGGAAAGTTCATCGTCTACAGGAACTCTATGACGACACCATTGTTAAGGAAATCCTTGCCATTCCAATCAGCCCTTCTCTTACAGATGATAAACTGATATGGACGGCAACCACTCAAGGCACATATACAGTCAAGAGTGGCTACATACACACTCGGCCAACAGCATCCTACGGTAATCCAACTGATGAATTGCCTGGTCCTCAGGTTCCCACAGATTTATGGAAAATTCTATGGAAGTTACAGCTTGAGCCTAAGATTAAATTTTTTCTATGGAGTCTATTGCACAAAGCTCTCCCTACGAAAGCAAATTTGCATCACAGAAACATAGGCCCTGATCCTTACTGCGTTATATGCCATGATAGCAATCCTGAAACAGAGGATCATTTATTCCTGCAATGTCATTGGACTCGAGCTATTTGGACAGACCCAAGGCTTCGGATTCCCATTCCGACTCAACAGGTACAGAATTTATATGACTGGATTGTAGCTGTTTTTGTTCGGAATCAACACGTACCTGATCAGCATACCATCGCGCACATTTTGTGGCACATTTGGAAATCCAGAAATAGCTATATCTTTCGTCGATGTCGGGTGGATGCATCTCAAGTGCTTGACCGAGCCATAGCCAACGCTCGAGCGGCTCAACGCTCGTTCGACCATCCTGCAGGGATCAACCAACAGCAGATCAGTCCAGAGGAGACTTGGCGGCCTCCCGATCAGGGCAGTTTCAAGGTTAATATTGATGGGGCTTTCCGGTCACACCTTCTCAGGGGATCCATGGCAAGTATAATTCGAGATAGCCAGGGTCGACTGATCGATGGCCTTACCTCTTCATTCCCTGCCTCGTCGGCTCTTCACTCGGAGTTTATGGCTCTATTGATCAGCCTTCGCCATTTGCACCGCCTGGGCAGACACCGGGATCCTTTGGTCATCGAATCAGACAGCGCCATTTTAGTTCGTTCTGTCAACGACCACGATCAGGCGCCATGGGAGACTCGGCCGCTCTTCACTGAAGTCCTCAGCCTTCTTCGCACTTGCCCTGCGATTAGGGTTCAGCATTGCCGCAGGGAAGCCAATGCAGTGGCAGATTGGGCCGCCAAAAGTCATGTCAACGAAGCCCGTTCTGAAATCTGGCCCATTACTTTGTCTCCTGTTTTGCTAGACCTTTTAATTGCAGATGCACTTTCTGCTCGTTGTACTCCTCTTCAGCGTTGAATGAATCGTCTCTTTTCTGACCAAAAAAAAAATTCGATGAAATTGACAAGTGTCAAAGGATTACAAAGTCAAAATTCTCTTCCATAAGATAAGGTACCATATTGAATGAACTCCTTGCGGATCTGCGAAGTGCATCATCTAAAAAAGACTTCGTTTCGGTGAAATTGGAGAAAATATCTGTAGATTTAGTCTTTGGATAACGTGGTAGGTAGAACGAATTATAGCGTAGAAGTTATATGAAAATTTATATTTCAATAAGATCCATGAGGATCTAGAAGTTTTTGAAATGTGATTACTTTGGTTTAGTAGTTTAATTTATGCAATGCTTACTCATGCAATTGTGCCCATGCCTCAAGGCTAAAAGGATGTAAAACACCAAATTGCACTTCTGTCGTCGTCGTCGTCATTCTTACTCTCTCTTTCAGCATTTTGCTGGGCAAGTATTGAAGGAAGCAGCAGCAATCAAGACTTAAAAGAACTCCTGGATCTTGATACATATGGTCACCTCAAGACCAAATCTCTTTCTGTTTTCTTCCAATGATAGTTATAAATAATTTAACTCAAGCCTTTGTGGATCTCACAAGTAACGTTACTTGAGTCAGCTCTCAATTGGACCGTAAGTTAAGTCGTGTAATGGACATGAAGAATAAATACATTGTGGCACATTGAGTCTTAGCAAGATTATTTTGGGTAGATCTATGATCCGGGAATGGACTGGACAGCCAATCCAAGAAAGTGGCGAATGATTGCCATGATGTGTAAGCTTGAAAAAGTGCGACTCTCAGCAATTTGTGACATTTCAAATCTCACATAAAATATAAAAGAACTGAAGATGTAAGTTGAAATCCACCCCCAAAAATACCACCTAAAATCCTTTCTAGGGAGCTTCACCCGCATTGAACACTCCAAGTAATTTTATGTTTTCATTCAGATTGAAAAAATTTGTATCGCCTTGTAATATTTGACGAAGCATAATTATGATAAGAAAATCCTATAGCTCATGCTACTCTAGCACATTAGAAAGTTAATTCTAAACCCAATTGACCTACATGCCTCATAACCTTGAGATCATTGAGCAGTTCAATACCTATTCCATGCTAATGGTCTGAGCAAGGAATGATAGGAGATGGCATTTTAATTAGAAATGCAAAATCATAGACCCAAAGTTAAGAACAAAAAAAAAAACGTCACGTCAAAATAAAACGAAGTTAAGAACATGAAAAACGTCGCGCCAAAATGAAACTAGAATTTCTCAATTGCATCCTTTGGGCTCCTATAAAGTAACTCGCGTCATTGTTTGCTAATGAGTAGCGAATGCCTCAACTTAGTTTGCAATTATCATATGTTCCACTTCCCGGGTAGGCTGTTTCTAGTGTGCTTTTTTGTCCAAGTAGAGTGGGCACTTCAACCACAGTATGCAAGGCTGTGCATATGTTTGTCAATTAGATCCGGAGATAATTAATTACGTGTTTTGCATAATATTTATGTAATTCATTTGTGAGATTTATTTATTGTTTCACTAGAAATTGTATAGACTAAATACTGTGTAGGTTATGGATTGAGGGTTGCGAAAACTTGGGAGTGCTTTAGTGACTTGGGTGTGGTTATAACATTTGTTGTATTACTTGACTAATAGTAGGCCGTTCTCCCCTTGGACTAGATCATATCGACCAAGCCACATGTATTCGGCATCTAATTGACTTTTCTATTTCCTGGTTTATTGTTGCTATTCCTTCTTTCTTTTGCAACAAAACTTGTTGACACCTAAATTTTGGTGATCCGGTCATTTATTTATTGCATAGAAAATTAGGGGTTAATTTTATCCCTAAAAAAATATTAATTGCATAGCATATAAATTTAGATGCATTTGTTTTTAATTTATATTTTGTGCATTGGACTGGTGGCAGATTAATTTGAATTAGTGGTTTTGAGCTTTAAATTGACGAGCCAGACTAAGCCCATGAAGTGAGGAAATTGGCCCAAGCCTTTTTTTTAAGTGATCGGAAATTATCTCGTGAAAAAATGGGAATTTGAAATTTTCGAGATGCGATTGGATTTTTTTAGAATATCTTTGGATAAGACAGATGTGTGAAAGGATATTGCGATATATGTTTGCAAGATTTGGATTTAAGAAAAATTCTATCGTAATCTTGAGCCCTTATCAATATGTGACAAAATTGGTGAAAAAAATATTACGGATGTGGATTCGAAGAAGAAATTGAGATCCTAATTTTTCACCTATAAAAAGAGGATGTGCGTATGTTTTAAAGAGGGGGCCACACAATTCCATACACGGCCACCATTGAGAGAGAGCACGTTCGTGAGAGAGAATCACGGTTGAGCTTCCACACGTATGGCCAAGACTTTGTTTGCTTGATACCATCTACTGCGGCATCTTCCTCTTGTTGGCCCAAAAGCAGCTATTGTTTTGGCGAATCAGTGGACTCCATCGCCTTCTGGAGATTTCTTGCTCTAAGCTGCAATTTTTTCCAATTAAAAAAAAAAAAAAAAAAAAGTCTACGATGCCCTGATCGTTGACACTGCCATTCCCTCCACCGACGTTTCTACCGATTTTTTCTCGTTTTGAGATAATTTGTTGCTATTTTGCAGGTCTTGTCAAGAATAGTCATATTGCAATAAGTGTCGCCGCAAGTCCCCGCACCGCAAGATTTAAGCTGCTCCTTGCCACACGGACACGAAGAGACCAGCACAAAAGGGGCACATATCCTCTCTCTTTACTTGCATGTGCATCTCCTGGAGTCAAGCTGTCCAACAAGCTGTTCACCAAGCCCGCGAGTCATTGGTTTCCGTGGTCCATCGAGCTTAGCACAACCACGTCGAGTCGCAAGGATCCGAATTTTGATGGCCGATATTCAAACTAGGTGAAAACTTTATCTATTTCGATTTTTGAATATTCCGTTTCCTTATTTGAAATATCGTTGATGCACATTATTTGAATTCTCGATATGCTATCGTATCCGTAATCTCGAGTAGCCTTTTAAATTAGGGATTAATCCCTAATTTCATAATGTGCATACGATTGACAGTTCGATTTCGTGCCCGAAATCTGACTTGCAATCGCACGGAAAAATCGTCAATCTGATCTTACGTGCGAGATTCGATGCGTGATTTTGTTTAAATTTGGCCAACCCGATCTCATGCGCGAGATATGGTTCGTCAATTTTTTTATGGATATCGATCTTATCTTGCTTGATTTGCTATCATGTGGTTTGAGTCGATCTTGTTTTCGTGAAAAGAAAAAGAAATCCAAAAAATTTTGAATTAGGATTAGGTTCGTTTTGGAATATCTCTAGTCTTAGGGTTATCTTGCATATTTAGAATTGCAATCTCATTTCGAATTTTTAAATAAATAAAAATGCATTCGTTTAGGATGTTAGTTTTTTTTTAATTTAAATTGCACGTTTAATTATTTGGCAATTTTAAATTTCGAATTTTATAAAAAAAAAATACACAAAAAAAAATCATCATGCATATATCATTTAAAATTAAGGCATTATTTGCACGTCATTGCATATTAAGTTGATTGCATGTTTGATTTTATATAGATAGATCTTTTGAGATAGATTGCATTATAGATTAGGAACTTTCAACTTAAGATAACATCCTAATTTAAATTAAGATTTGACCTAACTCAATTCTTAATGTAAGTTGGATAGAATCTTAATCTAGCTAGATAATTTTTGTATTTTTCTTAATTTCGAATTTCATGAAAAATACAAAAAAATTGTCTTAGGGTAGATTCATTCCATTATCTAGGATAGATTGCATGCCTGTTTTAGTTATGTGCACGTCATCATAAAATACACATCATTTAGTCATTGTTGCTAGGTCCATTTAATTAGAACTTGCCTGTCATTAGAATTAGGTTTTTTTTTTTGTTAATTTAGATTGCATATTTAATCATTGCATGTTCATTTAAAAATCATTAGTTTTTTTTTACTCATTCATATAGTTTAAGACATTTTGCCATGCCATATTATTTCATATTAGATTAGAAGCATTGCATTGCATATGGACTATATTCTCGTTAAAAAGTGAAAGCGAAAATTGAGTGATTGCTTGTTAATTAGAAATCATATCTAAGATTGCTGATGTGAATTTTGATCTAACAACGCAGATGCTTTCGTTGCTTTGAGGTATGTCATACATTATTTAATTGCTTTCTTGAGTGTTAAATTGGTGGTTTGCGCACTCACATGATCACCTCACATGTTAGGAAGGTGAATTAAAATTAATTCAAGCTGCCTGCAAAACAATTTTTTTCGAAATAAAAAGAGAAAGGTACCGAAAGGGCACTAGGATAGTCTAGTGTAACCAAGTCCCCGAACTCATAAATCTCTGGTTCGTAGAAGTGAAATAATTCTCCCATTATTTTACTTAGGTGTCTAATCAAACTACCACAAACCGATTAGTGACGACTCCATTTTGCATGCTAGATATTTGAACCTAAGTCGCGAGTTGGTATGAGCTTGGGAGAGCCTGAGCTAAGTCTAGGCTTAGCAATCCATTAGCCAAACCCTAAGTGGTGCACCCGAAAAATTGGTCGCGACAAAACTCAAGATAAATGTAATGACATGTCTATTTTTAGTTTGACTTATATTTATTTTCTTGTATTGGCTTTTTTTTTTTTTTTTTTTTTGGTCCATCTAGTATTAACATATTTAAATATTTTGTAAATGATCTGTTCTACAATAAGGGAACAAATTCTAAGAAATAAAATGTACGTGTTGAGGTGCAAATTTCAATCGATCTTGCGCAACTATATGGCTCAATTTCTAGTTGTTTCGAAACCGAGGGCAATTATTAGGTCCATCTTTATATATATGTTCATTTTACTTAATTATGTAATATTCATTTGAAAAAAAGGTAATCCTACATGTTCTGGGGAAAAATTAGTACGATAAAACTTTTATTAATTGATTTGTAAGCACTCCAAAGGTAATTCCTTTAAAAGGCAGTCATAATTGTTTTGATTGAAAAAAATCGTGGTATTCCCCAACTATTTTGTGCCTTATGTATTCCTACAATGCCGAATTAGTAATAAAATATCATTAATTTTGAAAGAAAGAAAAAAAGAGAGAAAGTATAGTGGTGTCACTTTTCGAAAAATCAAAAGGAAAATGAGATATCATTGTAATTGAGGGTGGATCTTATTTCGGAGACTTTTGCTGCTCCTTGTCCGAATAAAACAAAGGACGGACATCCATTATTGATAGTGGTGTCACTTTTGGAGAGAGCAAAAGGAAGAGGAGTTATCAGAGGCATCATTGTCCTTACTGGAGGGTGGACCTCATTTCGGAGACTTTTGCCACTTCTTGTCTGACAAAAGCAAAGGATGGACGTGCAAGTTGTGAAAAGACCAAGATCGTCCTAATGTGAAACACATCACGTTTCTCATGCAAATGACTCGCGATAATAATGTTACTTTGGAAGAAAAAGCAAAAGAAGCAGTAGACATTATTGTCCTTGTAGTGAACTGCGGACATTTAAAACAAAGAATTGATATATGAGACGCGTAAAGACCACTATTCTTACGTGACAAATTGCCAAGAAAGTCGACCGCATTGACTTAGCATTTACTTGAAACTTTACAGGCGAGTCTGAGAAGATTCTCAAGATCAATTTCAGACTGCAAAACTCAGATCCAAACATTACGGGTTTCATTCTAATTCTTCTTCTATATTTGGGTTGGTTAGTGCTATTTCGATTTCAAATCCGAATTCGAACTGACTTGAATAAAGAGTTTCTTGCTTTATCTAATTATTCTTTGTTTTTTTTTTCAAGTTTTAACTTAATGAAGTATAAAATACCAATATTTTCTTGGAAATTCTCTCTCTCAGGTGAGTCTCTAAATCCTTGGTATCCAATTACAATTCAATGGAAAATTGGGTCGCCATCGCACTGTTGGCAAGTTTTTGTCACCACTTACTGAAAACTGTAGAGATAAGTACACTATCAGTGCCAAAATTTGTGTACGATGCTCACTTTGGTGCAAAAAGTTTATTTTAGATCACTTAAGTGCCAAATCGGAGGAAAAACGATCACTTTGGTGTCATCGGCGAGAAATTCCGACCAAAATAATTACGTGACTTTTATATTTTTTTTAAAAATCGACGTGGCAAAAATTGAAGAAGATTGTCCACGTGGAATGGCATAAAACGACGCCGTTTTTCTTTCTTCATAAGAAACGATGTCATTTTATGCCATTCCACATAGACTCACTTACAAAACGACGTCACATTGCTCTATGGCCAAAACGGCGTCGCTGAAGAGGGAGTAAATTAGGGTTCGTACCATACGAACTACGATTCTTGCTCGAGGCCAACTATAGCTCGCTCACCCGCCGTCGTTCGCTCGCTTGCCGTCGCTCACCCACCATCACTCAGCCACCGCCATAGTTGCACCGTCATTCACGATCGTTCGCTGGCTATGTCCCCAATTGTCGCTCACTCAGGTTTGTTATGTTCTCTACGTGGGTCAATTTAGTGAAAAATTTAGGGTTCCGACAGGCAAGTTAGGGCACGGAGGGCAAATTGAGGGGTTAGCTCAGGGGGAAAGTGATGGGGATCTCACTTTTATAGGGACCGAATAGAAAAATAGGGTACGGAGGGGAAAATGGGGGCTCGACTCGAAGGGAAACAGTGGTGGGACCTTACTTTGTTTAATTAGTTGGACTTCTTCTGTGGGGGACCGAATGTGATTGAATTGAAAAATGGGCAGTGAGGACCTCACTTTATTTATTCAATTCGGCTTCCTTTGTTTCTGTAAAGGGACCGAATTGAATAAATTGGTCGCATTTGTTTCTTTCGACAAAACGACAAGGACCTGCATGTGAAATTGTTGATTCTGTCATGTGGTCCCAAAAACTAATGACCTTTTTCTTTTGCTTGGGTGCAGCATCTACATGGATGAGAATCAGGTAGGCGTCATTGTTTGCTACGGTGGAGAGTTTGTTATTGGTGCCGAGGACTAGGAATATACTAGTGAAAATGAAGATACTATCTATGTCAATGTTCGAAAGCCATCACATATTGATTTTGTGAGGGATTTTGTGTATTTTTTACGATGCAAAGTGCAAAAACTATATTACTGTGTTCCTGGGAAGGAATTGAAGGATAGCTTGAGATTTTTTAATGACGATAATGGTATTAAGGATATCATTTACCATTATCTTCACGGCGATGAAGCTAGGGTATATGTTGAATATTATAGTGATGATGAGGATGGTGAGGATGAGGATGAGGATGGGGATGAGCAGACCACCACCGAAAGAGGAGAAATGAGGGATTCTATTCAAGCAAGTAATCAGGTCAGGGATGAGTTTAGGTTAGATGAAGGGCAAAATGTGAGGAAGAGAAGTCATATTGATAGAGATGAACAAACAGGGAGATGTCCTGAAATATTGGGTGAAGATGTGGGCGATGAAGACTCCATCGGATTAGAATGGGAAGTTACTCTATCCAGTGAATCAGAAAATGAATATTTGGCTTTAGTAAGTTTCCCAAGTGACGAAGATGATGATGAACTCACATAGTCAAGACAAAAGCAAAGGGAATTTCTCAGAAAAAAATTTGCAACTTTAGGAAAGAGACCCGAGCCAATAAATAGAAATGAAGCTTCAGCTGAAGGTAATAGAAGTGAAGATGAAGAAAGCTACGGCGATGAAATTGCTGGTTCAAAGAATGAGCTTGGCAATGATAATGAAGAACCTACTCGTGGAAAAAAAAGTAAGTACCCTTGCTATGATCTGACTGTTGATAAGCCTGTTTTGTCTATGGGCATGAGATTTGACGATGCCAAACAGTTAAAGGAAACTGTTGTGAAGAACTCCATTGCTGAACAGAGGAGCGTTAAATTCATTAGAAATACGAATGAATTTGTAAGAGCTAAGTGCTCACAACCCAATTGTTCATGGAAGCTCTATGGCGCGCTAAGTAGGAAAGGGCCATTCCAGATTAGATCCTTCCAGGAGGAGCATACTTGTTCAATTATATTTAACAATAAAATGGTAACAAGTGTGTGGTTATCGAAGCATTTTTTCAATACTATCAAAGCAATGACCGAGATCAAGAGTCCTCAGTTTCAACTGTTAGTGAATGAGCAACTAAGAGTTAATGTGTCGAGGAATCAATGCAAGAGAGCTACGCTGAGGGTGATGAAAATATTGATAGGTGGGTATAAAGAAGAATATGCATAGGTATGGGATTATGCTAGCGAATGCATGCTTCAAAACCCATCTAATATGGTATATGTAGATGTTGTGGAGAGGTCATTCCCTGATCTTGGGCCTAGATTTGATAGATTTTATGTCTGTTTTGATGCATGCAAACGGGGCTTCTTGGCTGGTTGTAGAAGAGTTATAGCATTGGATGGATGCTTTCTAAAGGGTTTATGTAAGGGGAGTTGTTGGCTACTGTGGGGAGAGATGTCAATAATCAAATGTTTTCGATAGCTTGGGCGGTGGTGAAGATAGAGAACAAGGATACTTGGTCATGGTTCCTCAAAAATTTAATGGCTGACCTTAAGATAACCGATAAGGGAGGATGGGCATTCATGAGCGACCAACAAAAGGTAATACAATTGTCAGTTAATTCATTCCCTTTTAATATTAATCACTTGTATATTTTTCCTGACTTGTATTTATTGGTTTGAATTTTTGTAGGGACTTATTCCTGCATTAACTGAGTTGATGCCACATGTTGAGCATAGAATGTGCGCTAGGCACATATACGCAAACTGGTCAAAGAACTTCAAAGGAGATAAGTTGCAGAAGCAGTTCTGACAGATAGCGAAGAGTACTAACATGATTGATTTCAAATTAGCCAAACGGGGATTGTTGCAGCTGACAAAGGAATGTTTTGATGCACTCTTCCAAACAAAAGCAAAGCACTGGTGTCGAGCCTTCTTCAGCGAAGAGTTCAAATGCGATATCATTGATAACAACCTCAGTGAAGCTTTCAATGGCAGAATTTTAGAGGCCAAGTGCAAACCAATCATCAACATGCTTGATGATATTCGAGTTATGGTCATAACTAGACTACATAGGCAAAGAGATGAGGCTACGAAGTGAACTAAAGACTGTGGTCCTAGGATTGTGAAGAGATTGGATGCAAACGCAACTGCTAGTAGGTTCTGCCATCCAGTTTTGAATGAAGATAATGTATATGAGATCATTCAAAATTATGATAAGTATGTTGTCGACCTAGATAGAAGAAAGTGTTCATGCAGAGCTTGGCAACTGAATGGAATTCCATATGCCCATGTCATTTGTGCTATTCAGGTAAAGCAAGAAAACCCAGATGATTACCTAGATGATTGGTACAAAAAAAGCTCGTACCTTGTTTCGTACCAATTCATGATGCAGCCTATCAGAAGCAGTAAATTTTAGGAGCCAACAAATCATGAAAGCCCTCTACCTTTGCCACTGAAGAAGCAAATAGGATGGCCAAAAAGGAGATGAAGAATGCAATAGGAAGAGGCATTAAGTCAGAGGATGAGTAGGACTAGGGTAAAAATGACATGCTCCTATTGCCGCAAGGAAGGGCACAATAAGAAATGTTGTAAGCTGAAAAAGCAACATCAACAGCAAGATATAATGGCTAATTTAGTGCCAGGAACAGGACCTACTGAAGAGCTTCTTGTTGGGCCTACTGAAGGGAGGACAAAAGGCCCTGATGTATTGCCTACTGAAGGGCAAACAGAAATCCCTACTGTAAGGTAAGTATCCTCTTTGCCTCAATAACTTTTTAGTTCATATTCGATAGAGTTTGATAATTAACCATGTGTACTATCTTCTCTTGTGCTTTTCCTCTGTCATGCATTTGTAATTTGAGAAGTTTTCTCCATTTGTTTCCACCATGAAAATGAGTAGATATCTAATTATTTATTCTAGTTCGTCATAATCCTGATACAATACATTGTTGTAAGGCCTACTAAAGGGCCAAAAAAAGGCCATGTTGTAGGCTCAAATGCAGGGATAGGGACTAAAACGAGCATGACAGCAACAACAACAACTGAGTCCACTGTTGAGCAAATGAGAAAAAAAAAATATCCTATAAGTTGTACATTATTGTGTTTGTCTTTTATAGGCTGAAATTTAAATTTGTTATTTCTTTCTCAGGTGAGAAGACGAGCAACTGCACAAGTTGCACAGGTTGCTCCCTCATTCGTTGCTGCTGTTGAAAATGATGCACCACAGCGAACAAGAGGGGCTCCTGGAAAAAGATTAAAGCAATATGGTTATGGGATTTGCACAAATGAACGTACTGGAATAACTATTTTGAATGTAAGATTTGTAGGCCTCATACATTTAATTTGTTGTACTTCAATTCATTTCATTTGGTTGACAATATGGCTATGTTCTTGTAGCTTGGGAGAACTTCAGAGGTACTTATCTCTCAAGGTGGGCCAACTCAATAATCAAGGGCATAGCCAAGGAAGAGTGCTCCAAAGAAGAAGATAGCAGGTATAACTGCAAAACAACCATCCAAAAAGAACCCAACACCAGTTCCATCTCAACCAACTAATCATGGGAGCAATGGTGATCATATGGACCAACACATGACATGTGCTAGAGTAAAAATAGCTGCTATCAAGAACAAGGAAAAAGATGTGACAGAAAGGCCAGTTAAAGAACCTACACATCCAGTTCGAAAAAGTGCTCGGATTATGAATCAATTCAAAGTTCCAAGAGGAAAATGAGATGGGGGTGTTGTGCATATTGACTGATGGGAGGGTGCTAGACATGGTCTCTTTTTATGTGGTGCTGGATATGATCTCTTTTTATGTTTTCTTTTTTTAGGAGGGTATTGGATATTGTATCTTTATTGATGATAATTGCTGCCATTGTTTTTTGAGGAGGGTGCATATTGCCATTGTTTTTTTTAAGAGAGTGATGAACCTTTAGTGATTGGGGAGTGAAGTCATACATGTTTTGAACTTTATAAAGAATCAATCAATGTCAATGGCAATAGCTGTTTTTGTTATTTTCTCTTGTGTTGGTTTCGACTAGTAATGCTGGCAAGACAGTTATCAGTTATGCTGTATAATTTTTTGCTATTGGTGCAATGTTCTTATGAGGTTGATATTGTTTTTAAAAGTCATGTGTGCATATACTGTTGCTAGTTGAAGTTGTGGATGCTAATGAATTTTTGGGTTCTGGTTGGTTGTATATGCTGGTGCAAGAACAAAATACACCAACTCGCCTTGGTGTAGTTGTGGGAGCTGCATCTTCTTGCATGACCAATTTTTGGTGCTGATGCATCTTGTTGCATCAACACTTGTATGAGCTGGTGCAAGAACAAGATGCATCAGCAACCCAACTGGTGCAAGAACAAGATACACCAGTAACCCAATTGATGCAACAAGATGCAAGATGCACCACGACTGATGCAAGTCAAGTGACGTTTGAAACTAACATGTTCTTTTTTTAAAAACTTATGCAACACAATTGATCACTTTGTAATCGCAACTGGCACTTAAATGATCACTTTTATAAAAACTTAGCACTCAAGCGATCACTATTTATAACTTATGGCACTGAAATAGTCAATCGTGAATTTGCTACCATCCCTTAATTTCCCCATGGTTCGCAATAATAAGTTGCAGCAAACCAGCAAACCATTACCAAATAAAAAATGCAGCAAACCATTATATCTGAAGCAAAAACTAACCAAAACAAACATTAACAATACACAACTAAGCAAGAAAACTTTTAAGTGCTCACAACTAATGCATTCCAACTCCAACCTTCCATTTCTACCATAGATTACAATAAAACCTTATGCTCCATACAAAAATTGCAGCAAACCAAAAACACACTTTACTTATAAATAATCTAATACAAGTGCATATTCCACGTCTTCGACTATGGTCTTCTCATTACTCACTTCACATTTGAATAGACTACACAAGAGAATAACAACACAATCAACGCTCGATAAAAGTTTATTTCAATTTTCAACTTTGAAACCTCCATCTTCAAATGGTCGACTAGAGATGTTAAACCCTTCATTTAAGCTTGCATTGAGTTGACATCCTCCAACTCATCCATTAATGTAGGTGGAGGTTGATGTCGGCCTTCAAGTAACTCTAAGATCACCTCTGTCGCTCGATCAGAGAATTTATTATCAACCAATTTGAAATATTTGCACTTTGAGCATTCTCTATATCTGCCGCACTCATAGAATCTTCTCACGAGATTCAACCGAGTCCAAGATGTTCTTTTCGAACTCGGTGACCCACAATAACAGTAACACTCACCATTTAATTCGCTTTTTCTATAGGAATGTGAGCCGCTGTTGAAACTTCCGCCCTCCATTTGCAAGAGCGAGTTGATAATTTTGAGAGAAAATCGAAGTATGCACTCAAATTGGGGATTTAGGGTTTCGAACTTCTGATTCTCTCTCAATTTGGGGATTTATGATTCTTACTTGGGGGAAATGACGCTAAATGGTGTCGTTTTGTTGTTTGTTGGCTGATTGTACTCTCCAGCAATCCACGTTGGCTAAAAAAATTAATAAAAAATTGCCACGTCGGATTTCCGGCCAACCAAATCGGCGTTGGCACTGAAATGATCGTTTTTCAAAAGTTTTGGCACTTAAGTGATCCAAAATAAACTTTTGGCACTAAAATGAGCGCTGTACACAAGTTTTGACACTGATAGTATACTTACCCCGAAAACCGTATGTTACTAATGATGTGATCACTACATAATTAATATAGTCGAGACTATGAATAATGTATATAGTATTTAGCTTCTTAAAAGCTCAATCATTATTTATAAAGGTTGTCATCAAGCTATGAAGCTCATCATCTTGCTGCAAAACATCATCTACCAGACTTTTGTTAAACACAAAATTTTAAAATGTTCTCAAATATATAAAATATAGGATTGAGAACTTAACAATTATATTAATTTTATTAGAAAAGTTGATAAGCAATATTTTTTTTTTATTATAAGATATCGAAACCCAAGGGCCCGAATTAAAAGTTGGTAGATGCTTATGATGGCGAGAGTCGAGGCCCTAGTTAATAAGTTAGTGACTTGGGATGCACATCATATATTAGAATAAACATAAGAATATTATAAAGAGAAATTTCTAAGGTTATGAACGGATGAAATTCGTCAATATGTGATTTTCTCATAAGTAACAACCGGTAGTTATAGTCCAATATCATGTTTTGGAAATGTTCAGCCATAGAAAGTGTCTGGCCTTGTCCTTTTCCTATCAACTTTTAGTTTTCACATTGACATGAACGCTCAAAAAGAAAAAAATTGCCATGTACAGAAGCCACATCCCCAATTCACCTGGTATAAAAAAATTGATAGGTATTGAAAATATGTCTCGAATTTGAGTCCATCGAATGAATTGGACTGATGAGAATATGTGACTTCGATCACAAATGGCACGTGTTCTGAGCAGACGAAAGAATAATCCAGCTTTAGAAATTCTTCTCATGGCTGAACGTGCAGCATTAAATGAAGAACATCTTTTCTTCATTTCTTCATTCGTTTATTGATCTTCTTGACTTTTTGCTCCAACTACGTTGCTTTCTCTCCTTCCCTTCTTTTGTCTTTGTTAAAAATTGAAGAAAGAGAAAGGAAGGGCCCATGTGCGAGAACGTCATAGTTTTCCTCCACTCATTAATGCAAGCACATTTCCTTTGTCTTGTCTTTCATCTGAAGAGGATTTCCTCGTGTTGCAGTAAATGACAGAGATTCTCTTTTGTATTATAAAAGAGAGAGACGTCCAACAGAGAAGGAGCGCGCCAATTTCCTTTGATGGCCGAAGAGTGCCAAAGTCCATAAAATGATTTCTTTCACTACTGGATCCCAAACAATTTGATTAGGAATTAGTACATAAAGATTTAAGGTCATTTCTTCAATTTACACTCCATTTCTAATCGCTCCATCCCAGCAGGGTCAAAGAACCCGTCGCTGTCTCGGCTGTGCCATCGGAGGCTCAGAAAAGTCAAAATAGGAAAGCACTCATCTGGGAAAGTATCTAATGAATTATAAGTTCAATACATTCTGTTTAGTAGAAAATGAACATTCCTTACTCTAATGAATCAGCTTCGATGAGCATAAATCATCTTCGGTGAGCATATATCAGCTTCGGTGAGCTATACTATCTATCTATATCAGCTTCGGTGAGCTATACTATCTATCATTGTCAACTTAGGCGAGCATTCTTTCGTATCAGCTTAGGTGAGCAGCGATCGTTTCAAAGAAACGACTTGATAGATAGTATTGGTTGATAGATAGTATTGAATGGGTTGACCAAGAGATGGTCTTGATGACATGGAATCGACTAGTTCAATTGATCGATGATTCGATCTAATTTGATGAGTTGAATTGATTGGTTGAGTGATTGAATTGTACTGACTTGCAGAAAGGAACTAAGGCAAAGGTAAGTCCTCTGATTTGTGCTTGTGCTTAGGCGGCCCTTAGAGTGTATTTCCTTCCTAGTCGGAGCTTAGGGAGTGAACTTACCGAGACGTCTGTTAGGACTAGAATTAACACCTAGAGGGAGGTGAATAGGTGACTAAAGCGATTTTAACAATTTAATCCGAATGAGAGATTAATGAATTAAAAACAACAATCGCTGCAAAAGAAAGTAATGAAAGATAAAAGGATTAGGGATAGAGAATCAAGACTCCGATTTATAGTGGTTCGGCTTAGACCAAGCCTACGTCCACTCTCCCCGCACCTGGACGGCCCTTCGGCTGGATTTCACTAAGAATCAAAAAGAGTGATTACGGTCTCACGCTCTTGAGTCCACAAAGTGTAGAAGCTCTACTACACTTCCTCAAGGTCTCACCACAATATGATCTCTCTTTTGATTACATATAACGCTCGAAGAATAAGATCACAAAATAACAAAGGAGATTCAGACTTTGGAATTCTTCTATTCGACACATTTTAAACAACTAGAGTGTCTCTCTTATATACTTCTTCATGCCTTCAATACCGTTGGCACCTTCCAAAGAAGTTCTTCCAATCAACCCGTTGGACAGAATCAATTAGAGAGATCTCGAGTTCTTTAAGATAAGTGTTGATAGCCCATCAATCCTGCTCGCCCATACAATCAGGATCTTGGTTTCCATAAGTAGAACTTTCCAAATAAGTTGTGGATCTTTAGAGAATCTTTATAAATTCGGATACGAATATAAGATCTTGTAGTGCTGATTCCAAATCGAAAGATATTCTATAGCCGTTGAAGTAAAAACTATGTTGGATAGAATCGAATAGAAGTTTTTAACTTGTCGGTTAAGGAAACTGTCCATGAGAGTAGACTTTGAAACTTGAGTCTTGCTAGCGTCGGACTTTGATCTTCGGACTTTGCCCGGTAGAGTGCGCAAGTCTTCGAGACTAGACTGAGGAAAATGTTTTGTCAACTTCAAAATATCTTAAGAGAATTTATCCAACAACGTCGTCTCACCCCGTTGTGGGATAACATTTTCAAGTCCTTAGATGGCAGCTCCTCCTGAGCATTTTGGCCAACCGAAGAAGGTCATTGAGCAGAGGTGCTATATTCCGCTTCATGGGAACCCGAGGGGATGGGTCTATGAACTCATGAGGTCCGTAGTCTAGGTTGATGCGAGTCTACTCCCACAAGGTACCCCATCAATACAGATCATGGTATCGCCACGAGCGGAATGGACAAAATGAAGGTCCCATCCCAGAGTCTGAAGTCCCTCTGTCGATGCTGGAGGTTGCTTTTTGGAAAGGCACGGCTGACCCACCAGGTGGTTCAATAGTGGACTCGGATCTGTCAGATCTAGGGACACCGAAGTATTTAGTCAAAGACTCAACTGATTAGAGGATCTATAGCCTCTACCCCCCCCTTTTTGCAGACCATGTATATAGTCGGCTAGTATTGTAATTGACTTGGTGTGATGTGTATATAAATGTGTGATGTGGTTTTCGAAAATTATGGCTCTACTTTTCTATCCCATCTTGTTGTCATCTGGGGATTAATTATTCGCTTCCGCATGTGCATTAAAACGAATGGGTCGGCGACGCGTCCGGGGACGTCGCTATTTAATCGACCACCAAGGGATGGGCACGCGCTCGAAGGATCGGGGCGTGATAGACATGGTGTGCATACTCTATTGAAAAAGCGACATTTGTCCCGTGATCTAGAATATGTAGAAATTGAAAATTTCAAATCAGAAGGGCTCAGGCGCTCTTTTCTTTCTCCTCTGACAAACAATTAACACAAGAAATAATAAATGCTTGTCTCTCACTTAAAACCCTCTCTCTCATTTTTTCAATTTTTCAAGGGTTTGTTTACCAAGCCACTCTCTCCCTTCTTTTCTTTTCGATGGCTTCTTCACCTGCTCTCTCTCTCTCTCTCTCTCTCTCTCTCTCTCTCTCTCTCTCTCTTCAGAGAAAATATTCATTGATTTCTCGCTCAATCAACAAGAAGACGACATTTTTCTTTGTCCATCTTCTCCAAAAAATCGAACGTTATAGCGATTTACATCAATGCAGATCAAGCAATAGGCATAACCTTGGACGACTAGGGCATGAAGAATGGGAGATCATTCGTAGTCTACAAAAAGAATTTGGTTGGAAGCTTTAGGTTGTTGACTTGAGTTGTGAAAGCCGAAATTTGAAGAAACGTTAATGAACTTGAGAAAAGTTTTGTTCTGAAAGAAATTTTGGGAATGGGAAGGCTCGATTCTTCAAATATTTTCTTTCGAAGTGAAGGTAATATGATTGTTTGATGCCCGTGTGTGCTTCCTATTTTACTCTGATACTCCATTAATGAACACGCACATCTCCAACTAATAGTAAATCCAACAAACTCATCTTAGTCATATACAACTTAGAAATATACAAGTAAGTTCATCAAATCACACATTAATGGTCCAATCTATTGACTAATATCATGCTCAAATATCTAACCACGATCACACTTAACGCCCTATGATGAAGTCGACTGAGATTTCCTCTTTGGTGAGGTTTTCACCTATATTACCAGTGGCTTATCCACAAGAATAGCTTAAAATTAATGTGCATACCCACAAACCCTTCAACGGGCCAATAGGGATATTGAGCATCAACATAAACCCACAATAGTATCTTCCAAGCTCCCCAAGCCAATACAAAACATATATCACAAACCGGTTTCACAAACTAAAACATATAATCTTTTGCAACTTAGTTCATCAGTCAAAATCCTCGTTCATAACAATTTCTCATGTATTTTTGGAAGTTATCTCATAGATCAGATCCACAAAGTAGTATACATAACCTTTGAAGAAAGGTTTATCAAACCATCTCACAATAACCAAAAAGCTATAAACACTCAAGCTAGCTTTATGCAATAGATATGCTTTTCTTAGTGAAATCACTATTAGTTCAAAATATGAGTTTTACAAAATCAAAGAAGAGATTAACATCACTCATCCGGGAAGGACCAAAACCAGACGACATAACTATTCGAGGTGACGATGTTATAATCCTAGAAATTAAATGAGAATCAATGTCAAAACCAAGTAAAACACTATTTCAACTATGAATCAGCTAAACTAAGCTTAATCACTAATAAAATGACTTTCATGCATTAACAAATTGCTCATCCAAAGTTGATCTTCAAAGTTACCCGCAACGCGGAGCTTGCGCACGAAACTTAATTTCGCTACGACTAAAATGTTGCTTCCAATCAACTCTCGTCAAACCCATGGCTCCACAACATCCTAATCCATGATTTCTATGTAATTCCACAACTTAATAGCTCAAAAATTGGATCTTGCACTTTAAATTTCACATAAATTCAAATATATGACATAAATTCAAAAATTTCTCCGGTTGTATGAACAAGGGGCTTGAATCCTTACGAGGCACCGTAAAGCATAGTCAATCTGGCCTGTTAGGTGTCCAAAATGAATTTTCATGTTCTTCCTCTTTTCTTCGTTTTATTCCCTTTTCTTCGTTTTCTTCCCTTTTCTTCAACCTCCTGACGCGCTCCCTTTTCCCTTTTATGTAACTCTCAGCGCGTCTTTCCCTTTCTGCGGCGGTGGTTTTCATCTCTCTCTCTCTCTTTACCCTTCAACTTTTTGACTCTTTGACCAGTCAAATGGTCAAACACGCCACGAGCAAATGGTGCCGCCAGCTCTTGCTTTGGTCAAAGTTAAAAGTCCGATTTGTCATGCAAACATCGGTTTCAAGAAAATTAATGAAGCCCTTTTCAATTGGACAAGAGCAAATCTCATCAAAGCTCACTAGCTGCTTCCTTCCATGCAGTTTGCTAGTGGACATTTCTGAGTAAGATTTTGGCTTGTCGACGATCACTGTTGGAACGGCAGCAAGACTTGGCCGCATGCTCTCTTACTCATATGGCTTGCTCCGTTGCAGTCATATTCTCTCCAACGAACAGATAGTGTCTATTATCACTCCAAGAAGAATAAGCAAAAGTCTATCTGTATTCAAGAATCTCCAAGCCAAACCCAAGTTCATGGGATCCTCTGTTTGGAACCTAATAGCCATACTAATATTGTGGGCCAGTTCAGCTTTTCCAAACTATGCTTGTACTCCGACATCAGAAGCGAGTGCCCTTCTTCACAGCGGGTGCCCGATCATGGGACCGGCAATGGTAGCTTGTCTCTGTGCACGTGGCCTGGCATCTCGTGTGACACCCAAGGCAGTGTTGATGGAATCGTCCTGGGGGTTATTCACTATGAGAAGGAATTCAAGCTCGGCAGCATGGATTTCTCCCTCCTCCCAAACCTGGCCTCCCTGGCACTCCCTTTTAAGGGGCTCACCGGTTGAATGCCCCTCCAAATATGCGCACTCTCGAGGCTCGCCCTCCTCGACTTGGCCGACAATTCCCTCTCCGATGAGTTGCCTCCTTGTCTCGGGAACCTCACCATGCTCGAAGCACTCGACCTTCAAGGTAATTGATTCCGCAGTCCAATCCCTCCGGAGCTCAGGACTTTAAAGAGGCTTGTCCAGTTGATTCTCGGGACAATAACCTGGACGGCACAATCCCTTCGTCTATAGGCAACTTGAGCAACTTGACATACCTGTATTTGCAAGGAAACCAATTTTCAAGTGGATCGATTCCATCAGAATTAGGAAACTTAAAGAGTCTCGCTCATCTGGATTTGAGCTTGAACAATTTCGGCAGACAAATTCCCATCGAGTTTGGTTGTTTGACCGGGTTGCGTCATCTCGATCTCCACAACAATCCTCTTTCTGGTGCAATCCCTGGATCTCTTATCCAGCATTTGCACTTAAAATCCATCAACTTGTCATACAATTTGTTCACGGGCCCGATTTCTGATCGCCTTGTCATAACTTATTCACGCGATGCATTTCTTGGCAACAAAGGCCTGTACATTGTGAAGGATCGTCCTCCTTCAAGAAGTGATCTGACTAAGATTGTGCTCGTTTTGGCTATATTCCCTGAGTTTACTACGGTTCCCAGTTCTTGCTTCCTCTTAAGACGCTTCCCCTTAAGACGTCAAATGAAGAGCGATGAGACAAAGGAGACACCAGAAAAAGATGGAGATTTCATGTCCATATGGAATTACGATGGGAAGATTGCATACGAATGTATAGTCAAAGTAACGGAAGACTTCGACATCAAGTATTGCATTGGGACTGGTGATTATGGTAGTGTCTATAGAGCAGAATTGCCCAACGGGAAGATTGTGGCCTTGGAGAAACTTCATTGTTTCGAAGTGGAGGACCCATCTTCCGACAAGAGCTTTAGAAACGAAGTGAAGCACTCAACAAGAGTGCAGTACCAAAGCATAATTAGGCTCTATGATTTCTGCTTGCATCGGCGATGCATGTTCTTGATCTATGAATACATGGGGAGGGGGAGTTTATTTTCTACATTGAGAAAAATGACATCGAAGCAATGGAACTAGATTGGCCCAAAAGAGTGAATGTCATATGGGATTTTGCGCATGCCTTGTCTTACTTGCACCATGATTGTGCCAGCCGATTGTTCATTGATATGTATCTAGCAACAACATATTAGTCAACGATGAAATGCAGGCTTTTGTGTCCAATTTTGGCACAGCGAGACTCCTGGATCCAAACTCTTCATCTAATTTCACCGCAAATATTGTTGGGACACGTGGATACATAGCACCAGGTGAGCAATCTTCAATTGATTTTACTGAAAAAAGAAGTGTTGTAAGGGTAATCAACATCGTTGCAGCCCCCTCATGCATTGCAGAACTTGTTTAGTTGGCCTTATTAAACTGATATGTGTTGACACCTAAATTTTGGCGATTTAGTTTATTTATTGCATAGAAAATTAGGGGTTAATTTTATAGCATATAGATTTAGGTTGCATTTATTGGACCAATGGCGGATGGGTTCAAATTAGATGGACCAGCCCACAAAAAGCGAGCGGGTTGGCCCAAGCCCACGTTTTTAATAATTGAAAAATTATCTCGCAGGAAAATAGAAATTTTGAAATTTTTCCGGGATATGATTTTCTTTTGGATAGGGCAAGTGTTTGAAAAATATTGCGAGCTCATCTTTGCAGGATTTGAAATTTGAGAAAACAAATATCAAGCGTTCGAAAAATCCTCATAGATGTTGATCTAAAACCCTAGTCCACTCACCTATAAATAGGTCGCTACACTACAGAAGGAGGGGGGGCCACATATTGAACGGCCATATTGAGGGGTTTTTCTTTCTCTGGGTTCTCTAGGTAGAAAAATTGAAGTCAAAAGAGAGGAAATTCTTCCTTCGTTTTAGGGTTTTAGGGACTTTTTCTGGGTTTTCTAGGTGAAAAGTTCAAACACAAAAAGAGAAAAAGAGAAAAAACCTTTCTCTTTCTTTTTCTTTTGGTTCCGTGGTTCCTGCATTTGGGTTGGGGATTGAACAATCAGATGACATTTGCCTTTATCATGAGAAGGATGATATCTTTTCTCTGGATCTTGAAGTTTCTGAAAGCGAGAAGTTCTTGTTTGTTACGTCTGAGAGCAAAAACACAACATCTACTTTCTATCTTGATGTTTCAAAGCCAGAAGATGGCCTTCAGGTTCTGACTCCTCGCATATATGGAGAGGAAACGCACGTCAGCCATTGGGGAAATCAATTTTTTATTCGGAGGAGAAGCGACTTGTTTTACAATTCAGAACTTTTGGCTTGGCCACCGGATGATGTGTCCACGAGGCAGCTTAGCCGAGACGTTCATCGGGCTTTCCAAGCGAGCTCGTTGACCACCGAAGCAAGGATTCGCTGGTTATCTCTCTCCCATCACTGCAAGTAGTCCTCAAGCACCATTGTTCTCATCACAAACAGCACCTCGCCAAGCCATCCCATTGCATGGCCGCCACACCATCATCATGCACCATTGACGATGAAGCTGTTCTAGTCTTGAGCCACGACTCCCTACGTGATCTCGCAAATCATCCGTGAACCATCGCCGTGAAGCATCGCCGCCGTGCACATAATGCTTGCTGCCGTTCACCGTCGAGAAACCGATCGCGATCCCAGTCCGATTGCATTTGGTCCCAATTTGGAAGAGTTATCTACGCAATATCAAGAGCTAGGTAAGATTCTTGATTGATTCAAGTTTCTCATATTTTATTGCTAGATCCATGGGATCGCGATTTATTTTGAATATTTGTTCGTTATTGCCATATCCAAAAATATTTTGAATTCTCATGAATTCGGAGATTAATCCCTAATTTCACAGCGTGCATACGATTGACAGTCCGATTTTCGCGCCGAAATCTGACTCGCAATCGCACGGAAAAATTGCCAATCCGATCTCACGCCCGAGATTCGATTCGCGATTTTATTTAAGTTTGGCCAACCCGATCTCATGCGCGAGATATGGTTCGCCAATTTTTGTATATCAATCTTATCTTATTTGATTTGCTGTGTGATTTTATTCGAATTAGGATTAGGTTTTTTTATTATCTTGCATGTTTAGAATAGGGATTTTATTTTAAATCATGAAAAAGAAAAAGAAAAAGTGCATTCATTTTGGATGTTAGTTTTTTTTTATTATTATCTGAATTGCATGTTTAATTTTAATTTCGAATTTCATAAAAAAAAAGGAAAAAAATTAGAATTGGGGCATTCTCTGCATGTCATTGCATATTAGATAAAATTGCATGTTTAATTTTAGGTCTAGATAGATCTTTAGATAAATTGCATGATAGTTTTTTTTTTTAATGCATGTTTAGAAAGCATTTAGAATAGATAGTATTTCACTTTAGTTTGATTTTCATTTTTAGTGATTTTAATTATGAATTTTCGTTAAATAAAAAATCATCATGTGCACGTCATATAGAATTAGGTTTATGAAATGCACGTCATTTAGTAATTATTATTAGGTTCATTTAATTAGAAATTGCACGTCATTAGAATTAGGTCATTTTGATTAATTTAGATTGCATATTTAATTATTGCATGTTCATTAAGAAATCATTTTTTTTTTACTCCTTCATATAGTTTAGGACATTTTGCCATGCCATATTATTTCATATTAGATTAAAAGCATTACATTGCATATGGACTATATTCTCGTTAAAAAATGAAAGCAAAAATTGAGTGATTGCTTGTTAATTAGAAATCATATCTAGGATTGCTGATGTGAATTCTGATCTAACACTGCAAATGCTTTCATTGCTTTGAGGTAAGTCCTGCATTATTTAATTGCTTTCCTGAGTGTTAAATTGGTGGTATGCGCACCTGCATGATCGCCTCACATGTTAAGAAAGTGAATTAAAATCAATTCAAGCTGCCTGCCAAACATTTTTTCGAAATAAAAGAGAAAGGTGCCGAAAGGGCACTAGAAGTCTAGTGTAACCAAGTCCCCGTATCCAAAGTCTCTAGTTCGTAGAAGTGAAATAATTCTCCCATTATTTTATTTAGGTGTCTAATCGACCTACCGCAAATTGATTAGTGGCGACTCCCTTTTGCATGCTAGATATTTGAATTTAAATCGCGAGTTGGTATGGGCTTGGGAGAGCCCGAGCTAAGTCTAGGCTTAGCAATCCATTAGCCTAATTTTAGGTGGTGCACCCGAAAATTTGGTCGCGACAATATGCAGCAACTTTTATAGCTTTCTTTCATGCTTAATTTCAATACAGAAAGATTTGGACATTCCTGCTGCCTAGACCTTGGCTTATTCATCTAACATCCCAAACAATTTCTAAACAGGCTGCTTTGGCCAAAATTATATGGGAAAGTTTTCTTATTTCCTACCTTTGATTCAATAAAAGATATGTTTATTACACGCAATCACTGTAAAAGTAGTAAACAAGTTCATATGCTATGGATCATTAAGAAAAAGATTTCAATGACGATACGCATTGAAGGCTTTGATTAACATCCAGGTGTCCCTCATTTGTAACAGAAGACGTTGATTGATAACTAGTTTCAAAATCATCTCTCTGTCCATGTTCTAACTCCAAGATATGACTGCACAACTTTGTGATTCTCTTTCCTTTTCATAGAGCTCGCTAATAGTGTGGTGGTTGATGAGAAATTTGATGTCTGTAGCTTCTGAGTCATGGCAATGGAAACAATAATGGGCAAGCATCCAGCAGAGATCATCTCGGTGCTATTGACCTCCAAAGGAGAAGATATCATGTTACCCGACATGTTAGACCAGTGCTTGCCTATTCCGAGAAAGAGTTTTGTTGCGAAAAACATTGTTCAGGTGATTTCTCTGGCTCTTGCTTGCATAAAACGAGTTTCCGGAGCTATTTTGGCTCAAAAAATACCAATGGTCGAGCCCTTTCATGCAATCTCATTGGCGCAGCTCTAACAGACTCTATCCGACGCATCAACATTTTCATGGTCTTCTTGACAGCTAAATTGGCTAGGTACATTCTTGAGACAGAAGAAGAAATTAGTACCTTGGATGAATTTCATAGTTCAGAGTACTTTTCGACAGGAACTCCTTCCAGTTGACAGGGACACAAGTGTAATTAATTCATGAGTGATTTGAAGTACCCAGATCGTTGAATCTTTTCTCATTTTTCTATTAAAAAAATCATTACGGTCATCGTCTTTATTTACTCCATAATTGACGTAGGTCCTCAAATTGGTTGAACACAACGTGTTATGTGTGGCCGCAAAAGTCGAACTTAGGCAAAGTATGTCGAGAAAATATTGGGTGGGTTGGGCGCTCCACGTCACCGTGCGCCCGCCCAATCAGGATGCGACACGTGTCGCCACGTGGAGCCGGGGCCCACCATTATTTTTCAGTTAAATTTTTGCTACTTCTCTCTCTCATTAAATGCGTCGTCCTTTTCTGCACCATTTCTCCCATTTGCACCCAAGCGTGCGTCCCTTCCCCTCCCATTCTCTTTCGAAATTTTTTGTCTTCTGCATTTTTTTCCATGAAAGCTGCAACGCCTTCTCTCTGAACCAAACGCTCGCTGGTTGCCTCCAAGCTTGGCCGCCTCTACTATCGCCATCAAGAGCCACTCGCTCCCAAGAACCCCGCTCATTGTGACTGGGTCCCGAACTCTGGCCATCTCCGCCTCAGCCTCTTCGGTGAGTGCGGACACCCAAAAGCCCACCGGTTGCCTCCGAACTCGGCTGCCTCCACCATCGCCACCAAGAGACACTCACTCCGAAGAGCCTCGCCGGTCGTGGTTGGATCCCGAGCTATGACCATTTTCGCGGCCTCTTCGACGATCGTGTACACCAAAAGCCAACTTGTCACCTCCGAGCTCGGTCACCTTTGCCAGTCACCTCCAAGCTTGGCCGCCTTTACCGTTGCCGTCAGGAGCCACTCGCTCCAAGAACCCTTCCGGTCGTGGCTGGGTCCCGAACTCTAACCATCTACGCCTCGGCCTCTTCAGTGAGCAAGAACACCCAAAAGCCCGCTGGTCGCCTCCAAGCTCCGCCACCTCCGCTGTCGTCGCCAGGAGCCACTCGCTTCGAAGAGCCCGGACGTGGTTGACCATTTCTGCCTCAGCCTCTTCAACGATCGCGTACGCTCAAAATCCAACCGGTCACCTTCGAGCTTGGCCACCTCTGCCGGTCGCCTCCAAGCTTGGCCACCTTGTCGTTGCCGTCAAGAGCCACTCGCTCCCAAGAACCTCACTGGTCGTGGTTGGGTCCCGACCATCTCCGCCTTGGCCTCTTCGGCGAGGGTGGACACCCAAAAGCGCGTTGCTTGCCTCCAAGCTCGATTGCCTTCGCTGTCACCACCAGGAGCTACTTGCTCCGAAGAGCCCCGCCGGTCATGGTTGCGTCCCAAGCTCTAACCTTCTCCGCCTGTGCCTCCTTGGTGATCACGGACACCCAAAAGCTCACTGGGCGCGTCTGAGCTCGGCCGCCTCCGCCATTGCCACTTGCTCCCAAGAGCCCCGTAGGTCTTGGCTAAGTCCCAAGATGTAATCAACTTCGCCTTGCCTTCTTCAACAAGTGCAGACAGCCGAAAGCCCACCGGTCGCCTCCGAGCTGCAAGGCAGGTAGGCGAGTTTACACAATTGTGCGTGTGGTTCATTTAAAAAAGGAAAAAAAAAATTGCAACATTTTCTATCATGTATTGCAATGCATTTTTAGCTTGATCACATCTGCACCTCAAAAGCCAAGACATGTTAGATAGCTAGGGCAAATTATGTATTTCTATCATGTATTGCAATATAGCTTTTGTTGAAATTAACTATTGCCCTCTTCTCTGGATTTTGTAAAATTGAGCAGCGATTTGAGTAGTAACCGGCTCTCACGGCAGATTCCAGATGAGATAGGTGATTGTTATTCTCTTAGAAACCTAGAGTTCAGTTTGCCTTGAATGAGTCCTGCTTTTTTAGTAAATCTGAATACCTTGGATCCACGATACCGCTTATTGATTTTGTGCATGCCATTTATTTATTTTCCTGTTAACCTTCCCATTCAAACTCTCAGGGATTTGTCATTTAACGAGTTATATGGGGACATCCCGCTCTCGATATCAAAGTTGAAGCAGCTGGAGTTCCTGTAAGCCTTTTTGGCAAGCATTTGTCGATGCAATTTTGAAGAGAACAAACTTGAATTCTTTTTTCACTGAGTTCTTTCTAATATCTTTAGGGTATTGAAGAACAATCAGCTTATTGGACCGATTCCTTCGACCCTTTCTCAGATTCCAAATTTGAAGATGCTGTATGTTCAGATTCACGTATTGCGCTTACTATTTGTGATCAAGGGTGAGCTTCATGAATGAAATGATTAATTATGGATTTTGACCGGGGATTTAGCTCAAAATAACTTGAGTGGGGAGATACCCAGACAACTGTATTGGAATGAAGTTCTACAGTACCTGTGAGTACACTGATACTGTGGACTTTCTGTTTTTTTGCTAATCTATGCATCAAGTAATTGACACCCGCATCATTCTTTTCAATCTCATTCAACTCTTTTAGTGGATTGCGAGGAAACAATTTGGTGGGCACGCTGTCCCCCGACATGTGTCAGTTAACTGGTTTATGGTACTTGTAAGTCTTCTTCATTAATTTGCCTTTCCCTTCTCCCTTTGACCACAAGCCTGTTGAAAATTTCCGTTAAGTTAGATGTCCTTTGCAACATTATTGTCCTTCTGATGTGCAGTGATGTTAGAAACAATAGTTTGACTGGAAGCATTCCTCCCAGTATAGGCAACTGCCCAGCCTTCCAGGTCTTGTATGTATTCATCAAACTAAGAGCTGCTTGATCACTTCATTATCGTGTTCTGTTATTTTAAAATCATAAAATCTTTATCTTTTATTGGTAGGGATTTGTCCTATAAGCGGTTAACAGGGAAAATTCCATTCAACATTGGTTTCCTGCAAGTGGCCACCTTGTATGTGTTTGCAACTTCTGCAGAGTGTTTCAAATATATAGCATTTGATCTGTATCAGCTTTCCCTAATTCCTTTCGTAACCTGTCTGCGTACTAGGTCATTGCAAGGTAATCAGCTGTCAGGGCAAATTCCATCTGTGATTGGTCTCATGCGGGCCCTTGCAGTCTTGTGAGTGAAAAGAAAAACTCATTCTCCTATTTTAAGGTCAGAATAGTTGTTTTTCAAACAGTTGCTTAACATCTTGTTTCTCTTTAATCGTCTAGAGATCTGAGCTGTAACATGTTAACTGGACCCGTTCCTCCTATTTTGGGAAATTTGACCTACACGGAGAAACTATACGTTATCCTCGATACTTGCTATCATGTTTTTACACTTGTACTTAATTCTAGGGGTCACGTTGGCATCTTTCTTGTGCTGGGTTAAGCTTGACCTGGGTATGAAACATGTTGTAGTACTTGCATGGCAACAAACTGACCGGACAAATCCCTTTGGAGCTTGGAAATATGTCAAAGCTTCATTATTTGTATGTTAAGTTTCTCATATATTGGATAGTTTTGAAGCTATGCATGTGATTTCATCTGCATGGGGAGTCCATTTCTGCAACTTTTTTACTGATTGAGGATCTTTATAACTATTTCATTCTCCTGTTCTATGTAATTTTTCCAAGTCCGCTCTCATGATAATTCTGGCATCCTTCATAAGCTTTAATAAACATCAATTAGAATATGTTCTGCATGTTTCAGGCCACTTAGAACATCTTCTCACCCCTAGCTCCATGTTGAATGTTCCTTTTGGCAGATTACCGCTCTCAGAAGTGATTAATAATGTGCAAAATTCTTCTGTAACCAGGAATTAAATGATAATCATCTCACAGGGAGTATTCCGCCTGAGCTTGGGAAGCTTACTGAGTTATTTGACCTGTATGTTCGTCCTCCATGATTCTTAATTTCCAGAACTTAAGATTCTTATCAGCCATGAGCACCTCGGATGCCCAACTCTTCCGTAAATTTGTGAGGTGATCTCTCAGAACAGCGACCTGGACCCTGAAAAGTCAGCTTAAGTAAGGATGGGTAGGCTTTTAGGTGGGATGGAGCCAAAGAGGGAAAATGTGTATAAATATGTGGAACTCAACATTCTCTTGTTAGCATGCTTGTCACGCCCCGATTCTCGAACGCATGCCCATCCCTCACCTGATTGATTAGTAGCAACGTCCCAGGACGCATCGTCGATCCTTTCATTTAATATGCGCATGCGGAAGCATATAATAAGAATCCCCAGACAATAAAGTAATGTGATAGACAAGTAAGACTAAAAACTTGAACCTGAAAACCAACACCCTTATGTACATATATAACAACTCAGTCATATATATACATATACAAGCCATACTAAAAGGTCGGTTTCTACTCAAACAGGTTCCACAGCAAAAGTCATCAGACAGGAATGGAGTCTCAATCCTCATCAGGATCCTACTCTGGATCATCCTCAGGGTTCTCCTCCAAGTACTCCTCTTCGGGTTCCTCAGGTTCCTCATCAGGGTCCTGAAATGTTGTCCTACAACCGAGATGAGACTACGTCTCAGCAAGTTCTACCCCCTAAGACCCAATTAGGAAGCCAATACACCTTAGGCTGCCTAAGCACAACATGAGTCAGAGGACTTACCTTTGCCTCAGTTCCCTTCTGCAAGTTAGTATATTTCAAATATACATCAATCACATCAGTTCACTCAAACAAATCAAATCATCGATCAATCGACCTCATCGATTACATATCAGACAAACCACTTCTTGGTCATTTCAATCAATACTGTCCATTCTCCAAAATAACCTATCAGGTTATCGAGCCAGTATATTATACGATTCATTCTCCTAAATGACATACTAAGTCACCGAGTATATCCATCATAACATCCATTCTCCAAAATGACATGTTGAGTCACTAAGCCATTATGGCATATCGTCCATTCTCCAAAATGACCTATAGAGTCATCGAGCCGACATTGCATACCGTCCATTCTCTAAAATGACCTATAGGGTCATTAAGCCGATATTGCATACCGTCCATTCTCCAAAGTGACATATAGAGTCACCGAGTCGGTATAAAGCATGTTATTCCGAACGTACAATCGAATTGCCTTTTTTACCATTTCCGATAAAAATACATGTGTGTAGGCACGCAGTCGGCCTTAACCAAAACATTTTTGGCGTTATTAACCGGCGCCCAGTTATTTTCCAATTAATTATCAAAATTAATTAATTCGGAAAATAATCTTATAATCACAAATAATTCATTTCAAGACAAACTAAAGCTCAATTAAATAAATGAGCTGCACCACGACAATCAAAGATAATTTTATGGTCGCCTATCCCAAATAATTTCCAGAAAATAATTAATTAATTAAATAATTTCAAAAATTATTTAAAAAAATGCAATAAATCCAATTTAGGCCCAATGCCCGATTGGAAGTTCGAAACTAACCCGAAAAATTCCAAGGTTCGTTCAATAATTAATAGCACGAGTCTACTTGCTAACTACACTAATCATTTGCCTAACATGCATCGATAAGTCTCTAATTTACTTACTCTAATCTAATCTATCCACCTAATTGCACTTAATTAAATCTACTCAACCACTAAGCATCATTAACCGACTAATAAGAGATTAGTGAGTAAAACTCACTTGATTTGCAAAGACCAAACACCGCGACAACGGCGCGACGACGGCCGAACTTGGGTTTGCGGCACACCCACGGCTTGGACCGGCAAGGCTTCGCCCCAACAAATCTCAGCCCAAATTGAGATTTGTTATTGAGTTGGATCGGGTTTGCTTCGTGGGCTTGGGCTTCAAATGAGCCTGAACAAGACTGAAGATGGGCTGCTGAAATTCACTGGGCTTCAAGACTGAAAATGGGCTGAAAACAGGCCCAACTACTGGGCTGAATTGCTGCTGAAGGTTGGGAGTTGCTGTTGGGTTGATCGTGGGCTGAAGAATAATCCACGAGCTGCTGCTGAAGCGAAACCGTGGGCTTCACATTGCTGGGCTACTGATGCGAGCTGAGTTGCATGCGAATAGAAACGGTGAAGGAGCAGCTGGTTTCGAAGATACTGCCGAGCTCGACTTCGGACTCCGCTGGGGCTTCTTGCGGACGGTTGGGTCGATCGAGAGACGCGCGGCAGCTGGGATGGCAGTCGAAGATGGGGCAGCTGGCGTGGAGATTCGCTGGACTTGCAGGCTTCAATGGAGTGGGAGGCGTGCACATGAGTGGGCGGTGGCAGCGAAGGAGGGAAATCCGGTCTCTGTTGCTGGAGTCTTCGATGCTGGAGTTGACCGGGCAAATTGAAGACACGAGAAGGGCTGGTGTCTTCGTGGCAACGGGAAGGAGATCGGTGGGGCTGGGCTTCTCGGTGGCAGAGAACAGGCGAGGAAGTGGGGTGTGGCAGTTAACGAGAGAGAGAGAAAGTCGGTTGCTGGTAGGGGATGGCAGAATGAAATTGCAAGAGGAGGAAATTAAATTGAAAGCCCGAGCAGCGAAGGAGATGAACACAAAGGCGGCGTGCGAGGCTTGCTCGGGAAGGCTGAAATTGGATGAGTAAAAGTCAAGGTTAAAATATCTCAATCCATCATGGTTTTGCCGACAAAAGTCTTCAAGATTATCAACTTGTTTCCCCCAATTACTTTCTTAAAAATTAATACCACAATAATCCAAATTTGAGTGCAAATGTTGCACACCCCCTTGATTAGCTCCGAATTTCACTTCCAATCTCTCCAAGTCGAGGTCCAAACTTGATGACGAGAGAGTCCATAAAATTTCTGCAAGTCCCTATCACCCAAAGGCTCAGCTTGAAAGCCAAAATTCCCATTAATTTGGCCAATCCGAATTTCCGTTAGTTTCCGAATTGTCCGAAGAGATTTTCCATAAAAATCCCAAACTCGACGGAATTTCTCCGAAAGACAAGACGGCGTCCTATAAATGAACCGCGACATGCTTGAATATCCGATTCCCGAAACCGAATTCATTTTCGTTGTTAAAATCGACCAAACGCGATTTTAGTCCAATCCAACCTACCGAGTAGCTTTTAGGGATTTTACTGTGGTTATATCTCTTAACGGCTTCACCCAATAGATTGGTTAACTCATAAGTGATCAGCTTAGATAAAAAGAACCATAGGCGCGTCGACAAGATGCTCGTTTCATATATTCGGGACGGGTCAAAAATTCAGGATGTCACAATGCTAGTTTTAGTACTTTTCTAGTTAGTATCAGCTTTCTAGCCGAAGTGAAAAGGTTGAACAAACTCACTGATACTGATAGGTCAAATGGGGTTGTGCCCCGATTCTTACCATAAGCGTTGCGCTGTGTTGAAGTACATGATACTAATTTTTGCACATGATGGACCGCCATCGCCGCCATCGGGTCCTCGTGTGGCACTGGAAAATGTCCAGCGATACTGTCAAGTGAGCCATAGATGTAATCAGGTCTGCCAAGGGCACTGTATGTTGTCGAGTACTCTTTGTTCTGATGGTACAAAGTACCAATGAATGGATGCAGTGGAAAATAGATCAAAGATCGTTTGCCAAGTGATTTTGGTACATAGTGGAATACACAGCATCTAAATCTGGTTAGAACTACCGACTGAAGGTTAACCCAGGTTTTACCACCTCAAGAATCTTCCTTTCCAAATTCAACAGTAAAAGCCTTGGGTTCTGATTCAGCAGAAAATGCACGAACATCTGAAATGGACTACTAACTTTTCTTTGATGCAAGTGAACATATATACATACTACCAGTCCATCGTCCCGCAAAATACATGGGCAATGGCTTTGCACCTCAGATGTGGCTTTGCCCTGTCCACTTCATAGTTTTGCAACGTCCTGATATCCTTGTGGAGAAATAAATTAGAAATAAATTACTTAGTACAAGTGGAAGATGTATCCAAAACCTGAATAAAAACCATATACCCCCCAAACACAAATGAACCTCGTGGGTATGAAACCGAACTGAGCCGAGCACAATCTACAGATCTCAAGCTAAATCCTCGGGGTCAGCTTTTTCAGTCATTGAGTCAGAAAGGACCGGGCTCGATGGGCTCGAACACTGCTACAGATCAGCCAAGGAGTATGACCGCCAAGACGAAAAATTCCATTGAGGAGAAGCTATCTGGTTATGAGAACCCTTTCTACGTGGATGAAGAGGCGGAAGCTGAGGAGGAGATCGTGATGCTGAGCTCGTACTAGAGTCTTCACTCGCGGAACTAAAACTCTCTGAGTTGCACGTAGCAGCAACCTTCAAGACCAATGCGCTGTTGCTCGAGGTGACCGGTCTTCTCTTAGATATCCCCACCATGTTGCTTCTCAGGGAAAAATTGCGGCTTCTGTCCAAAATGTGACTGGATGCGAAGATATTTCTGCGCCTTCTGCTGTAAGCATTTTCCGGTTTCACGATCTCTTTAACAGATGAAGAAGCAGAAGCATCTGCTAAGCTCGTGAAAGATTTCCACCTGCCATCATAGAACTTTGATATGCCCCTCCTGCAAATATTCAAAAGCAACCATAATCAATGGCACATAAAGGACGGTATATCTTCACGGATAGTGAAGGACCATTTCAACTCAAACTTTTCCCCCGTGTTTGAGAAGATCGACTCAAGTCGAAATTTTTTTCAGGTAAAGCAATCATTTTGACATCAAGTATGCAAAAGCAGTCGCTTATCTCAGCTCTAACCTAACAAATCTAACCATCAATGAACTCCAACTCCAACCTTTATGAGGAAAAGAGCAACCAAATCTGATAATCCCATGATAAGTGGAATTTGAAAGACATTCAACAGATTATGAAACAACATCATAATGCTACCTCCGGACACAGGACTTCAAGGCAAGCCATCACATTGTCCTGACTTAGTGTTCTTTCCCAGAAGATCTCTAACCCTAGTTCATGCAACGACCGATCGAAATTTGCTTCAATCAGATGAAATTGAAGCATCAGGACACGGGTATCTCCCTACGATCACGCATGAACGAGCATCCACACCATAGATTGATCAACAACCTTTCTAAATATGACAAAAAATCAAACAGATACAGGGACAATCCAGGAAACATCCTTCCAAACACAACCGACACAAGAATCTCAACAAGCATGAGACTCGTAGCACAAATCGATCTAGACCCCCAAACCCATCCTCGAGTAAAAAGCCCCAGTAAGAGAGAACCCTTAAAGATACCAAATTTTAACTTGGGAGCTCGATCCAATGACCTCATAGTAAGTTGGTCAGAACAAAGTCAAAGAAGCAAGCTTATGAGACTACAATATAGAAGCAAACAATGAGATTTTCGTCTTTATAATGTAGCTAAGATGTTCACTTGGAGGTGTTGCATGTGATTAAATCCTTGTGAAACTCAATCGGAGTTCTGAAAGCACATTCGGAAGTATTCCTGACCTTCACAAACTCCTGAGGAACGACCTTTCTCACAAATTTGACCCCTGACCACTTTGTTGGGTACTACATCTATATGAGACATGGTCTTCCCCAACAAAAGTTTATCGTACCTAAATGTCAGGCATCTCTCCTCTTAATAATTTCACCTGGAAGAATTTGATCTTCCATAGGTTTACCCAAACCAAAGCTGACAACTAGAAAATAAAGGCCTAATTCAATTCTGGCATGACTTCAGGAAAGTAAAGCTAAAAAAGAAATACCCAAGCAAGAGGAAAATAAAGGGTTTGACCGTCTAAACTGATAAAAAAACATACAGGCAGACTGTAAAGACAGTTTTACTCACATGCTAGTATATCCATAATGCCACCTTATGGGGCATCAACCAGAAGAATGTTCCATGATTTGACACAGTTGATGAGGAAACTCTTTTGGCTTGCAGGGTAGCTGTGAAGTAGTTACCAAGCTTGGGATGCTGAACTGAAATAGCCACAAATAGATTGTCCCCGGGAGCATTTGCTTTTATACTCCAATTCCCAAGCATGTCCTGCAATTACTTTAAGTAGGATAAAGTGTAATAAGTTATTCTTCCTAAAAGATCCGAAAGATAAGAAAAGATACTGAATGAGAAAGTACATGCTATTTTTCAAGGAAAAGGTTTGTGCACTGTGCAGATTTCTGATAGCTCTTGATAAACTCCTGCTATGTCATGATAGAGAAACAAACTATTGCAATAATAATAATGAGCAAAGTATTGCAGACACTTCTTCAAGATTTAAATTGACTTGACTATTTTCAAGATTGAGTGAGACCAATCATATAATGGGAGACAGTATCCATAATCAGAAGTTGGAAATCCTTACATAAATTTCAGCATGGATAGGTCTTCCATAAAGTTTTAAAATATTTCCAGCCAACAAAGGGTGAGGTTATATCTGGCAAGTCAGCTATTCGATATGTGTCAAGCCGGAGTGCCAAACATCCATAAGTGGAAAACTTTTCTGATCTGCTATATTTTATTTGACATGCTAGTAGGGAGGCACATGACGGGCTTTGGAGACCACAATTATGAGAAGGGACATCATATTCACTCTCCATTAAGCACTAGAGCTTCTCTCCTGATTCATGCACCAAATCTCGTACCTACATAAATAAGCATGTGGAAGCACGATTACATCAAGATAAAACGTACACATTCAGAACACCTAACTTGAAGCTATTTATGGTGAGTAAAAAAGAAAAGAAACCTGTTCATTGTGGAGTTCAAAAACTGTGACAGAAAAGTCATATCTAGATGTAGCAGTTGCATTTGAATTCACTAAATCGAAGAACTCCTCAAAACAAAGAGCATACAGACCACGATCATGGCTAGATCCTTCCTGAAAAGCATCAAAAAACACCATCATGTCAACTTCCATATCAGAATTTTGTGGAATGACATGGTGGGTGAACGTGGTTCATCATAATGTTACAAAGGCCCCTGTTCAGATAACTATGATTGCCAAAGATCAAACCAATGACAATCAGATCTAAGAAATGCAAGCAGCAGAACTTTTAGCTCCTTAAATTCAGACATGACATAAGACCAATATCTGACAGAAGTATCTGCATTAATGGACCGTGCCCGTAATGGCAGCCATACATGCATAATTCACAAAACACATCTCATTCTAGACCAGTACCCTTTTGAATGCAATAAGAATAAAAAACAAAATACTTTATCTAAAAAGCCATACCCAAATATTTGGATATTTAGCTCATAGGGAGATAATATTCAGTGGGAGCATGTTTGAGAGAGAGAGAGAGACCATAGTGTGCGTCTTTCCTGAGTTACTTTGTCCATAAGCAAATATTGACACGTTGAATCCATCCAAAGCTGATTGAACCAACGGTTGAACATCATTAAATATATCAGCTTCACATGCACCAGTCCTACTGTAAGATAACAAACCTCCACACAAACCAGCCATGTAGCCAGTATATACCAAAAACATTTTCAAATGCTGCCTGTTATGTAACAAAATTAATCATTTTCTAGCTCACCCTTTCCAACATGAGGTCCATACACCCTATCGAATTCATAATCTTTCTTAGGATTGGTACTGGTCTCATCACCAGTGTCAACACGGATAGTAAGATCATCAGGGAATTCTACAGCAGAGGGACCTTCATCTTCAAATAATGGTCTCAAACAACAGAATACATTTATGTTCCCTGAAATTAAAAGCATCTTCAAATCATCATAGGAAAGGAAAATATCCATAAATTTCTGACCAAAAAACGTTGTACAGCCTCAAAAAGGGAGGACTGGAAATTGAAGAGGAGCTGTTGAAACAAATTATTATAGTAAGAGAAGAGAGCACACAAAGAACAGAGGAATTCCCTATCTTGATCGATTGCCGTGCTTCCATTAGAGAGTAACCAATTCAACTATAGTCCCTCAGCAACTAACTAACAAATAGCCCAACTTCTAAACCAAACAGTTAATTAACGTGTGTGCACCTCCTGCACTCATAGCCAACCAAATGGCTTGAAGATGATCTGTCCTTCTCACTTAAACACTATTAGTATAACTTAGGTCGACCAATCTAGTGATTAGGCAATCAATGGTGAAATGATGATGTGGAAGGAGTCCAAATGGAAATTATATCACAGGTGATTGGACTCTTGTCTGAAAATCATATTTCTTGGGAGTTCTTCCATTAGTTTAATCCAAGATTCAATTTCTATGTAACCATCAATCAAAGTATCAGACTGATCCTAACGGAGGAGGAAGAAGATACACAAAGTAAAAAATCATTTCCGTTCTTGATATCTAGTCTCCATTTACAGATTAACGAATCTCTGAGGCATAATCAGTCCTGAACTAACAAACAGCTCAATTTTTCAGACTAACAATGATCAGAAACATGCATCACAAACTGGTAGCTTTTATCTCAAGTTAATCTACACTTCATCGCTAAAACTCTATCAGTCATATTCCAACTCGATCTTACTCGTTAAACTCAAGTTTTGTCCTCCTACTACACACTGCAAAATTGCCATACAAGCAAGTTATCTCTACCCATCCATCCGACAGGAACATCATCCCAAAAATAAATTGCAATTCAACCTAAAAATTTTCTGAATTATCGGCTCATGTATCCAAGTACTTCCGCTCCATGTGCTTCGTGTGGAAAGTGGGAGAACTCAATTAAGAAACCAAAGAGTGACCTTTGATGTCAACAACTCATTGAACAACTTCCTCTTCTCACTGACGAGCGGTGCTATCCTAGCCTCACCTTCAAGGGGGACTTGGAGGCACAACAGACCGCACCGCTTCACCTAGTTTCCGTGTCTTATCGGCGAGAATGCCGAGGTAGCGTGTGACTCGATCGAGCTTCACGTTGGAATACTCCTACAGTTCGCTCGCCTCTTGTCTCAGATCCAAGTAATCCTGCCTCGCAAGCTGCATCTGGAAATCGCTCTTCTCAAAGCTCGGCAACAGAGAAGGGAAGCAAAAATTCAAAACAGGCAAATCCCCCAACTCAATCGGGAGCCAAAACAGAGCGCGAGACGATCGGAGTGTTTCGGAAAAACCTGAACATTGTCCGCGAGCCGCTGGACCTTGGAGGCCAGCGGGAGCTATGAGGGCGGCGAGGAGTGTCACGCCCCGAACCCGAGTGCGTGTCCATCCCTCTCTGGTCGATAAAATTTTGCGACTTCCTAGGACAAGTCGCCAACCCTTTCTATTTTATAGCACATGCGGAAGCGAATAAATATCCCTGACAGTAACTATCTCGAGATAGAAAAGCATAACATCAATTCACAAAAGCACACTTTTATAAATAACGAGATTCAGGTACAAAACGAGTTTAAAGAAAGTCTACAAAAAAGTCAACTCTCAAAAGAGGCTATCCTACGACATACTAATAGGACACATCCGCCGATCCTCCATACTCCACCTCCTCAAATTTCGAGGCCTTGGTCCTTCACGACCACCTTCTAAGGACCTAAAAATGGTTATTCAATAACCAGTGAGACAATGTCTCAGCAAGTCCATACTCTAAACCCCGATTAGGAGGGTAATACGCCAAGAGGCGTCCTAATCACACAATCACGCATTTAGCATAGAGAACTTACCTTGCCTCAATTCCACCCTACAAGTCAGCACAATCAAATACTCGACCAAACAATTCAATTCAATTCCATTCAATTCAACCATCAATTAGTCGACTCATTCGACTCCATGTCATCGATGCCATCTATAAATTCTGTCGATTCGAACACTACTCTCCTAAGCTGAAATAGATATACTCATATATCATTGCTCCCCAAAGCTAATGTCTAAACTTTGCTCACCAAAGCTACTAGATCAATTATTGCTCACCGAAGCTGCTAGATCAATTATTGCTCACCGAAGCTGCTAAATAATATTTGCTCGCCGAAGCTCCTAGATGACATTTGCTCACCGAAGCTACTAAATAACTATAATGCTCGCCTAAGCTGATTTGGTACTCAAAGACCACTTTTGGTGTCAACACCCGACACCCGGTATTTTCCAATTAAAATACCAATATTTCACAAATTTTGGAATTAAATATCGAAAATCCAATCGCACTCAATTCAACAATATAGCTTTCAATTACAAAAACTAAACACTTCACTCGCGATCACCGAAATTCTATCGAGCGCTCTTGCGGTATAATTTCCGGAAAAATAATAATTAATAATTAAATAATTCCCACAATTAATTAAATAATTAAATTTAAATACTAAAGATACCAACCTAAGCCAAAATTGCTAAATTAAATACCAATACGGATCGGGAAAATTCCCGAACCATTCTAGATAAATAGCACATTCTATCTAGGCCTTGATTAATTTAATCTAACCACCTAACATGCATGATTGCATAATTAAATCACTGAATTAATCTAACTAACCACATAATTCCTAATTAAATAAATCTAAACACCCCTTAGACGTCATTAGCCTACTAAAAAGAGTTTAGTGCATAAACTCACTGGTGTAAAACGAAGACCGGTTCACCGCGACGGCGGCCGAAACTTGAGTTTTCAACGGCGTCGACGAACACTTGGGCTGGGCCCAAAGGCCTTGCAAGCCCACAACAAACACTGGGCTTGGTCTCGGGCTTGGGCTTGGTTGCGGGCTGCTGGTCGAGGGCTTGGGCCTGCTTCGCAGGCCCAAGATGCGCTGACTTTGGGCCTGACTTCAAGTGGGCCGAAACTTGGGCCAAATTGCAAGCTTCAATGGACTGAGAATGGGCTGAAGTCGCGGGCTGAAATGGCTGAACTGAATGGGCCTGTTAATTCGGTGGATTTCACGAGCGTGGGAGCTGAGCTGCTTCAGCTTCACTTATTGGGCTCCTTGTGAAGATGGGCCTCGCTGAACTCACGGGCTGAAGAAACGCTTCGCACGAGAGACACGGACGAACGGCAGAGGGAAGCTGCTTCGTGCAGCTGGCGTTGCGGACGAAGGGAACGCGGGACACGAAGCTGCTGCAGGCGTTGCTGTTGCTTCGGTTGACTGCAACACGGAAGACACGAGGAGACTGGCGCTCGTATGGGCTTCAACGAAGGCGGCGTGCAGATCGTGGGTGGACTACAAGAGTTGGTGGAGCAGGGGAGGTCTTCGGTGGAGGTTTGGGGTCAACACCGTCTTCAATTGTTGACTGAGGAGGGCTGAATCATGGACAGTTGGCAGCTCCGTGGAGAAATTTCGGTGGTGGATGCCGTTGCAGGGGGATGGGCCGCAATTGGAGAAGCAGCTGCTGGCGCGGTGAATGGAATAGAGAGAGAGAGAAAATTGAGGGGATGAGTCGCTAGAGTAAAAAAAAAAAAAGGGCGGCCGTGATCGAGAGAGAGAGAGCGGCAACGAAGATGGATGAGAGAGACCAAAAAGTCCACAACCTTAGCCAATAACTTAAATGCTTGGTCCCCCTTTGATCCTAAAACTTATCTTAATGTCCCTTATTTCTTTCTAGCTTGAAATTCCACAAATTAAACCAAATTGATGCCAAAAATCAGCCCTCAAGCCATAGCTCCGAATTTCTTAATTTTGGCTTCAATTTCTTCATGAAATTTCCCAAATCAACGTCCAATTTTGTCGAAGGAAAATCCCATATAATTTTCCTAGTCCCCAACATTCAAAGCGCCGACTTTGGAAGTCCAAATTCCTTCGGTTTGGTAGTCCGAATTTCCGCTAATTTTCCGCGACATCCGAATCGATTTTCCGAAAAAATCTCGAAATCTCTGAAAATTTCTCGAAGGATGAGTCGACATCCTTAAAATAGATCGTGACATGACAAAACTTTCAATTTCTGAAATCGGGTTCAAATTCACAGTTAATTTCACTCCGGCGCGCTTTTAGCATGACCTAGTCTACCGAGTAACTTTTAGGAATTTTTAGTGCAATTGACCCGTGATTGATTTATCTCGAGTCATAATGTACATCTCCGACATAGTGGCGACTCTCGGTTGTCATGAAAATCTCGAGATTTCAATTACGGGCACCGGGAACCAATACGATAGAAAAATCGGTCTAATGCCAATCGACGAGTATTTTGAAATCAGGTGGAATCACCCACACTCTGATCACATATCTCAGTCCAATCGACCTATCTCCATCTTTGATCAATTTCGACAGTGCCGTAATAATCTCGGCAGATAAACATGGTCAAGTAATCGATTCCTGGTCGAATTCTCAAGTCTATTACATTTAGATTCCTTAATTGTTTCCCCCTAGGATAATGAGTTATCTCGTGAGTGATCACCGTCGGAGAATTATTGTGGTCGACGAAAGGCCCGATTTATTTAATCGAAAACGAAATCTGAAAATTCAGGCTATCACAAGGAGATGGTGGCGGCAGCGGCGGAGATCGAGTACCGCCGGACGAGGGGGGCACTCAGCTAGTGCTAGTCGTCGGTGTCGAAGGAGGCGGAGGTCAATGACGACTTCTGCGGCTCGAAGCCGCTCACCTCCCACTTCCACCGGTTGCTCCTCGGCTCCAACTGAAGTTTTTTCAAAATGGTGCCTCTTTGTGCAGCTTGAGGGAGTGTCTCGAGGACAGCAGAGGTGTCGTGTCGGATGCGATTGAGCGGTTTTTGTGAGAGAGAGACTTCGTGCGGGAGAAGACAAAAGAGAAAGGGCCCTTCAAATGCAAAGGGCGGGAGAAGCACACGGCCATTAATGAAAGAGAGAGAAGGAGAAAGCAAAATTTTGGCTAAAAATAAAAGCGAGACCCGACTCCAGGTGGAGCCACGTGGCGGCACGTGTCGCATCCTAATTGGGCGGGCGCACGGTGACGTGGCGTAACCGGCCCACCCAATATTTTCTCAAGTATGTCGGAAGCTGTTAGTGACTTGAGTCGTCTTGTTCCACTGACCGTACAATTTCTACAAAGAGTCTACAAATAGTCTCTTTCATGGCAGTTCTTTGCAATTTCTCAGTTGACCGTACAATTTCTACAGATAGTCTCTTTCATGGCAGTTCCTTGCAATTTCTCAGTTGACCGTACAATTTCTACAAATAATCTCTTTCATGGTAGTTCCTTGCAATTTCTCAGTTGACCGTACAATTTCTACAGATAATCTCTTTCATGACAGTTCCTTGCAATTTCTCAGCAATCTTGTGAATGGGGTTATGAATGGATTGATGGATGATTAGAAGGAAAAACAGAAGTTCAATTACTCAACAACAACAGTGTCCTCGAAGCAATAATTATCAATTTCAGAAACATAAATGGACTCTTAAAATAATTAGGAGTTAACCTTTGAGTGAGGCTGGAGAATTTTATATGGTCAACCAGAAAAAATTAGATCTTGTTCATAAACTTGTGGCTCTCTTTGAACTGTGGACATTTTTTAATGGATGTGTTTGGATAATCTCACTTATCTAATTTCCCATCTAGTTGTTAGGCCTCGCTTTGTATTTCAATGTACAACAAGAGCATGCAATCAAAGGCATCAGAGAAACATGGAGATTTCTTGTTTTAAGGAATTATGATGGGAAAATTGCATATGAAGGCATAATCAATTCAACAGAAGAGTTCAACATCATATATTGCATAGTGAGTGGAAATTATGGTAGTATCTATATGGTGCGGTCGCCCAAGGAAAATCGTGGCATTGGAGAAATTTCACCATCTTGAAACAGGGAACCCATCTTTTGGCAAGAGCTTTTGAAATGAAGTGAAACAATTGATGAAAGTATGATATAGAAGCAAAATGAAGCTTCATGGCTTTGTGCTTGCACAAGTGATGCACGTTCTTGGTTTATGAGTACATGATGGAAGGGGAAGTCTACTATGTGCTTTGAGAAATGACTCTAATAGGGTCACTATCATTGATGCACAACACGATTTGATATTTACACTGTGAATGGAATTACAAGGATCTTTTTCTCTCTAAGTTGAAGACTTGTTAGTCAAAAGAAGAAAAAGTTGAAAAATTCGTCCATGACCTTTCCCTTACGATGGGTTAGAAATTTTTAAGGCCAAACATCACCCATTAAAAGTGTCATAAAGACCTTGACTTCCCATAAACCATTGACCACGTACTAATCCAAAGTCAACACACGTAAAACCCCAAAAGATCTTGACTTCTTGATGGATGTGCAGAAGATTCATCCTTACATGGTTTAAATCATTTTCTTTTGGCTGGTATGCTTGTTTAAATTCTAATCAAATCACAAAACTATGACATTCGGAGATTTACAAGAGCAGAATATTTTGTTTACTCGAAAATTAGAGGCATAACTTTTAAAAACCAAATATCTAAAATTACAATAATGGTTTTTTAACTTGAAAATTCATTGTGGCATTAATTTAATATTAAATAATCCAATTGATTTGCCAGGATTCAATGCCACATGGGAATTTCTTGACTTCTTGATGGATGTGCACAAGATCCATCCTTACATGGTTTAAATCCTTTTCTTTTGGTCGGTATGCTTGTTTAAATTCTAATCGAATCACAAAACTGCGACATTCAAATATTTGCAAGAGCAGAATATCTTGTTTGCTCGAAAATTAGAGACGCAACTTTTAAAAACCAAATATCTAAAATTACAATAATGGTTTTTTAACTTGAAAATTCATTGTGGCATTAATTTAATATTAAATAATTCAATTGATTTGCTAGGAATCAATGCCACATAGGAATTTCTAGTAAAAGAATCACTTATGTAACTTAAGTGAGCTAAAACTATGACACTTAAATAATTACTTAAAAAGTCATAACATTACTATTGCTGATTTTATGTTGCATAAAATCACACCCAATGAAGATCCATTTATCATTAGTATTTTGGCACTTACCAACTCTTTCAGGAATTTATGGGCATGGAAGAAGATCCTTTTTTCTTTTTCTTTTTCTTTTTTTTCAGTTCGAAATAATAGAATAGTCCTTGATAAAGCATTATGACTCTGCAAGGAAGTAAAAAGTAGAGATGATATTTGACACACAGTTTTTGCTTTGCAGGGGTGCTGAAACTTGGATTGCTTCACAACCTAATTCAATTTTTAGTAATTAGTTCCCCTTTTACAGCCCTACGAGTTGATGGCAACTCCATCATCTCAAAAGAAAAAGGAAGGGAGGAAAGAGTAAAAGACAGTAAGTGTCAAGTCAATAAAAAGTTAACACGTGAATTGTGGAAATCGCGTTTCCTTTGACGCGTTGGTACAGTGTCTCGCTTTGCTTTTTAAATGCCATAGTCCAAAGAATATGGCAATAACAAGTGACTGGAGCTGCAACATGATGAGCATAATCTGCAACATGTCCTTAGCTATACTGATCATTATAGCTTTCTCCTGCTACAATTCAATTCTTGCAAAACCAGCACCTTCTAAACAGTCAGAGGCAGGTGCGCTTCTCTACAGCGGGTGGTGGTCTCCCTCCATCACCGACAACACTACCTTACCTCATTGCGCGTGGCCCGGGGTACTGTGCGATGCCTCTGGGAGCGTCAACGGGATTTGCTTGCCATATGGGTACCGAATAGGAGGTAATTTCAGCAACATAAACTTCTCTCTACTTCCGAGACTCACCTCTCTTGATCTCTCTTCCAACGGACTAGTCGGCAAAATCCCCCTTCAAATATGTACTCTGTCGAGGCTAACTTACCTTAAATTGTCCTTCAATTCTCTCACTGGCGAGTTGCCTCCATGTGTCCAAAACCTCACTAGGCTTCAAGATCTTAGGATCAGTTATAATCACATCAATGGCTCTATCCCTCCTGAGTTGGGAAATTTGGAGAGCTTGACCAACTTGGATCTCAAGGACAATTCTCTCACTGGTCCCATTCCATCCTCTATAGGGAATTTGGCATGCTTGACTTCTCTCTATTTGCAAAAAAACCAACTGAGTGGATCTATTCCCCTTCAAATGTTTACTCTGTTGAGGCTAACTCAACTTGACTTGTCCTTCAATTCTCTCACTGGCGAGTTGTCTCCATTTGTCCAAAACCTCAATAGGGTTCAAGATCTTAGGATCAGTTATAATCACATCCATGGCTCTATCCCTCCTGAGTTGGGAAATTTGGAGAGATTGACCAACTTGGATCTCAAGGACAATTCTCTCACTGGTCCCATTCCGTCCTCTATAGGGAATTTGGCATGCTTGACTTCTCTCTATTTGCAACGAAACAAACTTGGTGGATCTATTACTCTGGAATTAGGGAATTTGAGGAGCTTGAATTATCTCGATTTGCAAGGAAACCAACTCAATGGATATATTCCTCCGGAAATAGGGAATTTGATTAGCTTGACTAGTCTCAATTTGCGAGGAAACCAACTCAATGGATCTATTCCTCCGGAAATAGGGAAATTGATGAGCTTGGCTTATCTCGATTTGCAAGGAAACCAACTTAGTGGATATATTCCTTCGGAAATAGGGAATTTGATGAACTTGACTTATCTCTATTTGCAAGAGAACAAACTCAGTGGATGTATTACGTCACAAATAGGCAATTTGAAGAGCTTGGTCGTACTGAAATTACATGAAAATAGAATTCATTGCGCCATCCCATCGAAAATTGGAGATTTAAGGGATCTCCGACAGCTAGATTTGAGCTCGAACAACTTGGTCGGGGAAATCCCTGTTGAACTTGGGAAACTGAGCTGGTTAAACTATCTCGATCTTCACAACAATTCTCTTTCTGGCTCCATTCCAGATAATCTCCGGGCTGTTTTTCCTGAAACTGCTTTTCTCGGCAACAAAGATTTGAACCAGTCTCATGAAACCCTAGCCCCCAGAAGAAGGTCTAGCGTAATTCATTATATGATGGTGTTCATTCCACTAGCTGCGATTTCCTGTATAGTGGTTGGATCTTGCTTTCTATTTCGATGTGCAACAAAAACAGAGCAACCAAGGACTACAGAGAAAAATGGAAATTTCTTGTCAATATGGAATTATGATGGGAGGCTTGCATATGAAGACATAATTGATGCAACAGAGGACTTTGATCTCAAATATTGCATCGGGACTGGTGGTTATGGTAGTGTCTATAGAGCACGATTACCCAATGGGAAAGTTGTGGCATTGAAGAAACTTCACCGTATTGAAGCAGAGGACCCGTCCTTTGATAAGAGCTTTCGGAATGAAGTGAAACATTTGACAGAAGTAAGGCATAGAAGCATAATCAAGCTCCATGGTTTTTGCTTACACAGGCGATGCATGTTCTTAGTTTATGAATATATGGAAAATGGGAGTTTATTTTGTGCTTTGAGAGATAACATGGAAGCCGTGGAATTGGATTGGTCCAAAAGAGTCGATCTTGTCCGGGATACGGCACATGCTTTGTCTTACATGCACCATGAGTGCCTTCGGCCAATGGTTCATCGAGACATATCTAGCAATAACATCTTACTCAATAGTAAAATGCAAGCTTTTGTATCAGATTTTGGCACTGCGAGACTTTTGGATCATGATTCCTCATCTAACTTCACTGCAAATATCGCCGGCACCTATGGATACATTGCACCAGGTGAGCAATACTTTATGCTTCATATTTTTTTTCTTTTCACCCTGAAATTACTACTAGAGGTAGAAGTTAAATAAACGACATTGTAGAAATTTCGCTATCCATGCACATCAGTGACTTGTAGACTGTTATTGTACTTGCCAACAATAGCTAAGGATTGGTTGTGCCACGATTGGCAAAATGTCCCCCCGGAACCACTTTGTTTGACGTGGCTCTCACTCTTGTATTCGTTCTATTCATTCCTATATATTGGAATATTTTTGGAAAATGAATATTTATTTTGTATGCTACTATTGTTAGTATTACTAGGTTACTTATTTTAGAACAAAAATGTCTCATAAACTATAACTTTATGTTGCATCTAAGTGAAAGCATGTCGGAATAGTCAGATTTTTAGATTTTGTATTACAGCTAAATCATTCATTTCTATTAAACGTTTTATAGTGGAAATAAAATTAACTGTTTTTAAATAAAAATCGGAGGGGCAAATGGAGCAGGGTGGGATGCCGCACATAGTTATGTGGGGCACGATGGAGAGGGAAAAGTTGACCCTCGCGGGGCAGCGACGGGGCGGGCGGTTAAGGGTGTAGTCATCCGGTCCAAAGCCTCAACTGCTAAAATTTTGTATGCCTTTTGTATTTTTTTGTAGAGCTCGCATATACTTTGGTTGTTACTGAGAAATGCGACGTATATAGCTTTGGAGTGGTAGCAATGGAAACAATGATGGGTGAGCATCCAGGAGATATTATATCTATCTTGTTGACATCCTCCGGAGAAGATATCATGCTACATAAAATTCTAGACCGGCGGTTGCCTTTTCCAAGAGAGAACTCTGTTGCAAGAAGTATTGTTTTGATAGTTTCTCTTGCGCTTGCTTGCTTGAGTGCTAATCCAAAGTCTCGACCAACTATGAAGCAAGTCTCAGAAGCTTTTCTAGCTCGAAAGTCACCATTGGCGAAGCCCTTCCATGAGATCTCATTGGCTCAGCTCCGATATATTAATAGATCACGGTTGGAAGGTGAATCAACAGAAGCTTCATCAGGACAGAGCGAGGAGTAAGGGTCATCGAGTGCTTGTCTAGTAAAGAGATAATTGATAATGAAGCTCCAGTTTGGTGAAAGTGATTGAGGATATAAAATTGTATGGCTTCTTCAAATTAGTAAGTCTTGGAGAACTCTTTTCCATTCTATGCTGTAAGAGTGAGATGCAGTTTATTTATGACACAACAAGAGACCACGATTACTTTTGAGACGGACCATGTTTATTGGTCCAACAACCAATAGCCGACCGAAGACCTGGTGCTCTTAATGTAACTTCCTTAAAACATGTCAATTTCCTAAGAAGGCAATCTTGAAATGTTTCTTCTCTTATGGGTGCTTCCTTCAGTCGTTTGCCTTTATACCATGTTGTTGATGATGATCGTGGTGCCTGTTTTAGTATGGAGTTTCCAATACCACGTGGCAATAACGTTACAAAATAAGCTACGAACTAGGCTCACGAGAATGTGGTTTTAGTCTACACTAGAGGCAAGCTTATTGCGGGTATGATGGGTTGTAAAAGAGATGATTTCAGTTGTCAGATGAGCCGTTTTTGTTGAAATTAGGAGATTCTTGTGAATGGTGGTTTACTGTAGGATCTGGAAATGCTAATGAATCATATGAAATCTATTTGAGGTTCTAAGCGAAATTAAGCAAGAAGAGAGCTTTCTGCTTGACGAGATGAGCATGCCCATGGATGAACCCATACGGCATTAATTTTCGAGAGCTTTGCATTAAGGGTTGCGACACTAACAACTCATAATTTCTTTGCAACTGCCAATCCATCTACAATCAATAGTTAGATATGTGCAAGAGATAGATTTGCCAGACTCTTTTATGATGGTCACTCGATTTGTGATGCTTTTATCCAGTTGAACTGCTGGAGACACGCCTTTAGTTGGGATGCTCAAACTGTGCCTGTTCTTGTTGCTTTTCCTTACAATTGGGAAACTCTATCTAATTCAATAAGCAATTAAGGTTGCATAAGCGTGCACTTTTGTAGGTTGACGAATTTCCTGCTCTAAGAATCATGAAAGAAGACGATCTAAGTGCTCGTCTACAGAATTAATATAAACAGAAAATTTATCGAAAAAAATCATAAATCTATTGCAATTTTTCCTAAATACTAAGCAAAAAGACTAGACTAAGTGTAAGAGGAAAAGTGTTAGAATATTAATTTTAAGCTTTTAAAACAGTTGGTAATGATTTTCATAAAATCTCACACTTCCTTCCATTGCCGACAAATTGTGGTTAGCTAGTTAAATGTACTCAGAGATCTCCGTGTTGATTTGGGTGGACAAGCCGGATCCTCATATAACCAAGATGAGGGAAAATTCAAAGTTGCTCCTGGTCTCTGGACAGAAGGGAGGAGAAAGAAATCTCTCACTCAGAGATATGGTAGATGGAAAGTTGCAACTGAGGCCTTAGTTACTGATGCCTCCAACAAAAATATAGAAAAGCAATTTGTCTGCATTCATTACGGATTATTGACAAGGAAAGATATCACTCATCTTGTTTAAAAGGTTAAAGAAATGGCCTGTTAGGGGTTTTTGACAGAGTAAGAGTTCTGCTTACCTGTAGCCTCCTCGACTTCATTTATGAGTACAACATACTACATACCTACTCCGATTCCCAGTTGTAGGCCTTAAAATTGCCACGTGTATGGTGTTATTCTTATCCTCCCAGCTTTTCTGTAATATATGTTTGCATGTATCACTATGGGGTGTAAAGTTAGTATGCCTCCATTCACGTACATAACAGGAAAAGGATTAGCGACTGGAGTTTTGTATTGAGACAAGGAGAGACTGGAAATGTCAGTGTGAGCTTATCATAGGCACATTTGTAAAGTGAACACCGCTCTGGATGCCAATGTTAAGTCAGCTGCGGAGATTTTTTAAACAATTCTGATCATATCTATTGTGGTCGACGAGAGGGGATACACTTCTGTTGCCAGTATAGCTTGTTTTGCCCAATCTAATTTTATCTGAATATGGATGGTGAATTAGGCGACTAGTCCTGGGAAGTCGCATTTGTATCGACCGCAGAGGGATGTGCGCGCGCTTGAGGATTGGGGCGTGACAGAAACAATAATGGGCAAGTATCCAGCAGAGATCATCTCGGTGCTTTTGACCTCCAAAGGAGAAGATATCATGTTACTCGACATGTTAGACCAGTGCTTGCCTATTCCGAGAAAGAGTTTTGTTGCGAAAAACATTGTTCAAGCGATTTCTCTGGCTCTTGCTTGCATAAGTGCAGACCCAAAGTCAAGACCAACGATGAAACGAGTTTCCGGAGCTATTTTGGCTCAAAAAATACCAATGGTCGAGCCCTTCCATGCAATCTCATTGGTGCAGCTCCGACAGACTCTATCCGGCGCATCAACATTTTCATGGTCTTCTTGACAGCTAAATTGGCTAGGTACATTCTTGATACAAAAGAAGAAATTAGTACCTTTGATGAATTTTATAGTTCAGAGTACTTTTCGACGGGAACTCCTTCCAGTTTGACAGGGACACAAGTGTAATTAATTCGCGAGTGATTTGAAGTACCCAGATCGTTGAATCTTTTCTCATTTTCCTATTAAAAAATTCATTACGGTCATCATCTTTATTTACTCCATAATTGATGTAGGTCCTCAAATTGGTTGAACACAACGTGTTACATGTGGCCGCGAAAGTCGAACTTAGGCAAAGTATGTCGGAAGCTATTAGTGACTTGAGTCATCTTGTTCCACTAACTGTACAATTTCTACAGAGTCTACAGATAGTCTCTTTCATGGCAGTTTTGCAATTTCTCAGTTGACCGTACAATTTCTACAGATAAACTCTTTCATGGCAGTTCCTTGCAATTTCTCAACAATCTTGTGGGACATTAAGCAAAATAATTAAAATGGGGTTATGAATGGATTGATGGATGATTAGAAGGAAAAACAAAAGTTCAATTACTCAACAACAACAGTGTCCTAGAAGCAATAATTATCAATTTCAGAAACATAAATGGACTCTTAAAATAATTGGAGTTAACCTTTGAGTGAGGCTGGAGAATTTTATATGGTCCACCAGAAAAAATTAGATCTTGTTCATAAACTTGTGACTCTCTTTGCACTGTGGAGATTTTTTAATGGATGTCTTTGGATAATCTCACTTATCTAATTTCCCATCTAGTTGTCAGGCCTCGCTTCGTATTTCAATGGACAACAAAAGCATGCAATCAAAGGCATCAGAGGAACATAGAGATTTCTTATTATAAGGAATTATGATGGGAGAATTGCATATGAAGACATAATCAATTTAACAGAAGAGTTCAACATCACATATTGCACAGTGAGTGGAAATTATGGTAGTATCTATATGGCGCGGTCACCCACGGAAAATCGTGGCATTGGAGAAATTTCACCATCTTGAAGCAAGGAACCCATCTTTTGGCAAGAGCTTCTGTAATGAAGCAAAACAATTGATGAAAGTATGATATAAAAGCAAAATGAAGCTTCATGGTTTTGTGCTTGCACAAGTGATGCATGTTCTTGGTTTATGAGTACATAATGGAAGGGAAGTCTACTAAGAAATGACTCCAATAGGGTCACTATCATTGATGCACAACACAATTTGATATTTACAGTGTGAATGAAATTACAAGGATCTTTCTCTTTCAAAGTTGAAGGCATGTTAGTCAAAAGAAGAAAAAGCTAAAAAATTGGTCCATGACCTTTCCCTTACAATGGGTTAGAAATTTTTAAGGCCAAATAGCACCCATTAAAAGTGTCATAAAGACCTTGACTTCCCATGAACCATTGACCGCGTACTAATCCAAAGTCAACACAGATAAAACCCCAAAAGATCTTGACTTCTTGATGGATGTACACAAGATCCATCCTTACATGGTTTAAATCCTTTTCTTTTGGCCGGTATGTTTGTTTAAATTCTAATCGAATCACAAAACTACGAAATTCAGAGATTTGCAAGCGTAGAATATTTTGTTTGCTCAAAAATTAGAGGCGTAACTTTTAAAAACCAAATATCTAAAATTACAATAACGGTTTTTAACTAGAAAATTCATTGTGGCATTAATTTAATATTAAATAATCCAATTAATTTGCCAAGAATCAATGCCACATAGGAATTTCTTGACTTCTTGATGGATGTGCACAAGATCCATCCTTACATGGCTTAAATTATTTTCTTTTGGCCGGTATACTCCCAAAATTTCTCTAATTGTACGAACTAGGGGCTTGAATCCTTACTAGGCACTGTGATTCTGTGAAACATATAAAATCTGGCCTGGGCTTGAATCCTTACTAGGTGTTCGAAATGAATATTTCATTTTCTTTTTCTTCTCTTTTCTTCGTTTTCTTCCCTTTTCTTTAACCTCCCGACGCTCCGCCTTTTATAAAACTCAGCGCGCCTCTCTTTCTGCGGCGGTGGGTTTCCTCTCTCTTTCTCTTTTTTTTTTTTTTTTTTTTGTATCACCCTTTAACTTTTTGACTCTTTGACCAGTCAAATGGTCAAACACGCCACGAGCAAATGGTGCTGCCAGCTCTTGCTTTGGTCAAAGTTAAAGGTCCGATTTGTCATGCAAATATCGGTTTCAAGAAAATTAATAAAGCCCTTTTCAATTGGACAAGAGCAAATCTCATCAAAGCTCACTAGCTGCTTCCTTCGGTGCAGTTTCCTAGTGGACATTTCTGAGTAAGATTTTGACTTGTCGACGATCACTGTTGGAACGGCAGCAAGACTTGGTCGCATGCTCTCTTACTCATATGGCTTGCTCCGTTGCAGTCATATTCTCTCCAACGAACGGATAGTGTCTATTATCACTCCAAGAAGAACAAGAAAAAGTCTATTCGTATTCAAGAATCTCCCAGCTAAACCCAAGTTCATGGGATCCTCTGTTTGAAACCTAATAGCCATACTAATCATGTGGGCTACTTCAGCTTTTCCAAACTCTGCTTGTACTCTGATATCGGAAGCGAGTGCCCTTCTTCGCAGCAGGTGCCCGATCATGTGACCGGCAATGGGAGCTTGTCTCCATGCACGTGGCCTGGCATCTCGTGTGACGCCCACTGCAGCGATGACGGAATCGCCCTGGGGGTTATTTATTATGAGACGAAATTCAAGCTCGGCAGCATGGATTTCTCCCTCCTCCCAAACCTGGCCTACCTGGCACTCCCTCTTAAGGGGCTTACCGGTTGAATGACCCTCCAAATATGCGAGCTCTTGAGGCTCGCCCGCCTCGACTTGTCTGACAATTCCCTTCGATGAGTTGCCTCCTTGTCTCGGGAACCTCACCATGCTCGAAGCACACGACCTTCAAGGTAATCGATTCCACGGTCCGATCCCTCCAGAGCTCAGGACTCTAAAGATGCTGGTCCAGTTGATTCTCGGGGACAATAACCTGGACGGCACAATCCCTTCGTCTATAGTCAACTTAAGCAACTTAACATACATGTACTTGCAAGGAAACCAATTTTTGAGTGGATAGATTCCGTCAGAAATAGGAAACTTAAAGAGTCTCGCTCATCTGGATTCGAGCTTGAACAATTTCGGCAGACAAATTCTCATCGAGTTTGGTTGTTTGACCGAGTTGCGTCATCTCGATCTCCACAACAATCCTCTTTCTGGTGCAATCCCTGGATCTCTTATCGAGCATTTGCACTTAAAATCCATCAACTTGTCATACAATTTGTTCACGGGCCCGATTTCTGATCGCCTTGTCACAGCTTATTCACAAGATGCATTTCTTGGCAACAAGGGCCTGTACATTGTGAAGGATCGTCCTCCTTGAAGTAGTGATCCGACTAAGATTGTGCTTGTTTTGGCTATATTCCCTGAGTTCATTACGGTTCCCAGTTCTTGCTTCCTCTTAAGACGCTTCCCCTTAAGACGTCGATGAAGAGCGATGAGACAAAGGAGACTCCAGAAAAAGATGGAGATTTCATGTCCATATGGAATTACGATGGGAAGATTGCATACGAATGTATAGTCAAAGTAATAGAAGACTTCGACATTGCATTGGGACTGCTGGTTATGGTAGTGTCTATAGAGCAGAATTACCCAACGAGAAGATTGTGGCCTTGGAGAAACTTCATTGTTTCGAAGCGGACGACCCATCTTCCGACAAGAGCTTTAGAAACGAAGTGAAGCACTCAACAATAGCGTGGCACCGAAGCATAATTAGGCTCAATGGTTTCTGCTTGCATCGGCGATGCATGTTCTTGATCTGTGAATACATGGGGAGGAAGAGTTTATTTTCTACATTGAGAAATGACATCGAAGCAATGGAACTAGATTGGCCCAAAAGAGTGAATGTCATATGGGATTTTGTGCATGCCTTGTCTTACTTGCACCATGATTGTGCCCAGCTGATTGTTCATCGAGATGTATCTAGCAACAACATATTAGTCAACGATGAAATGCAGACTTTCGTGTCCAATTTTGGCACAGCGAGACTCCTGGGTCTAGACTCTTCATCTAATTTCACCGCAAATATTGTTGGGACGCATGGATACATAGCACCAGGTGAGCAATCTTCAATTGATTTTATTGAAAAAAGAAGTGTTATAAGGGTAATTGTCACGACCAATTTTTCCAGTGCACCACCTAGGGTTTGGCTAATGGATTGTTAAGCCTAGACTTAACTCGGGCTCTCCCAAGCCCATACCAATTCGCGACTTAAATTCAAATTTTTAACATGCAATTGATTTTTAACTAGGAGTCGCCACTAATCTATTTTTGGTGGGTCGATTAGAAACCCAAGTAAAGTAACGGGAGATTTACTTTACTCCTACGAACCAGAGACTATGGGTACAGGGACTTGGTTACACTAGATTTCTCTAATGCCCTTTCGGTACCATTCTTTTATTTTAAAAAATGCTTTTGCAGGCAGCTGAAATTGATTTTAAATCTAATTCCCTAACATGTGAGGCGATCATGCGGGTGCGCAAACCACCAATTTAACACCCAAGTAAATCAGTAAATAAATTGCAGGACTTAACTCATAGCAACGAAAGCATCTGTGTTGTTAGATTAGAATTCACATCAACAGTCCTAGATATGATTTCTAATTAACACGCAATCACTCAATTTTTCGTTTTCGCTTATTTAATGAGAGTTATGCAATGCATGCTACTAATCTAACATGAAATGATATGGCATGGCAATATGACCTAAATTATATGACATGAGTAAAATAATTTTTAAAGTAATGCAATAACTAAATATGCAATCTAAATTAACCAAAATGACCTATTCCTAATGACGGGCAATTTCTAATTAAACGAACCTAACAACAATCACTAAATGACGTGCATTTCATGAACCTAATTCTATATGACGTGCACATGATTTTTTATTTTCATAGTAAGCATGCAATCTATCCTAATATGTAATGACGTGCAAAGAATGCCCTAATTCTAATTTTTTCTTTTTCTTTTATGAAATTCGAAATTAAAATTGCCAAATAATTAAACATGCAATCCAAGTTAAAAATCTAGCAACCTAAATTGATTGATTTGATTTTTTTATTTTATTTTTATTTTATTTTTTAAATTCGAAATAAAATTCCTATTCTAAAAATGCAAACCCTAAAACAGGAAATAAACCTAATTCTAACCTACATTTTTCTGGTTTTTTTTTTTTTACAAAAATAAAACCGATTCAAATAACACGACGGCAAATCAGGCAAGATGAGATCGATATCCATAAATTGACGAATCATATCCCGCACATGGGATCGGATTGGTCAATTTTAAATAAAATCACGAATCGAATCTCGAGCGTGAGATCGGATTGACGATTTTTCGTGCGATTGCGAGTCAAATTCCGGGCGCGAAAATCGAACTGTCAATCATATGCACATTGTGAAATTAGGGAAACTTCCGAATTCATAAGAATTCAAAAGGTTTTTGGATATGACAATAATGAACAAATATTCAAAATAAATTGCAATTCCATGGATCGGGCAACAAAATATGAGAAAATCAAGTCAATCAAGAATTTTACCTAGCCCTCGATATCGTGCGGATAAGGTTTTCCAAATCAGGGTGTCGGCTTAGAACCGTAGTCCAACGGCAAGGGGCTCACGAATGGCGGAGGCTACACGGCTCGCGTTGAGGGACTCCTTGGTGTCCGGTTGGGCAAGGTTGCTCATGATGGGGGCTCCTCGGTGGCCGCTTGCGGTCTTGGAGTAGCAAAGCAGGAGACGTGAGTGGTTTGCAGCTTCATCGCTGGGTTATCGGCGCACAAATTAGCCTCCAAAGTAGAGTAAAAAAAAAACGAACAATCAATTGCCCCGGCTGGGCTTGAGGATTGATGGTCGACAATGGATCGATCAAGAATCGTCGATGGAGCAAAGTTGTCGGTGAAGAGTGTTAAGCTCCGAGCACGAATGAGTAGTGCAAGAGCTTGATTGGCCGCTGCTTGACTTTGATTCTTCTTTTTTTTAAATAAACCTCCCCCACTTGGCACTAGACTGATGATCGGTGATGGTGGGGTCTCACAGGAAATCCAATATTTTTTAAAGCCGCCGCAAGTGATCGTTGAATGCTGCAATCACAAGAGACCTCGCTGAAGTTGGTGTGGACTTCTCGGCTCGAGTGCGTCGGTGGCAAGGCGGTGGCAAACGGCAGTGATCTCGTCGTCGGGACACGAGCACACGTGGTTTAGCCGTGACGAAAACTCAGCCAAAACCTGCAAATAAAAATCGAGATTATGCTGGTTTTTGACTGAGAGCCTGCTGGACCGCCACTATTGCATAGCTCGTGCGTTCATCCGAAACTAGGAGTTCGCCAAAGTATCTGAACGTTGGTCAAAGAGGTGGTCTTGCGCAGCAACAGGGATCCATAGAGATGTTGACTTTGCTAATGCAGGGGTACTTGAAGCGTTGGATTATTATTGGGATGGAACTTTGTGGCATCAAACCCACTGAATAGGACAAACTGAACGTGAAGTCCGAACCCCAGGCAAAGGAGAAATTTCTTGGCTTTCTCAATGTCCTTTTGAGTTGTGCGGCCCCGATGATGTGGTGTTCACTGGCGCACAATTTAGCCCGCGAAGCCGAGAAAATCGATAGCACAATATGAACAGCAAGTAGTTGAGGCTGAGGTCGTTGAGGCTTGGTCACGACGGTAGGAGGTTGGCACCAGATCAGCAGCTCGTCGCAAAGGCAAAGAGGTCACAGCCGCGAGTCCATCGCCGCTGCAGGGGGCGACGCAGCAAAGACGTGTGGCGACGATAACTCCGGCGGCTAGGGTGTGGCGCTGCAGCAACAGGCCTCGCACAACGTGGGGGCTCCTCGACTCGGTAGAGAGAATTTCTTCTCTTTTCTCTCTCCCGTGCCTTTTAGAATATAAGTGTCCACCCCCCCAGAACCTCTTCTTCTTCTCTTTTTATATTGTTCACTCCTGCAAGTCAAAACAGGAGTAAATATTCAGAAAGATTCTCCGATTTCTCTTTCCCGTTTGTCTTTATACCACAGGGAAATAGTCTTGATTTGCTATTTTGTTCTCGATCTTCCACGCTTACGTGCTGCTACAAATCTTCATGGATGATCTCTTTTGACCAAGAATACCTCCCTTGATATATATCGAGTCCACTTTTACATGTGAGAAAGCTTATTCTTTGGACAAATATATCTCTTCCTTCCCCATTTGCTTGGCTGAATATTACCTCACTTGCAATCATATCTTTTCCTTTTTGAAGTCAGTGCAATGCAATATCCTCTTCAAACCATACGAGCTCTAGCCATCATGTGAAAGACATAATGTGATTCTGATCCATGGACTTGGTCGAATTGATGGGCTCAAAAAATTCAAGGTTAATAAGTTAAATCCATCTGCCGTCGGTCTAATGCAAGTGCAATAATGCATTTAAAATTATATGCTATGCAACTTAATTCTATTTTTTTTTTAGGGGTTAAAAATTAATCCCTAATTTTTTAATGCAATAAATAAATAAACGGGTCGCCAAAATTTAGGTGTCAATAGTAATAAACATTGTTGCAGCCCCCTCATGCATTGCAGAACTTGTTTAGTTGGCCTTATTAGACTGATATGCAGCAACTTTTATAGCTTTCTTTCATGCTTAATTTCAATACAGAAAGATTTGGACATTCCTGCTGCCTAGACCTTGGCTTATTCATCTAACATCCCAAACAATTTTTTAACAGGTTGCTTTGGTCAAAATTATATGTGAAAGTTTTCTTATTCCCTACCTTTGATTCAATAAAAGATATGTTTATTACATGCAGTCACTGTAAAAGTAGTAAACAAGTTCTTGTGCTCTGGATCATTAAGAACAAGATTTCAATAACGATACGCGTCGAAGGCTTTGATTAACATTCGGGTGTCCCTCATTTGAAACAGAAGACGTTGATTGATAACTAGTTTCAATATCATCTCTGCTGTCCATGTTCTAACTCCAAGATATGACTGCACAACTTTGTGATTCTCTTTCCTTTTCACAGAGCTCGCTTATAGTTTGGTGGTTAACGAGAAATCTGATGTATGTAGCTTTGGAGTCATGGCAATGGAAACAATAAAGGGCAAGCATCCGGCAGAGATCATCTCAGTGCTTTTCACCTCCAAAGGAGACATATCATGTTACGACATGTTAGACCAGTGCTTGCCTATTCCAAGAAAGAGTTTTGTTGCAAAAAACATCGTTCAAGCGATTTCTCTGGCTCTTGCTTGCTTAAGTGCAGACCCAAAGTCAAGACCGACAATGAAACGAGTTTCCGGTGCTATTTTGGCTCAAAAAATACCAATGGTCAAGCCCTTCCATGCAATCTCATTGGCGCAGCTCCGACAGACTCTATCCGGCACATCAACATTTTCATGGTCTTCTTAACAGCCAAATTGACTTGGTACATTTTTGATACAGAAGAAGAAATTAGTGCCTTGGATGAATTTCATAGTTCAGAGTACTTTTCGACAGGAACTCCTTCCAATTGGACAGGGACACAAGTGTAATTAATGCGTGAGTGATTTGAAGTAACCAAATCGTTCAATCTTTTCTCATTTTCCTATTAAAAAAATCATTACGGTCATCGTCTTTATTTACTCCATAATTGATGTAGGTCCTCAAATTAATTGAACACAACGTGTTACGTGTGGCTGCAAAAGTCGAACTTAGGCAAAATATGTCGGAAGCTGTTAGTGACTTGAGTTGTCTTGTTCCATTAACTGTACAATTTCTACAGAGAGTCTACATATAGTCTCTTTCATGGCAGTTCCTTGCAATTTCTCGGTTGACCGTACAATTTCTACATATAGTCTCTTTCATGGCAGTTCCTTGCAATTTCTCAGCAGTCTTGTGGGACATTAAGCAAAATAATTAAAATGGGGTTATGAATGGATTAATGGATGATTAGAAGGAACAACAGAAGTTCAATTACTCAACAACAACGGTGTCCTCGAAGCAATAATAATCAATTTCAGAAACATAAATGGACTCTTAACATAATTGGAAGTTAACCTTTGAGTGAGGCTGCAGAATTTTCTATGGTCCACCACAAAAAAAATTAGATCTTGTTCATAAACTTGTGGCTCTCTTTGAACTTTGGACATTTTTTAATGGATATGGTCGGATAATATCACTTATCTAATTTCCCATCTAGTTGTTAGGCCTCGCTTTGTATTTCAATGTACAACAAGAGCATGCAATCAAAGGCATCAGAGAAACATGGAGATTTCTCGTTTTAAGGAATTATGATGGGAGAATTGCATATGAAGGCATAATCAATTCAACGGAAGAGTTCAACATCATATATTGCATAGTAAGTGGAAATTATGGTAGTATCTATTTGGCGCAGTCGCCCACGGAAAATTGTGGCATTGGAGAAATTTCACCATCTTGAAGCAGGGAACCCATCTTTTCTCAAGAGCTTCTGAAATGAAGTAAAACAATTGATGAAAGTATGATATAGAAGCAAAATGAAGCTTCATGGTTTTGTGCTTGCACAAGTGATGCATGTTCTTGGTTTATGAGTACATGATGGAAGGGGAAGTCTACCATGTGCTTTGAGAAATGACTCTAATAGGGTCACTATCATTGATGCACAACACAATTTGATATTTACAGTGTGAATGGAATTACAAGGATCTTTCTCTTTCTAAGTTGAAGGCTTGTTAGTCAAAAGAAGAAAAAGCTGAAAAATTCATCCATGACCTTTCCCTTACGATGGGTAAGAAATTTTTAAGGCCAAACGTCACCCATTAAAAGTGTCATAAAGACCTTGACTTCCCATAAACCATTGACCACGTACTAATTCAAAGTCAACACATGTAAAACCCCAAAAGATCTTGACTTCTTGATGGATGTGCACAAGATCCATCCTTACATGGTTGAAATCCTTTTCTTTTGGCTGGTATGCTTGTTTAAATTCTAATCGAATCACAAAACTGCGACATTCGAAGATTTGCAAGAGCAGAATAGAATATTTTGGTTACTCGAAAATTAGAGGCGTAACTTTTAAAAACCAAATATCTAAAATTACAATAACGGTTTTTTAACTTGAAAATTCATTGTGGCATTAATTTAATATTAAATAATCCAATTGATTTACCATGATTTAATGCCACATAGGAATTTCTTGACTTCTTAATGGATGTGCACAAGATCCATCCTTACATGGTTTAAATCCTTTTCTTTTGGCTGGTATGCTTGTTTAAATTCTAATCGAATCACAAAACTGCGACATTCAGAGATTTGCAAGAGCAGAATATCTTGTTTGCTCGAAAATTAGAGGTGCAACTTTTAAAAACCAAATATCTAAAATTACAATAATGGTTTTTTAACTTGAAAATTCATTGTGGCATTAATTTAATATTAAATAATTCAATTGATTTGCCAGAATCAATGCCACATAGGAATTTCTAGTAAAAGAATCACCTATGTAACTTAAGTGAGCTAAAAACTATGACACTTAAATGATTACTTAAAAAGTCATAACATTACTATTGCTGATTTTATGTTGCATAAAATCACACCCGATGAAGATCCATTTATCGTTAGTATTTTGGCACTTACCAACTCTTTCAGGAATTTATGGGCACGGAAGAAGATCCTTTTTTTTTTTCTTTTTTTTTTTTCAGTTCGAAATAATAGAATAGTCCTTGATAAAGCATTATGACTCTGCAAGGAAGTAAAAAGTAGAGATGATATTTGACACACAGTTTTTGCTTTGCAGGGGTGCTGAAACTTGGATTGCTTCACAACCTAATTCAATTTTTAGTAATTAGGTCCCCTTTTACAGCCCTACGAGTTGATGGCAACTCCATCATCTCAAAAGAAAAAGGAAGGGAGGAAAGAATAAAAGACAGTAAGTGTCAAGTCAATAAAAAGTTAACACGTGAATTGTGGAAATCGCGTTTCCTTTGACGCGTTGGTACAGTGTCTCGCTTTGCTTTTTAAATGCCGTAGTCCAAAGAATATGACAATAACAAGTGACTAGAGTTGCAACATGATGAGCATAACCTGCAACATGTCCTTAGCTATACTGATCGTTATAGCTTTCTCCTGCTACAATTCAATTCTTGCAGCACCAGCACCTTATAAACAGTCAGAGGCAAGTGCGCTTCTCTACAGCGGGTGGTGGTCTCCCTCCGTCACCAACAACACTACCTTACCTCATTGCGCGTGGCCTGGGGTATTGTGCGACGCCTCTGGGAGCGTCAACGAGATTAGCTTGCCATATCGGTACCAAATAGGAGGTAACCTTCTCTTCTCTCTCTGGTGCTCATTGCACTTGTCAAGCCGACTTTGCTTTTGACTGATCTCGATTTGGTAGGAAACCAACTCTGTGGATCTATTCCTCCGAAAATAGGGAATTTGATGAGCTTGACTTATCTTGATTTGCGAGGAAACCAAGTCGGTGGATCTATTCCTCCGGAAATAGGGAATTTGACGAGCTTGACTAATCTCGATTTGGGAGGAAACAAACTCTGTGGATCTATTCCTCCGGAAATAGGGAATTTGAGGAGCTTGACTTATCTCGATTTGGGAGGAAACCAATTCGGTGGATCTATTCCTCCGGAAATAGGGAATTTGAGTAGCTTGACTGATCTCGATTTGGGGAAAACCAACTCGGTGGATCTATTCCTCCGGAAATAGGGAATTTGAGTAGCTTGACTGATCTCGATTTGGTAGGAAACCAACTCGGTGGATCTATTCCTCCGGAAATAGGGAATTTGAGGAGCTTGACTTATCTCGATTTGGTAGGAAACCAACTCGGTGGATCTATTCCTCCGGAAATAGGGAATTTGAGGAGCTTGACTAATCTCTATTTGGGAGGAAACCAAATGGGAGGAAACCAACTTGATGGACTATTCCTCTGGAAATAGGGAATTTGAGGAGCTTAGCTTATCTCTATTTGGCAGGAAACCAACTCGGTGGATCTATTCCTCCGGAAATAGGGAATTTGACGAGCTTGACTTATCTCTATTTGGGAGGAAACCAACTCGGTGGATCTATTCCTCCCGAAATAGGGAATTTGACGAGCTTGGCTTATCTCTATTTGGGAGGAAACCAACTCGGTGGATCTATTCCTCCGGAAATAGGGAATTTGACGAGCTTGACTCATCTCTATTTGCAAGCAAACAAACTCGGTGGATCTATTCCTCTGGAAATGGGGAATTTGACGAGCTTGACTCATCTCTATTTGCAAGCAAACAAACTCGGTCGATCTATTCCTTTGGAAATAGGGAATTTGACGAGTTTGATTAATCTCTCTTTGCAAGGAAACAAACTCGGTGGATCTATTCCTCCGAAAATAAGGAATTTGACGAGCTTGACTTATCTCTATTTGCAAGAAAACAAACTCAGTGGATCTATTCCTCCAGAAATAGGGAATTTGACGAGTTTGATTCATCTCTATTTGCAAGGAAACCAACTCCGTGGATGTATTCCGTCACAAATAGGCAAATTGAAGAGCTTGATTGAGCTGAATTTACGGAAAATAGAATTGATTGTGCCATCCCATCGGAAATGGGAGATTTATTGAATCTCCAACAGCTAGATTTGAGCTTGAACAACTTGGTCGGGCAAATCCCTATTAAACTTAATAAACTCAGCCAGTTAAAAGATCTCGATCTTCACAACAATTCTCTTTCTAGCTCAATATTCATATTTAAAATATTTAATTACTTAAATCACCTCAACTTATCATATAATCGTCTCGAGGCCCCAATTCCAAATAATTTGAGAGTTGCTTTTCCCGACGCTTTTCTTGGCAATGAAGATTTGAATCGGTTTCACGAAACCCAAGACCCTAGAAGAAGGTCTAGCGTAATTCATTTTATGACGGTGTTCATTCCGCTGGCTGCAATTTGCTGTATAGTGGTCGGATCAGGCTTTCTATTTCGACGTGCAACAAAGACAAAGCAACCAGAGACTATAGAAAAAAATGGAAATTTCTTGTCAATATGGAATTATGACGGGAGGATTGCATATGAAGACATAATTGATGCAACAGAGGACTTTGATCTTAAATATTGCATCGAAACTAGCGGTTATGGTAGCGTCTATAGAGCGCGATTGCCCAATGGGAAAGTTGTGGCATTGAAGAAACTTCACCGTTTTGAAGCAGAGGACCCGTCCTTCGACAAGAGCTTTCAGAATGAAGTGAAACACTTAACAGAAGTAAGGCATAGAAGCGTAATCAAGCTCCATGGTTTTTGCTTACACAAGCGATGCATGTTCTTAGTGTACGAATACATGGAAAATGGGAGTCTTTTTGGTGTTTTGAGAGATGATGTCGAAGCGTGGAATTAGATTGGTCCAAAAGAGTCGATCTTGTCCGAGATACGGCACATGCTTTGTCTTACATGCACCATGATTGTGCTCGGCCAATTGTTCATCGAGACATATCTAGCAATAACATCTTACTCAACAGTAAAATGCAGGCTTTTGTATCAGATTTTGGCACCGCAAGACTTCGGATCATGATTTCTCATCTAACTTCACTACAAATATCGCTGGCACCTATGGATACATTGCACCAGGTGAGCAATACTTTATGCTTCATAATTTTTCTTTCTTTTTTTTTTTTTTTACCCTCAAAGTTACTAATAGAGGTACAAGTCAAATAAACGACATTGTAGAAGTTTCACTATCCATGCACATCGTGACTTGTAGACTGTTATTGTACTACCCAACAATAGCTAAGGATTTGTTGTGCCACGATTGGCAAAATGTCCCCCGGAACCGCCTTGTTCGCCGTGGCTCGACTCCTGTATTTGTTTTATTCATGTCTATATACTTGAATATTTTTGGAAAATGAATAATTATTTTGTATGCTACTGTTGTTAGTATCATTAGGTTTTTTATTTTAGAATAAAAATGTCTCAAACTATAAATTTTATGTTGCATCTAAGTAAAGCATGTCGGAATAGTAAGATTTTTAGATTTTGTATTACATCTATATTGGTATTACTAAATCATTCATTTCTATTAAACGTTTTATTGTGGAAATAAAATTAACAGTTTTCAAAGAAAAATTGGTGGGGCAAATGGAGTGGGGTGGGGTGCCGCACATAGTTATGTGGGGCACGATAGAGAAAGAAAAGTTGTCCCTTGCGGGGCAGCGACAGGGCGGGGCAGTTAAGGGTGTAGTCATCCGGTCCAAAGCTTCAACTGCTAAAATTTTTTATGCCTTTTGTATTTTTTTTTCAGAGCTCGCATATTCTTTGGTTGTCAATGAGAAATGCGACGTATATAATTTTGGAGTGATAGCAATGGAAACAATGATGGGTGAGCATCCAAGAGATATTATATCTATCTTGTTGACATCCTCTGGAGAAGATATCATGCTACATAAAATTCTAGACCGGCGGTTGCCTTTTCCAAGAGAGAACTCTGTTGCAAGAAGTATTGTTTTGATAGTTTCTCTAGCGTTTGCTTGCTTGAGTGCTAATCCAAAGTCTCGACCAACTATGAAGCAAGTCTCAGAAGCTTTTCTAGCTCGAAAGTCACCATTGGCGAAGCCCTTCCATGAGATCTCATTGGCTCAGCTCCGATATGTTAATAGATCACGGTTGAAAGGTGAATCAACAGAAGCTTCATCAGGACAGAGCGAGGAGTAAGGGTCATTAAGTGCTTGTCTAGTAAAGAGATAATTGATAATGAAGCTGCAATTTGGTGAAAGTGATTGAGCATATAAAATTGTATGGCTTCTGCAAATTAGTAAGTCTTGTTAAACTCTTTTCCATTCTATGCTGTAAGAGTGAGATGCAGTTTATTTATGACACAACAAAAGAGCACGATTACTTTTGAGACGGACCATGTTTATTGTTCCAACAACCAATAGCCGACCGAAGACCCGGTGCTCTTAATGTAACTTCCTTAAAACATGTCAATTTCCTAAGAAGGCAATCTTGAAATGTTTCTTCTCTTATGGGTGCTTGCTTCAGTCGATTGCCTTTATATCATGTTGTTGATGATGATCGTGGTGCCTGTTTTAATATGGAGTTTCCACGTTGCAGTAACGTTACAAAATAAGCTACGAACTAGGCTCACGAGAATGTGGTTTTAGTCTACACTAGAGGCAAGCCTATTGCTGGCATGATGGGCTGTAAAAGAGATGATTTCACTTGTCAGACGAGCCGTTTTCGTTGAAATTAGGAGATTCTTGTGAATGGTGGTTTACTGTAGGATCTGGAAATGCTAATGAATCGTATGAAATCTATTTGAGGTTCTAAGCGAAATTAAGCATGAAGAGAGCTTTCTGTTTGACGAGACGAGCATGCCCATGGATGAACCCATACGGCATTCATTTTTGTGAGCTTTGCATTAAGGGTTGCGACACTAACGACTCATAATTTCTTTGCAACTGCCAATCCATCTACAATCAATAGTTAGATTTGTGCAAGAGATAGATTTGCCAGACTCTTTTATGATGGTCACAAGATTTGTGATGCTTTTATGCAGCTGAACTGCTGGAGACACGCTTTTAGTTGGGATGCTCAACTGTGCCTGTTCTTGTTGCTTTTCCTTACAATTGGGAAACTCTATCTCATTCAATAAGCAATTAAGGTTGCATAAGCGTGCACTTTTGTAGGTTGACGAATTTCCTGCTCTAAGAGTCATGAAAGAGGATGATCTAAGTGCTCATCTACAGAATTAATATAAATGGAAAAATTATCAAAAAAATCCTAAACCTATTGCAATTTTTCCAAATCAATCCTAAACCTTTTTTTTTTTTGCCCATTTAATCATAAACATTTCGCAATTGTGTCAATTCAGTCCATTCGGTCAATTTTGGCCTCGGCGCTGACGTGGCAATTTTTTAATAATATTTTAAATTTTTTATAATTTTTTAATTAGGAAGAAAAGGAAAAAAGAAAAAGACAAAATTCAGAAAAATTCAGAAAAAATATCTTTAAAAAAAGTTATTTAAAAATTGCCATGTCAAGAATGTCGGTCGGCGTCCATGTCGGCGTCGGCCGACCAAAATTGGCCGAATACACTGAATTGACACAATTGCAAAAAGTTTATAATTGAATAGGAAAAAAAAAGTTTAAGATTGATTTGGAAAAATTCCAATAGGTTTAGGATATTTTTGGTAATTTTTCCTAATATAAACTACGATGCCATGAAGGTGACCACTAAGAATTTTCCTAAGAAACGGTGCTAGACAAGGGCATAATCTTAAGAAAGTAACAGAAAAATTTAAAAGTTCACGTTTAGGCCCATATCGCAAGTTTCAGTTGAGCCTTATTGAAGCGCAACTTTCACCATGGATGTTCATAGCATTGTGGTTGGATATACATTAGATGTTACTTTGACTCTTACGACTTGTATTGATTTTCGGCCTTGTAAACTCTATATTGGCACCGCTGACGGCCTCATAGACACCTTCATATTTTGTGGATAACTGTGATCTTTGCCTCATCCGTATTTATTTTTCACTTTGACTAGTAACTAGACGTTGTCACTTTCTTGGAAGGACTATGGTACGTATGGCAATAATATCTTGCTTGCCATTGTCTATTATGACGCACCCCCTTCCAGGCTTTGTAAGTTGTATTTTGAAAGTAAATCATTGTACAGGATGACAACCGAATGCCGTTTGTTATCTTGTGTTTTCGGTTCCTTCACCATATGATTATGGTTTTGCTAACAATGTCTCTTCAGATAAAGAGACATGATAGAGAGAGAGACGACCTCTACCTTCAACAAATTAACTGGCTCGCCTAGGAAGCGATTCTACCGAGCACGAGCTCACAGCAATCCACTAAAGCGATTCGCACTTTCCTGTTCCACTCTCCCCTAGTCAATTTGATTATTCTCTTCATTGCCCTCCGTTGTTCCCTGCTCCATCTGATGATGATAAATCCCAAAAGGATTCAGTTTGCTGACATTGGCTGCGGCTTCGGAGGGCTACTAGTTGCTCTTTCAACCGTATTTCCCAACAAACTCATGATCGGGATGGAAATTAGGGACAAGGTGACCGAATATGTGAAGGAGCGCATTTCTGCATTGGGGACGACCAATCCTCGTCAATACCAAAATATCTCAGAAGTACAGACCAACTCTATGAAGCACATTCTTAACTATTTTGAGAAAAGGCCAACTGACAAAGACGTTCTTCCCATTTCCAGATCCTTATTTTAAAGACAAAAATCACTGCCGCAGTGTGATTAGCCCTCACTTGTTAGATGAGTATGCATATACTCTGGCTGTTGGGGGCATAATTTACACCATCACAGATGTTGAAGAACTTGGTGAATGGATGATGGGCTATTTGGAAAACCACCCCATGTTCGAGGCACTGACGCAGGAAGAACTCGTGAATGATCCGGTGGTGAAGCTATTGACCAGGGCAACCGAGGAAGGCCAGAAGGTTGCCAGCAATGGTGGGCAGACATTTAACTTGCATTGGTTGCAAAGCTTTGATAAGGTATTTATTGCATTGAAGTTCTCATGCTGCAATTTCTTGGGTGCTTGTATTTTTCATTTCAGATCTCATTGAAATCTAGGTTTCTTTGCCCTTTGGTGTCAAATCTCACGGTTTACTTAAACATGGTAGGTTTTATCCTTAAGTTCTTTTTCCTTGTTTAAATGGTCGTCTGGTTCATCTGCAAAAGAGCATGTCAAAGATTGTATCACATCAGGGGCTATTCTGTGAATGAAGGACTAAAGTTATACATTAGAAAATGGAATGACTGGGACAGTTAAAATCAGCTTATCTCGTGCTAGACTACCAGTAACATCTGTGAGATCTTGAACTTAGTTTGATTAATTAAAAGCTTGATTTCGTTCAAAACTTACTTTATATATTTGGACTAGTATTCCTCGAAAAACTTGGGGAAAGCAGAATGATCTGGCTGCTCCTTCAAGCTTTAACATCACCATGTGAAGCTGAGACAGCTGTAACCACTGAAGATTGACATATAGTTTGATGTTTTGCACAGAGTAATTTGTCTCATCTTTCTTGAATTGCCCATTGAATGAGGAAGTTTGGTAATGTTCATCCAATTTTGCTGCATAATGTGCAAGTTATAGTATTCGTTTACTTCATAAGGTATACTTTATCTTTCATGTCCAACCAATGAGTAGCATTGTCAGGAAAGAAAATTTTTTGAGCTTCTTGTTATATTTTGGCACCTGAAATTGGCAGAGTTCTTTCTGTTGGGCTTTTATACGAATAGAAAGTCAATTTGCACTGTGTCTACAAACTTGTGTACCAACCCGGAGTTATATTGCTCCTGTCCACCATACCAGCAATACAAATGGAACTCTGTTCACACTGCGAGGGAAGGGAAACTGAATTGTATTGTAAATCAGTATCTCAAGGTAAGCATCTCTGCTGATGTTATATTTTCTTCCTACACCTTAGTCGGATATATAGAACACTGGTAAATTTGGTTACTTGCATAAAATGGTTGCAGTCTCCGAGCTTGAGGAGATTTTTGGAAAGGTCTGGACACGGTACCAAGAATGCCAGGGTTCGCTTCATCAGGATGTTCTTCGCACAAAGTTCTACTTTGTTTCCTTGCAGTACTTTTTAAGATAGCTTGTTTATCATTCACGTAATTGATATCATGACTTTTGCAGTCGGGATTGTCCCATATTTTACCGGAGGAAGACGGGACAGAAAGACATGGCTGAAGCCGAGCGGCAACTAGATAGATGGAACTTCTAAATATCAACAGGCTTTGTAATCTGGGGTGGTGGACGAGAGGGGATGCATCTGTCTTCACTTTTGTTATTAGTATGGCTTCTTTTGCCCAATCTTATTTTATCTTTAATATGGATGGTGAATTTGACGACACAAGTGATACCATCTTAAAGATAGTAAGTGCACGTGTCACGAGATGATATTTTAAATCACTACCCGGCACTTAGACCACGAATTTCTTGTATGGCCTACGTCACCTTATTAGCTCTCGCTCATACTCTCTCATGCTGAGAAAGAAAATACTATAGAGTTATAAAGAGGAGCCGCCAAATGAGAGGGGAGGAGACCCCTATTTTTACTTGTACCCCTTTAATATCAACCACTAGATCTCCATTTGATTTAATGGTTGTGACATCCGAAATTTCACTCAATGACAAAATAACAAACCACGCCACGTGATCAAACTCGTCATCGGACCGTACCAATAGCATCACCGCGAGGACTCACCACCTCAGCTCGTCCCTGTCATCACCGAGACAACTCGACCACCTCACCACCGAACCCAAGCCGACTCAGCCCCGCTGTCGCCAAATCAGTGCCACATACTCCTCGAATGCTGCCACGTCCCTCCCCTAACCGACTATCAATTCCACCTCTCGCCGAGTTGGCCACTAACGAAGCCAACGTTCGCTCCCATCTGTTGCCGCAAGTGGGCGTCAAGGCATCAAGGTGATGCGGAGTCAACAATCACAGCTTTGACTGTGGGAGAGAGAGAGAGCGAGCTGCTCGCTCTCTACCCTCAAGTCCATCTTCAGCTTCTTCTCTTCACTTTCCGTTGCAGCCAGCAAACCAGAAGCAGCAGAGATCAGCAGTCCAGTTTCCTTCCTTGCTCACCCGCAGAAGACCGACAAGGCCCTCAAGCCGCCAACTACCGGGCCAGCAGCATGCCGTCGCCCTGCCGACTTGCACTGCCGCCGTGTCCAAGCCGCGTCATCCCTTGGCTTGCTTTGAACAGAGGGAGAACCAACCTCAGCCAGAACTCCTGAGACCCTATCTAGCCACGACCATAGTTTATTGAGGACCCTAGGCAAGTAGATATCCTCCGTTTTATCCTATTTTGATCGATTACGTGTGACGATGATAGTTTCCTAGAAATTTCATGAACATTGATTAAATTCTCGTTTAATTAGAAGTTTCGATCACTTTATCTAAGGACACTGTTGAGTTCGAAATAGTCAAGCTTATGATGGTCGTAGGAACATGGTTGGTCGGTATCTAACACGTATGAGGATGGAAATGGCTGAAATTTCGAATTAAACTAGTGCTGGACGCAGGTTATGTTTGGTTTAGCCCGAACCCGAGATTTTTCTAATTTTGTGCCAACTTATGTGATGCAAATTTTTTAGGATGTTCTCATGAAAGTCATCCCTTATTGGCTGCTCTATGACATATTTTAATTTCAGAATTTTGGGACTTCGTATGACAAAAATAGACTTGAAAAACTATGGGGTTTGAAATCTGTTTTCAAGATCGCTGAACCGACCTCTTCCTGCTTTCTATTTTCCACAGATTTTTCGGTCAAGAATTCTAACATGTGTCCTTCATGAAAGTTGTACAGTACATCTCGGCTACCACATTAAATTTCCATCATTTTTCAGTCTCATTTAGCCTGCAAAATATGTATTTTTCTGCTCTATTACGTTTTGGAAATTTTACTGTTTTGGGCTCGGATTACAAAAATTATTTAGAACTGTATGGGCTGAATCAAACTTTGAGTCCTTCACAGAATATGTCCCTCTTGATCTTGTATACCTTATATTAAAATTTCATAATTTTTGAAATCCGTCTTCCTAGACAACCAATGCTACTTCTAGAGGTGTGTAGGACGCTCTATTATGGACTTGATGTAGCACCTCTCTTGCAATCCCTCTAGTACAGGCAAAGGTGAGTTTAGACTAGACTAGGGGAATAAAGATGATTGAGGATTTGCGGATTCACGCTTGAGTCCTAGGATAATAGTAACGTCAACGTGCTTTTAATTAAATTATGGGATTGTTGTATCGTGGTATGGATGTGTGACTAGGATTACCGTCAGTCCTTGGGATGATGATGCCCCGAGTCGTAGTAGGGATGCCTAGAGGAATAACTGGGTTCCTCTAGATGCCTAAGGGTGTGACATGGTCCCCCAAATATCCTCGTGATGCCGGATGGATGCAAGATACTCAGAGGGCAACAAGGTTCCTTGTATGATGATAGCAGCATGAATTCTTATCGAATATAATCTTGATACCTTTTAATTGAGTTACTGATTGTTTGTTTGGAAAAGTTACTCTTTATATTGATCTATTACGTTATTTTGAAAGGGTGCTCAGGTAAGCTGATGATTTACTATACTTTATGTTGGAGCTTTCCTTGTCAGTACGATGATTGATTCATCTAGTATAGATCGGTAGACCTTCTACTTGCTGGGTTTAAGCTCACTGGTTATTGACTTTATCTTTTTAAATCAATAGAAATTTCGATCCCACTTGCCTCCCCATGGTCCGTTATGGAGTACCAGTCGACTTCATGTGGGAAGAAGACAAGTTCATAAACCCAAGTTCCCCGAATACGATGTTAATTTGGATCAAGTCTTGCAGCAGGAATATTTAAATATGTTTGATTATTTATTGGATCATAAAAACCCACTTTCCGAAGATCTCTTCCTTCTCTTCGGGATTGAACATTAATTGCAACGATTCGATAAATGGCTCATTGGGATAGACATAGATAAACTAGAACCCCCCTAGAAACGTATACGAAACTTTCTCTTCGTACGGCTCGAGAAATTAGAAGATATGTCTATGTATACAATTCAAATGTCAAATAGATCTATAAAAGCATTAAATCAAATATGGTTGTTGATATAGGACCTTCGACGGGGCATGTCACACTTGGGTTCGTTGGAATTTACGCTCACGTTAATGGGCGCACGATAGGTCCCCTCCCACTGTTCGCTGAGAGGCCAGGGGACAAAGGTAGCCTCGTCACATAGAAGGGAGGTAGGAGGACAGCTGGATTTTTGGAGGATTTTGGCTGAGCTAGGGGGCCAGGGTTAGGCGGCCGCGTGTACAACTATATTGGGATGGGGTGACCGACTTATAGCCTAGTGTAGTAAGTAGTATTGACTTTTTGAATTCCCTACTATACGCAACTTGTCATGCCCCAATCCTTGGGAACACACCCATCCTTCTAGTTGGTCGATTTTAAAATGCGATATCCCGGGACTATGTATCGCCGACCCATTTCATTTATATTGCACATGCGGAAGTAGTTGTAAATCGCCAAACAATAAAACAATGGGATAGAAAAGCAGGTCATATTTTTCATATTGAAATTCACAACCACACTTTTATACACACGCACCTCATAATATCTTACAATACTATTAACATAGGTATGATCTAACACCTATTCACAAGTACACAAGGTTCACAAAACGGGATGGGATCTCAATCCTCATCCGGGTTGTACTCGGGATCATCATCCCGATCCTCCTCAGACTCTTCTTCACTAAGTTCATTTTTTTCAAGCTCTTCATCCTTTGCCGGCTCATTATCAGGGTCATCCAACAGGTAATCCTCCTCCGGTCCCTCTACGGACCTGAAATGGTTATTCAATAACCAATGAGACCACGTCTCAGCGAGTTCTACCCCCTAAGACCCGATTAGTAAACCAATACGCTACTCGGTTGCCTAAGCACAGCACAAGTCAGAGGACTTACCTTGGCCTCAGTTCCAACCTGCAATTCAAGGTTATACACAGATGCTTCATATAATACATCTAACATTCAATCAATTCATGACACTAGTTCAAGCGTTGATCAATTGACTTAGTCGATTACATGTCAATCGAACCATCTCTAGGTTATCCCCACTCGTACCATGATTCCCAAATGGTATACTCATTCACCAAATCACATGTGTTTCTCGGGCGTCGTTTTTGCCAATGACATACCGATCACCGACACCGTGCGTTCTTTAAGGCACCGTTTTCACCAGTGATATCCTCAATCATCGAACCACGTGTCCTTTCTAGGAAGCCGTTTTCGCCAAGGTGACATCGGTAATAGACAATATCGTGGGTTCTTTAAGGTGTCGTTTTCACCAGTGATATTCCTTAATCACCGAACCACGTTTGTCTATAAGTCATTCATGTGCATTCTTTAAGGCGCCGTTTTCGCCAGTGATACTTCCAATCACCGAACCACGTGTGTCCAATAACATCGTACTTGATTGGTCTCAGCAAATAATATTCTCAGTTAACTCTCAGCATTCTCTCTACTATATAGCCCATCAATGTGTAACTGGCGCTATATACTCATACTCGGCCTACTATCAATCAATTACTCAATTTCAGACAATTTAGGAAAAATCCTAAAATTCCACAATTAATTTAATTCCATACAACGTAGAGCTCAAATAAATAAACGGACTGCACCACAATAATCAGCACAAAATTCCGGTCACCGGCCATCTTGGTTGAATTTCCGGAAAATAAATAAATAATTAAATTAATTTCGAAAATTAATAAATAAATACTAAAAATCCAATTTAGGCTCGTATTGCATGATTGGAGCCCGAGACGGGTCGGGAAAAATCCCGAGATGCATTCAATAAATATTAGAATCTCTCTACATGCTAATGACTAAGTCTAACCACCTAACATGCCTCATTAAGTCACTAATTTAATTGTTCTAAACTAATCTAACAACCTAATTGCACTTACTTAAATCTAACCAACCCCTAAGCATAATTAGCAAACTAAGAAGGCATTAGTGAGCAAAACTCACTTGTTAAAAGCGAAGACTGGATAACCGCGACGGCGGCCGAAACCCGAACTTTCGGCGGCGTCGATGGACACTCGGGCTGGGCCTACAAGCCTCGCAAGCCCACAGCAAAAGCTAGGCTTGGGCCGAACTTGGGCCTGAGCTTGGGCTGACTTGCTTTGCGGGCCCAAGAACTTAATTGATGGGCTGAAGTTGGGCCGAATTCCAATGGGCTGATCTTGCTTAAAGATGGGCTGCTCTCTCTTGGGCTGAAATAATCTGAATTTCACTTGGGCTGCTGGAGTTAATGGGCTGAACTTGATGGACTGAAGATAGGCCCAGCTGTTGGGCCACGAAAATTGTGTGGACTGCACTAGAAGGCCCAATGATGGGCTGCTGAAGCTGAAGCCCACAACTTCAAATGGGCTAGACCGAACTTCAAACGGATTGGAGCTCGCGGGGCCGTTGCTGCTGAAGTTGCTGCTCCGTGGAATTGTGGGCGTGGACGTTGAGAAGAACGAAGCAGCGCAGTCGTTGATGTTGAGGCGGTGTGGACTGACGAGCGTGCGGCAGAGGGGGAGTCAACAAAAGGGAGAGCTTCACCGTTTATTGACCCCAATCTCGCTGGGCTGAAGACGCATGGACGAGGATGGGAGCTGCTTTGTGGAACGTGGGCTGAGCTGAGAGAAATCTCGCTCGCTAGCGGTGCGTTGACGACGTGCAGACGTGGCAGAGACGGGGAAGCAGCTGCTAGCGCCAGGGGTTGAACGGTGGTCAACTTCGGTGTCAACAAAGCTGGTTTGTTGACTGAGAGAGAACAATTCATGGACGTGTCGCAGAAGAGGGGAATTGGGTGGGTGGAGGTGGTGCGGTTTTGATCGAAGGAAATGAAAGCAAAAGGGGTTGCAGAGGCTTCGGCTGGGTGGATTTTTTATCCAATGAAAGAAAAGCAAAAGTTGAAAACTGAAGGAAATCAAAATGGAGAGAAGCCGTGAAGAAGATCGGGGCGGAGGAGAAGTTGATCATGTGGGAGGTCACGGGAGGATGAGGATGAAGAGCTAAATATCCACCAAAATATCTTGATTAAATTAAAGCTTTGATCCCTTTTTGGTCTTCAAGCTTATCCTCATGTCCCCTATATTACTTTCTTGCTCAATAATACCACAATTAATCCAATGTAAAACCAAATATTGCACCCCTTCCTTGAAGCTCCGAATTTCACTAATTTTCCTCTCCAATTTCTTCGACAAATTCCCAGATTGACGTCCAATTTGAATGAAGACAAAGCCCGTAGAATTTCTACAAGTGCTCCTCGTCAAATAGCTCGGCTTGCAAGTTCAAATTTTTTTTCAAACGAGCTAAACCGAATTTCCGCTATTTTTCCGCGACGTCCGAATCCATTTTACGTAAAAATCTCGGAGTCTTTGAAAAACCTTCCGAGGCGAGTCGACGTTCCTAGAATTGACATGACAGGACTTTCAATTTCTGAAATCGGACTCGAATTCATGGTTAATTTCCATTCGACGCGTTTTTAGCGTGACCTAAATTACCGGGTAACTTTCAGATATTTTTAGTGCAAATGACCTATGGTCGATTTTCTTCGAGCCACTATGAACCCACTCGACTCATTGCGACTCTCGGTTGTCGTGAAAATCTCGATGACCTAAATACGGATACAGGGTATCAAAACAATAAAAATTAGTTTAGTGCCTGGGCGACGAGAATTTTCCAATTTAGTGGTGTCGCCCACGATTAAATACACATCTCAATCGAACCGACCTATCTCGATCTCTAATCAATTTATGTAAATGCGTAATGATCTCGGATGAACACGGTTGAGCAGCCGTTTTTTGGTGCGATTCTCCAGTATTTGCGCTTTTAAAATCCTTAATGGTTTAGGATAGTCTAGTTATCTCAAAAGTGATCGAGTCCCGAGAACAACCCTATAGGCGCGTCAATGAAATGCCCGATTTATTCAGTAGAAGACAGGATTGAAAATCTGGGATGTCACACAACTTGTCGCCTAAGAGATATATATAAACAAATAACAAATGAAGTTGCCTCATTGATAGAAGTCCACGTGTACCTAGAGATTTACTTTAGTCCCTTACGCTTCGCATGCTTAGAGAAAGCGAAATAAAACGAAAAGTTAATTGCGTTAGTGGTTTTAGATTGGCCGTGACGTGCTAGGGCGTCACAGCGGTAAAAATTTGATCCTAAAAAAATATCTAGATATTATCCCTACAAATATCTAGACATGTATATTTACTATATTACCCCTGGAAATCTCTAGAGCTATGGGCCTGCTAGAAGTTTCAATGCTTTAGTTTGGGCTCTTGGGCCATTCTTTTGGGTTGTTGGGCTTAAAACTTTTGGGCCCATGACACATGTCCGAAAAATACTAAGAAATTTCATGGAAAAAATGCCCGTGCTTATCAAATTCTATTTCTTTTTCCTCCGTGACTCTTATCCCCTAGGAATCCAGCATTCGAATTCCAATGCTTTTGATTTTTGTTAAAAATGTAGTAACTTTCAATTTTTTTTTAGGGAAAAGAGATGACTCTGAATCTGGTCACCTAACGGTTTGTTAAAAATAAATCATCCTTTGAAATTGAAACCTGAAGGATCTGTACTAAAAAGGGGGAAAGGGCATCGTGAGGAACTAATTTTCGAGGGATTGTAGATCTTCCTCACTTTGTAAATGGCTTTGCATTCAACTCTCCTTTGCAGAATTGTATGGTTATGAAGAAAACTATTGGAAATAATAAGATAGGGTAGGATCAAATAGGAGATCTCCCAATATCATCGCATACCATCCATTGTTTGAGAAAATGCGAAATGTTAAGAGTGAATGTACACATATAGTCTATAGAAAAGCTAAAGATCGGCCTAGAGAAGTAAACATACATCACAACTTGCTTAGGAGACGCAATCAATCGACAAACAATTTTCACATTCACGACTGTAGGTTATCCATTTTTTAACTTAAAATCATCTGCTCATCTTCCCTTCTGCTGCTACTACTCTCTTTGACAGTTATCACAAGCAATGGCACAAGTCAATGATTTGACAATCTGATGCCAAAGGCAAGACTTTCACTATTGCTCTTGCGAGCGTCGAAGCCCATGTCACTTAAGTATACAGTCTCAAACAAGTTGTAAGTAGGGGTAAGCATGGTTTTAGAATAGAACCTGGAACCTGAGAACCAGATTGGTGGGAACCTATAGGTTTCAGCTCCAAAGTATAGAGGGTAGGGTTCTAAAAAATGAATAACCTATTTTAACGGTAGGTTCCAGTTCTTAATTGGAGGAATCTGGAATTTGGAACCTATAACCTAGAACTTGGAATAAGTTTTAATGTTTTTCTTGGTTCATGTCTTGGCACAATCTTGTGATATTCCATACCATTTGATGATAAATGTATAATCTGGAAGCACTGATTTGAACTTCCATTTTATGATTAGAACTTTTTACTTTATTAATGTTCATATTTTCCATGTGTCTTTATGGTCAGAGAATTGTAGCGACAAGTTGTGGTCATTAAAGGTTTTAATTCACTGTAATCATTACCTTGGAACCAACCTTGAAACCTATGGCATGGTAGTTAGGTTCCAGGTTCTAGAGTATGAAGGTAGGTTCTAGATTCCAAAAAATGAAGAATCCTGATCCAACAGATATGTTCCAAGTTCCGGGTGAAACCTATACCGGAACTTGGAACTGCTCACCCCTAATTATAATAGGCTGTTAGCACAAAGGAGAAGTCGGAAGTGATACGCCGTAGTCCTTGCATGTCTAGAAAGGGATGAGGAGCTAAAGGAGGCAGCTAATCGCCAAGCAGATTTCGTTGCAGCCAAAATGCAGAAAAGGGACAAGGTTATTGTTGGAAAAAATATTCGGTGGTTAATAACCACCCCATGGCTAGCTAACGTGGCGTGCATACTCCACTGAAAAAGCGACATCAGTTTCGTGATCTAGAATATGTAGAAATTGAAAAATTCAAATCGGAAGGACTAGGGCACTCTTTTCTCTCTCCTCTAACAAACAACCGACACAAGAAATAATAAATATTTCTCTCTTGCTTAAAACCCTCTCTCTCATTTTTTTCAATTTCTCGAGGGTTTGTTTACCCAACCATTGTCTCCCCTCTTTCTTTTCGATGGCTTCTTCACCTACTCTCTCTCTCTCTCTGTGCCACCCCCCCTCTCCCCATTTCAGAGAAAATATTCATTGGTTTCTCACTCAATCAACAAGAAGATGACATTTTTCTTCATCCATCTTCTCTAGAAAATCGAACGTTGTAGCGATTTCCATCAATGCAAATCAAGCAACAAGCATAACCTCGGACGACTAGGGCACGAAGAGTGGGAGATCATTTGCAATCTACAAAAAGAATTTGGTTGGAAGCTTTAGGTTATTGACTTGAGTTGTCAAAGCTGGAATCGAAGAAACGATAATGAAGTTGAGAAAATTATTGTTCTGAAAGAAATTTTGGAAATGGGAAGGCTCAATTGTCCAAGTATTTTCTTTTGAAGTAAAGCTAACATGATTGTTTGATGCTTGTGTGTGCTTCCTATTTTACTCGATACTCCATTAAAATGAATACGCACATCTCCAACTAACACTAGATCCAACAAATTCATCATACAACTTAGAAATATACAACTAAGTTCATCAAATCACACATTAATGTTCCAACCTATAGACTAATATCATGCTCAAATATCTAACCACAATCACACTTAACGCCCTATGATAAAGTCGACCAAGATTTCCTTTTGGCGAGGTCTTCACCTATATTACCGATAGCTTGTCCACAGAATAGCTTAAAACTAGTATGCATACCCACAAACCTTTCAACGGGCTAATAGGGACATTGAGCATCAACATAACCCCACAATAGTATCTTCCAAACTCCACAAACCAATACAAAATCTATATCACAAACTAAAACATATAATCTTTCGCAACTTAGTTCATCAGTTAGAATGCTCGTTCCTAAACAATTTCTGAAGTCTTTTTGAAAGTCATCTCATAGATCATATCCACAAAATTGTATACAGAACCTTTCAAGAAAGGTTTATCAAACCATCTCACAATAACCAAAAAGTTATAAACACTCAATCTATCTAGTTTATGCAATAGATATGCTCTTCTTAGTGAAATCATTATTAGTTCAAAATATGAGTTTTACAAAATCAAAGAAGAGATTAACACCGCTCACCTGGGAAGGCCCAAAACCAAACGACATAACTATTCGAGCCGACCATCTTGTAATCCTAGTAATTAAACGATAATCAATGTCAAAACCAAGTAAAACACTATTTCAACTATAAATCGGCTAAACTAAGCTTAATCACCAATAAAATGTTTCCCATGCATTAACAAATTGCTCGTCCAAAGTTGATCTTCAAAGTTATCCACAAAGCGGAGCTTGTGTTGCTTCAAATCAACTCTCATCAAACCCATGGCTCCACAATGCCCTAATCCATGATTTCTATGTAATTCTACAATTTAACAGCTCAAAAATTGGATCCTGCACTTTAAGTCTCACATAAATTCAAATATATGACATAACTCCAAAAATTTCTCTAATTGTACGAACTAGGGGCTTGAATCCTTACTAGGCACTGTGATTCTGTGAAACATAGAAAATCTGGCCTGTTAGGTGTTCGAAATGAATTTTTCATTTTCTTTTTCTTCTCTTTTCTTCGTTTTCTTCCCTTTTCTCCCGACGCTCCCCTTTTATATAACTCAGCGCGCCTCTCTCTTTCTGCGGCGGTGGGTTTCCTCTCTTTTTTTTTTCTTTTTTTTTTTCTTTTTTATCACGCTTTAACTTTTTGACTCTTTGACCAGTTAAATGGTCAAACACGCCCCGAGCAAATGGTGCTGCCAGCTCTTGCTTTGGTCAAAGTTAAAGGTCCGATTTGTCATGCAAATATCGGTTTCAAGAAAATTAATAAAGCCCTTTTCAATTGGACAAGAGCAAATCTCATCAAAGCTCACTAGCTGCTTCCTTCGGTGCAGTTTCCTAGTGGACATTTCTGAGTAAGATTTTGGCTTGTCGACGATCACTGTTGGAACGGCAGCAAGACTTGGTCGCATACTCTCTTACTCATATGGCTTGCTCCGTTGCAGTCATATTCTCTCCAACGAACGGATAGTGTCTACTATCACTCCAAGAAGAATAAGAAAAAGTCTATTCGTATTCAAGAATCTCCAAGCCAAACCCAAGTTCATGGGATCCTCTGTTTGAAACCTAATAGCCATACTAATCATGTGGGCTACTTCAGCTTTTCCAAACTCTGCTTGTACTCTGACATCGGAAGCGAGTGCCCTTCTTCGCAGCAGGTGCCCGATCATGTGACCGGTAATGGGAGCTTGTCTCCATGCACGTGGCCTGGCATCTCGTGTGACGCCCACTGCAGCGATGACGGAATCGCCCTGGGGGTTATTTACTATGAGACGAAATTCAAGCTCGGCAGCATGGATTTCTCCCTCCTCCCAAACCTGGCCTACCTGGCACTCCCTCTTAAGGGGCTTACCGGTTGAATGACCCTCCAAATATGCGAGCTCTTGAGGCTCGCCCGCCTCGACTTGTCTGACAATTCCCTTCGATGAGTTGCCTCCTTGTCTCGGGAACCTCACCATGCTCGAAGCACACGACCTTCAAGGTAATCGATTCCACGGTCCGATCCCTCCAGAGCTCAGGACTCTAAAGATGCTGGTCCAATTGATTCTCGGGGACAATAACCTGGACGGCACAATCCCTTCGTCTATAGTCAACTTAAGCAACTTAACATACATGTACTTGCAAGGAAACCAATTTTTGAGTGGATAGATTCCGTCAGAAATAGGAAACTTAAAGAGTCTCGCTCATCTGGATTCGAGCTTGAACAATTTCGGCAGACAAATTCCCATCGAGTTTGGTTGTTTGACCGAGTTGCGTCATCTCAATCTCCACAACGATCCTCTTTCCAGCGCAATCCCTGGATCTCTTATCCAGCATTTGCACTTAAAATCCATCAACTTGTCATACAATTTGTTCACGGGCCCGATTTCTGATCTCCTTGTCACAGCTTATTCACAAGATGCATTTCTTGGCAACAAGGGCCTGTACATTGTGAAGGATCGTCCTCCTTGAAGTAGTGATCCGACTAAGATTGTGCTTGTTTTGGCTATATTCCCTGAGTTCATTACGGTTCCCAGTTCTTGCTTCCTCTTAAGACGCTTCCCCTTAAGACGTCGATGAAGAGAGATGAGACAAAGGAGATGCCAGAAAAAGATGGAGATTTCATGTCCATATGGAATTACGATGGGAAGATTGCATACGAATGTATAGTCAAAGTAACAGAAGACTTCAACATCGCATTGGGACTGGTGGTTATGGTAGTGTCTATAGAGCAGAATTGCCCAACGGGAAGATTGTGGCCATGGAGAAACTTCATTGTTTCGAAGCGGAGGACCCATCTTCCGACAAGAGCTTTAGAAACGAAGTGAAGCACTCAACAAGAGTGCGGCACCGAAGCATAATTAGGCTCTATGGTTTCTGCTTGCATCGGCAATGCATGTTCTTGATCTATGAATACATGGGGAGGGGGAGTTTATTTTCTACATTGAGAAATGACATTGAAGCAATGGAACTAGATTGGCCCAAAAGAGTGAATGTCATATGGGATTTTGCGCATGCCTTGTCTTACTTGCACCATGATTGTGCCCAGCTGATTGTTCATCGAGATGTATCTAGCAACAACATATTAGTCAACGATGAAATGCAGACTTTCGTGTCCAATTTTGGCACAGCGAGACTCCTGGGTCCAGACTCTTCATCTAATTTCACCGCAAATATTGTTGGGGGCGCATGGATACATAGCACCAGGTGAGCAATCTTCAATTGATTTTACTGAAAAAAGAAGTGTTATAAGGGTAATCAACATCGTTGCAGCCCCCTCATGCATTGCAGAACTTGTTTAGTTGGCCTTATTAGACTGATATGCAGCAACTTTTATAGCTTTCTTTCATGCTTAATTTCAATACGAAAGATTTGGACATTCCTGCTGCCTAGACCTTGGCTTATTCATCTAACATCCCAAACAATTTTTAAACAGGTTGCTTTGGTCAAAATTATATGGGAAAGTTTTCTTATTTCCTACCTTTGATTCAATAAAAGATATGTTTATTACACGCAGTCACTGTAAAAGTAGTAAACAAGTTCCTATGCTCTGGATCATTAAGAACAAGATTTCAATGACGATACGCGTTGAAGGCTTTGATTAACATCCGGGTGTCCCTCATTTGAAACAGAAGCCGTTGATTGATAACTAGTTTCAATATCATCTCTGCTGTCCATGTTCTAACTCCAAGATATGACTGCACAACTTTGTGATTCTCTTTCCTTTTCACAGAGCTCGCTTATAGTTTGGTGGTTAACGAGAAATCTGATGTATATAGCTTTGGAGTCATGGTGATGGAAACAATAAAGGGCAAGCATCCGGCAGAGATCATCTCGGTGCTTTTCACCTCCGAAGGAGAACATATCATGTTACGACATGTTAGAACAGTGCTTGCCTATTGCAAGAAAGAGTTTTGTTGCAAAAAACATTGTTCAAGCGATTTCTCTGGCTCTTGCTTGCTTAAGTGCAGACCCAAAGTCAAGACCGACGATGAAACGAGTTTCCGGAGCTATTTTGGCTCAAAAAATACCAATGGTCGAGCCCTTCCATGCAATCTCATTGGCGCAGCTCCGACAGACTCTATCCGGCGCATCAACATTTTCATGGTCTTCTTAACAGCCAAATTGGCTTGGTACATTTTTGATACAGAAGAAGAAATTAGTACCTTGGATGAATTTCATAGTTCAGAGTACTTTTCGGCAAGAACTCCTTCCAGTTGGACAGGGACACAAGTGTAATTAATGCGTGAGTGATTTGAAGTACCCAAATCGTTGAATCTTTTCTCATTTTCCTATTAAAAAAATCATTACGGTCGTCGTCTTTATTTACTCCACAATTGATGTAGGTCCTCAAATTAATTGAACACAACGTGTTACGTGTGGTTGCAAAAGTCGAACTTAGGCAAAGTATGTCGGAAGCTATTAGTGACTTGAGTTGTCTTGTTCCACTGACTGTACAATTTCTACTGAGAGTCTACATATAGTCTCTTTCATGGTAGTTCCTTGCAATTTCTCAGTTGACCATACAATTTCTACATATAGTCTCTTTCATGGCAGTTCCTTGCAATTTCTCAACAGTCTTTGTGGGACATTAAGCAAAATAATTAAAATGGGGTTATGAATGGATTGATGGATGATTAGAAGGAAAACAGAAGTTCAATTACTCAACAAAAACAGTGTCCTGAAGCAATAATTATCAATTTCAGAAACATAAATGGACTCTTAAAATAATTGGGAGTTAACCTTTGAGTGAGGCTGGAGAATTTTATATGGTCCACCAGAAAAAAAAAAAAAAAAGATCTTGTTCATAAACTTGTGGCTCTCTTTGAACTGTGGACATTTTTTAATGGATGTGTTTGGATAATCTCACTTATCTAATTTCCCATCTAGTTGTTAGGCCTCGCTTTGTATTTCAATGTACAACAAGAGCATGCGATCAAAGGCATCAGAGAAACATGGAGATTTCTCGTTTTAAGGAATTATGATGGGAGAATTGCATGTGAAGGCATAATCAATTCAACAGAAGAGTTCAACATCATATATTGCATAGTAAGTGGAAATTATGGTAGTATCTATTTGGCGCAGTCGCCCACGGAAAATTGTGGCATTGGAGAAATTTCACCATCTTGAAGCAGGGAACCCATCTTTTGTCAAGAGCTTCTGAAATGAAGTAAAACAATTGATGAAAGTATGATATAGAAGCGAAATGAAGCTTCATGGTTTTGTGCTTGCACAAGTGATGCATGTTCTTGGTTTATGAGTACATGATGGAAGGGGAAGTCTACTATGTGCTTTGAAAAATTACTCTAATAGGGTCACTATCATTGATGCACAATACAATTTGATATTTACAGTGTGAATGGAATTACAAGGATCTTTCTCTTTCTAAGTTGAAGGCTTGTTAGTCAAAAGAAGAAAAAGCTGAAAAATTCGTCCATGACCTTTCCCTTACGATGGGTTAGAAATTTTTAAGGCCAAACGTCACCCATTAAAAGTGTCATAAAGACCTTGACTTCCCATAAACCATTGACCACGTACTAATTCAAAGTCAACACATGTAAAACCCCAAAAGATCTTGACTTCTTGATAGATGTGCACAAGATCCATCCTTACATGGTTGAAATCCTTTTCCTTTGGCTGGTATGCTTGTTTAAATTCTAATCGAATCACAAAACTGCGACATTTGAAGATTTGCAAGAGCAGAATATTTTGGTTACTCGAAAATTAGAGGCGTAACTTTTAAAAACCAAATATCTAAAATTACAATAATGGTTTTTTAACTTGAAAATTCATTGTGGCATTAATTTAATATTAAATAATTCAATTGATTTGCCAGAATCAATGCCACATAGGAATTTCTAGTAAAAGAATCACCTGTGTAACTTAAGTGAGCTAAAAACTATGACACTTAAATGATTACTTAAAAAGTCATAACATTACTATTGCTGATTTTATGTTGCATAAAATCACACCTAATGAAGATCCATTTATCATTAGTATTTTGGCACTTACCAACTCGTTCAGGAATTTATGGGCACGGAAGAAGATCCTTTTTTCTTTTTCTTTTTCTTTTTTTTCGGTTCGAAATAATAGAATAGTCCTTGATAAAGCATTGTGACTCTGCAAGGACGTAAAAAGTAGAGATGATATTTGATACACAGTTTTTGCTTTGCAGGGGTGCTGAAACTTAGATTGCTTCACAACCTAATTCAATTTTTAGTAATTAGTTCCCCTTTTACAGCCCTACGACTTGATGGCAACTCCATCATCTCAAAAGAAAAAGGAAGGGAGGAAAGAATAAAAGACAATAAGTGTCAAGTCAATAAAAAGATAACACGTGAATTGTGGAAATCGCGTTTCCTTTGACGCGTTGGTACAATGTCTCGCTTTGCTTTTTAAATGCCGTAGTCCAAAGAATATGGCAATAACAAGTGACTAGAGCTGCAACATGATGAGCATAACCTGCAACATGTCCTTAGCTATACTGATCGTTATAGCTTTCTCCTGCTACAATTCAATTCTTGCAGCACCAGCACCTTATAAACAGTCAGAGGCAAGTGCGCTTCTCTACAGCGGGTGGTGGTCTCCCTCCGTCACGAACAACACTACCTTACCTCATTGCGCGTGGCCCGGGGTATTGTGCGACGCCTCTGGGAGCGTCAACGGGATTAGCTTGCCATATGCGTACCAAATAGGAGGTAATTTCAGCAACATGAACTTCTCTCTACTTCCGAGCCTCACCTTACTTAATTACTCTTATAATAGACTAGCCGGCAAAATCCCCCTTCAAATATGTACTCTGTCGAGGCTAACTTACCTTGACTTGTCCTCCAATTCCCTCACTGGCGAGTTGCCTCCCTATGTCCAAAACCTCACTAGGCTTCAAGTTCTTAATATCAGTTATAATTACATCAATGGCTCTATCCCTCCTGAGTTGGGAAATTTGGAGAGATTGAACACCTTGAATCTCGAGTTCAATTCGCTTAATGGTGTAGTCCCTCAGACTATTGGTCGCTTGCACAATTTACGATTCCTTAGTTTTAGCTCAAACAATTTAAGTGGCTCTATCCCTCTTGAACTTGGGAACATCGTAAAAATGGATTATGTTAATTTAAGTTTCAACTACTTCACTGGTCCCATTCCATCCTCTATAGGGAATTTGACGAACTTGACTGATCTTGATTTGCGAGAAAACCAAGACGATGGATCTATTCCTCCGGAAATAGGGAATTTGACGAGCTTGACTTATCTCGATTTGGGAGGAAACAAACTCTGTGGATCTATTCCTCCGGAAATAGGGAATTTGAGGAGCTTGACTTATCTCGATTTGGGAGGAAACCAACTCAGTGGATCTATTCCTCCGGAAATAGGGAATTTGAGGAGCTTGACTTATCTCTATTTGGGAGGAAACCAACTCGATGGATTTATTCCTCCGGAAATAGGGAATTTGAGGAGCTTGACTGATCTCGATTTGCGAGGAAACCAACTCGGTGGATCTATTCCTCCGGAAATAGGGAATTTGAGGAGCTTGACTTATCTCGATTTGCGAAGAAACCAACTCGGTGGATCTATTCCTCCGGAAATAGGGAATTTGAGGAGCTTGACTTATCTCGATTTGCGAGGAAACCAACTCGGTGGATCTATTCCTCCGGAAATAGGGAATTTGAGGAGCTTGACTGATCTTAATTTGGTAGGAAACAAACTCTGTGGATCTATTCCTCCGAAAATAGGGAATTTGAGGAGCTTGACTTATCTCTATTTGAGAGGAAACCAACTCGGTGGATCTATTCCTCCGGAAATAGGGAATTTGAGGAGCTTGACTGATCTCTATTTGGGAGGAAACCAACTCGGTGGATCTATTCCTCCGGAAATAGGGAATTTGAGGAGCTTGACTTATCTCAATTTGGTAGGAAACCAACTCGGTGGATCTATTCCTCTGGAAATAGGGAATTTGAGGAGCTTGACTTATCTCGATTTGGAAAGAAACCAACTCGGTGGATCTATTCCTCCGGAAATAGGGAATTTGAGGAGCTTGACTAATCTCTATTTGGGAGGAAACCAAATGGGAGGAAACCAACTTGATGGATCTATTCCTCTGGAAATAGGGAATTTGAGGAGCTTGACTTATCTCTATTTGGGAGGAAATCAACTCGGTGGATCTATTCCTCCGGAAATAGGGAATTTGACGAGCTTGACTACTCTCTATTTGGGAGGAAACCAACTCGGTGGATCTATTCCTCCAGAAATAGGGAATTTGACGAGCTTGACTTATCTCTATTTGGGAGGAAACCAACTCGATGGATCTATTCCTCCGGAAATGGGGAATTTGACGAGCTTGACTCATCTCTATTTGCAAGCAAACAAACTCGGTGGATCTATTCCTCTGGAAATGGGGAATTTGACGAGCTTGACTCATCTCTATTTGCAAGCAAACAAACTCGGTCGATCTATTCCTCTGGAAATAGGAAATTTGACGAGTTTGATTCATCTCTCTTTGCAAGGAAACAAACTCGGTGGATCTATTCCTCCGAAAATAAGGAATTTGACGAGCTTGACTTATCTCTATTTGCAAGAAAACAAACTCGGTGGATCTATTCCTCCAGAAATAGGGAATTTGACGAGTTTGATTCATCTCTATTTGCAAGGAAACCAACTCGGTGGATGTATTCCGTCACAAATAGGCAAATTGAAGAGCTTGATTGAGCTGAATTTACGAGAAAATAGAATTGATTGTGCCATCCCATCGGAAATGGGAGATTTATTGAATCTCCAACAGCTAGATTTGAGCTTGAACAACTTGGTCGGGCAAATCCCTATTAAACTTAATAACCTCAGCCAGTTAAAAGATCTCGATCTTCACAACAATTCTCTTTCTGGCTCAATATTCATATTTAAAATATTTAATTACTTAAATCACCTCAACTTATCATATAATCGTCTCGAGGCCCCAATTCCAAATAATTTGAGAGTTGTTTTTCCTGACGCTTTTCTTGGCAATGAAGATTTGAACCAGTTTCACGAAACCCAAGACCCTAAAAGAAGGTCTAGCGTAATTCATTTTATGACGGTGTTCATTCCGCTGGCTGCAATTTGCTGTATAGTGGTCGGATCTGGCTTTCTATTTCAACGTGCAACAAAGACAAAGCAACCACAGACTATAGAGAAAAATGGAAATTTCTTGTCAATATGGAATTATGATGGGAGGATTGCATATGAAGACATAATTGATGCAACAGAGGACTTCGATCTCAAATATTGCATCGGGACTGGCGGTTATGGTAGCGTCTATAGAGCGCGATTGCCCAATGGGAAAGTTGTGGCATTGAAGAAACTTCACCGTTTTGAAGCAAAGGACTCGTCCTTCGACAAGAGCTTTCAGAATGAAGTGAAACACTTAACAGAAGTAAGGCATAGAAGCATAATCAAGCTCCATGGTTTTTGCTTACACAAGCGATGCATGTTCTTAGTGTACGAATACATGGAAAATGGGAGTCTTTTTGGTGTTTTGAGAGATGATGTCGAAGCAAAGTGGAATTAGATTGGTCCAAAAGAGTCGATCTTGTCCGAGATACGGCACATGCTTTGTCTTACATGCACCATGATTGTGCTCGGCCAATTGTTCATCGAGACATATCTAGCAATAACATCTTACTCAACAGTAAAATGCAAGCTTTTGTATCAGATTTTGGCACCGCAAGACTTCGGATCATGATTTCTCATCTAACTTCACTACAAATATCGCTGGCACCTATGGATACATTGCACCAGGTGAGCAATACTTTATGCTTCATAATTTTTCTTTCTTTTTTTTTTTACCCTCAAAGTTACTAATAGAGGTACAAGTCAAATAAACGACATTGTAGAAGTTTCACTATCCATGCACATTAGTGACTTGTAGACTGTTATTGTACTACCCAACAATAGCTAAGGATTTGTTGTGCCACGATTGGCAAAATGTCCCACTGGAACCACCTTGTTCACCGTGGCTCTGACTCCTATATTTGTTTTATTCATGTCTATATACTTGAATATTTTTGGAAAATGAATAATTATTTTGTATGCTACTGTTGTTAGTATCATTAGGTTTTTTATTTTAGAATAAAAATGTCTCAAACTATAATTTTTATGTTGCATCTAAGTAAAAGCATGTCGGAATAGTAAGATTTTTAGATTTTGTATTACATCTATATTGGTATTACTAAATCATTCATTTCTATTAAATGTTTTATTGTGGAAATAAAATTAACAGTTTTCAAAGAAAAATTGGTGGGGCAAATGGAGTGGGGTGGGGTGCCACACATAGTTATGTGGGGCACAACGGAGAGGGAAATGTTGCCCCTTTCGGGGTAGTGACGGGGCGGGCGGTTAAGGGTGTAGTCATCTGGTCCAAAGCCTCAACTGCTAAAATTTTGTATGCCTTTTGTATTTTTATTTTTTCAGAGCTCGCGTATACTTTGGTCGTTAATGAGAAATGCGACGTATATAGTTTTGGAGTGGTAGCAATGGAAACAATGATGGGTGAGCATCTAGGAGATATTATATCTATCTTGTTGACATCCTCTGGAGAAGATATCATGCTACATAAAATTCTAGACCGGCGGTTGCCTTTTCCAAGAGAGAACTCTGTTGCAAGAAGTATTGTTTTGATAGTTTCTCTAGCGCTTGCTTGCTTGAGTGCTAATCCAAAGTCTCGACCAACTATGAAGCAAGTCTCGGAAGCTTTTCTAGCTCGAAAATCACCATTGGCAAAGCCCTTCCATGAGATCTCATTGGCTCAGCTCCGATATGTTAATAGATCACGGTTGGAAGGTGAATCAACAGAAGCTTCATCGGGACAGAGCGAGGAGTAAGGGTCATTAAGTACTTGTCTAGTAAAGAGATAATTGATAATGAAGCTGCAATTTGGTGAAAGTGATTGAGCATATAAAATTGTATGGCTTCTGCAAATTAGTAAGTCTTGTTAAACTCTTTTCCATTCTATGCTGTAAGAGTGAGATGCAGTTTATTTATGACACAACAAAAGACCACGATTACTCTTGAGACGGACCATGTTTATTGGTCCAACAACCAATAGCCGACCGAAGACCTGGTGCTCTTAATGTAACTTCCTTAAAACATGTCAATTTCCTAAGAAGGCAATCTTGAAATGTTTCTTCTCTTATGGGTGCTTCCTTCAGTCGATTGCCTTTATACCATGTTGTTAATGATGATCGTGGTGCCTATTTTAGTATGGAGTTTCCAATACCACGTGGCAGTAACATTACAACTAAGCTATGAACTAGGCTCACGAGAATGTGGTTTTAGTCTACACTAGAGGCAAGCTTATTGCGGGCATGATGGGTTGTAAAAGACATGATTTCACTTGTCAGACGAGCCGTTTTTGTTAAAATTAGGAGATTCTTGTGAATGGTGGTTTACTGTAGGATCTGGAAATGCTAATGAATCATATGAAATCTATTTGAGGTTCTAAGTGAAATTAAACATGAAGAGAACTTTATGTTTGACGAGACGAGCATGCCAATGGATGAACCCATACGGCATTAATTTTCGTGAGCTTTGCATTAAGGGTTGCGACACGAATGACTCATAATTTCTTTGCAACTGCCAATCCATCTACAATCAATAGTTAGATTTGTGCAAGAGATAGATTTGCCAGACTCTTTTATGATGGTCACTTAATTTAATTTTATCTTAATATGGATGGTGAATTTGACGATAAAGGTGATACCAATCTTAAAGATGGTTAGTAAATGTCCGAAAGATTCTAAGAAAATTCATGGGAAAAATGTCCTTGCTTATCAAATTCAGTTCTTTTTCCTCGGTTGACTTTTATCCCCTTCGGATCCAACATTTTAGTTTTTCAATTTTTATTAGGGTAGAGAGATGACTCTAAGGTCCGTTCGTTTCGCGGAAAATATCACGTGTTCCGGAAAACATTTTCCTGAAGTCATTTTCCGGAAAATGACTTTATTTTCCGATGTTTGGCCAAAACCTAAAATTTGAGTGGAAAATATTTTCCACCGTTCGTTAGCTCATTTAATTGTTTGGTAAAATTATCAAAAATTAAATTTTAATATTTTTAATTGAGCAAAAATTAATTTTATTTTTTATATTTTTTAAAAATGAATTTTTAATTATTTATATTTTTAAAAAATCGAAATTTTTATTATTTATTATGTTTTCTTTCTTTTTCTTTTTCTTTTTTTCTTTTTCTTTTCCTTCCTCCTTCCTCCTTCCTTCTCCTTCTTCCTCTGCCGGCGCCTCCTTCCTCCTCCTTCTTCCTCCTCCTTCCGCCACCGCGCCTCCTTCCTCGCCGACGATGGCCGGCCGCCCGGCGGCCGACCAAGACCCGTGGCCGATCCGGCGAGCTCGAGGCTCGGCCGATCTCACCCGAGCTCGCCGCAAGCTTCGCCGGGCTCGGCAAGCCGCGAGCTCGCCTGGATCTGGCGGCGAGCTCGGGCTCGCCCGGGATCGGGAGCCCGAGCCGCCGATCCGGCGAGATCGCGGCTCGCCGAGCCCTAAGAAAGCTCGCAGCGAGCTCGGGCGAGGCCCGAGCCCGCCCGGCTCGCCGGATCGGCGAGCCGCGAGCTCGCCTGCCGGCGAGAGCTCCGCCTCGCCCGATCCGGCAAAGGCCCGATCCGGCGAAGAGATCGAGCTAGGGCGGAGCCTCGCCGCTGGGGCGAGGCCGGCGAGGTCGCCGACCGCTTGGGCTTGCGACGGCCGCCGGCCACGACCGCTCGCGGCACCGCCAAAGAAGAAGTTGAAAAGGAAGAAAAGAAAATAAAATAAATTAAAAACTAAATTTAAAAAAAAAAAAAAAAAAAGAAAAAGAAAGCATAAAAATAAAACGAAAATGTATTAATAAAAAGAAGTAAGAGGAAAAAGTCACGAAAACGTTTTCCTCACTTTAAGGTTGTTTTTTTTCCAATGATGGAAAACATTTTCCTCGACTAATTTATTTTCCGCGAAACGAACATCTAGGAAAATCCGAAAACATTTTCCCTAAGTCATTTTCCGCGAAACGAACGGGCCCTAAGCCTCGTCACCAAACGGTTTGTTAGAACTAAAGCACCGTGAAATTAAATCCGGAAGGATCTATTCTTAAAGGGGGAAAAGGCATTGTGATTTTCGAGGGATTGTCGACCCTCCCCACTTTGTAAATGGCTTTGCATTCAAGCTCTCCTCTTCAGATTTGTATGGCTATGAAGAAAACTATTGGAAATGACGAGATAGGATAGGATCAAATACGAAATCTATCCATCGTTAGAGAAAATACGGAAAGTTAGAGCAAATATACACATCTAATCTATAAAAAAAGGTTCAAATCCACAGAGAAGTACAAACACATCACAATTTGCTTAGGAGACGCAATCAATCAGCAAACAATTAACATTCACGACTAGGTTATCCATTTTGTAACTTAAAATCATCTGCTCATCTTCCCTTCTGCTGCTGTTACTCTCTTCGACAGTTACCGCGAGCAATGGTGCAAGTCGATGATTTGACAATCCAATGCCAATGCCGGGACTTTCACTATTGCTCTTGGGAGCATCGAAGCCCATGTCACTTAAGTATACAGTCTCAAACGGGTTGTGATGGGCTGTCGGCACAAAGGACAAATCGGGAGTGATGCACCACAGTCCTTGCATGTCTGGAAAGAAATAAGGAGATGACATACGTAAGCCTACAATATCAATAGCACTACAGATAATGTCTCTCTCTACCTCTCTATCATGTGAAGGAATAATTACTTCCACATTTAATTGTAGTTCGTACATCTTTTCAAGTCTAGTTAGCCTTCGATGAGAACAACATCTCCTGCCCCATAGATGCTACTACTGCGGTATTCTTTTCCGTTTAGGATGAGAATAGTCCCACCATTTGTCCAAGATAATTTTGCGGCATACTCGTGATTAGTTAAGCACATGAGATTTCTGGGGCATGATAAACAGCAAAATTGTATAATGAGCTCATTGATTTGCTGAGCCATAGCCAACTTTAACAAAACCAGTGGAATGACAGCCGGAAGTTTCTTTGGAAAATATGTCAAACTAACTAACTTTGCAGTCGTACTGGGTACAACCAATTTTATGCTTTTAGCTCCATTATCTGAATCGAGTAACATTCTACTCTATTAGATTTAGCCTGAAAAGTGAAAGCAAGTTCAGGTGGGAAATGGTTATAACAGGTGCAAATGTGTATACTCCACAAATTGGAGGCCATATAAAGAATGATGCTAATTGCTGAATAGAGAATGACTCACCATATGGCCACATCCAAAGGCCATGTTCTTTGGATTTGTAAGGCAAATGGGGCAAACCTTGAAGAACACGGGCAGCTTATTTCAGACTTAGATTTAATGAAGAACCTGAAGTTCACAAAAAGAAAAGGGTGATTAAATGATACTGGTTCTGCCGAAGCTGTTTCCTGAGTTTGTGGAGAACTATCTGGGATTGACTTATCCAAGCTGGTATGACCAGTGACTTCAAGTGGGGGTGGAAGTGGAATAGTACGAGGACCAGTCACTGCGTCCCTGCAGTATAAGCAGGATTTATCATTATAGCAGGCCTCAATGCAATGTAGAAACAAACAGCTGCAGTTCCCAATCTTACTTGACATGCGAAATGCTTTGAGTGGCTCTATACTGAAATGGAATTTCCATGAGAGCAGCAAGAGCAAAGGCAGTCTCTTTCTTTAAAGGATCTGTGTTCTCAGACATGATTTTTGTGAAGTTGACAAACTGCATTGTGAAACAATGAATAATCAAGAAGGTTAAAAGCAAAAAAAAAGAAAAAAACTACAGTGGAATTTATTGATTCTAAAAGAACATTTTAAACTTAAACTGTGTACCCAGGGCACTAATTACTACTGTCAGAGAGGAATAAATCAAACCATATTAACAAAAAAACCTCACATTTCAAAGAAAGGAAACTTCACAACAGAAAGTGGCTGGAGATCCAGAATTACTCCATACCAAACCAAAAGCCATAATCCACTGCGTAAACATTATTCAACAGCACAGTAATCAGCAGTAATTATGCCACACATGTCTGACTAGAATTTGTACTCAATAAACACCCCTCGATACAAACAATTGGAATTTACATTTAACATATTTGATTTCTTTTTTCTGAAACTTCTTATTTTGAATTATGCAGTTCTCTCGCTAGTCTTATTATGTGAACCACCCTGGCATTATTGATGCAACTATACTTATAAAAAGAACTTGATAATTGCAAAAGGCATCATCAATTGTGCTCTCTGTATCAAACACCCTCCTCACATTTCAAGACTTACGTTCTGCATCTTCCCAACCTTAAAAAAACTGACCTGCCCTCATGCATGCACAGCACGCAATCCACACCCAAAAATTAAAACAAAGGTCGAGGATGGGGTAATTTGGGAATGAAAATGGCCTAATTCGGAACTTAGCAGATTATGTAGGAAAGGGAGACGCAACTTAAAATCAATGGAAAAAAGTCAGGATCGTAATTGTAGGTATTGAAATGTAAGGAAAGTACTTCACAGGAGCAAAGTTCAGGATGGTATCGGTAATTTTCCCCAAAGAGCTCTTTCAGTACCTGAAAGTTATCAAATGCACGCTGAGGGATATTATCATCAAATTGCTTCATTGCATCCCATGGTCCATCTCCCACACCAACTAATACAATGGAGAGAGGATATTGGCTGCTCCACCAAAAAGACAAACAGGATGTCAAGGAACATGTTAATTGCAAAGTTGGAATATGTGGCCTTTCTTCACCAAGCAGGACAGCAACAAAAACATGCAATTCCAAAATTACCTGGCTGCTACTATGGAGTTTACAGTTGCCTGTTCTTGTGGGCTGAATCTCCCAGGAGGTAAATCAGGACTTCTAGTAACCTATGAACCATGGTGATGGACCAATAAGCATGAGTAAAGAACTTAGTGATAGGGCAATACTAAGGATGTACATAGTGAAGGATACGCAAAGTATTGAGAACCTGTCCATCTGCTACAATGACAAGGACATGATATTGCCCGTTGCTCCTAGCCACAATGTCGATGGCAGCATCAATTATTGGTGCAAATGATGTGGGCCCTATAAACAATGGTAACAGAAAGCGTTAAAAACTTCTGCATGGAAGTTTCTATTATACGGACCTTCGACTGCACAAGACAATCTTAAAGGATCCATCATAAACTCCTAAGGACAAATTTCCTGTACGAGACCAAAAAAATAAACATGAGACAATGTGAGGACAATAAACTGTTTGAAATGGGGAAAAGAAAAACATGAAGGATAAGTTAATTCATGGGAAAATATCAGTTAACGAAATGGAAGACTATCATGGCTAAGTTATAACTCTGGAAGGAACTGGCGGTATGTTGAGTGAGACAGCTATTTTATGACCTAAGTTCAAAAACTATTCAAAATAATAACTTGGTTTACAAGTTGGCAAAGTTTGGCGCGGACATTTCAATCTTTATTTCTTAGCCACATAGAACCACTTAAACCTCTTGCTCTCCTCTTGGATTCTTTATAATGCTATTATTTGGGTCACATTGACAACAATAAATGCTATAATCTGATGTCCATCAATCCTGCCATTTAAAGTCTAATGAAAATGAAAAATGAAAATACTACTGATTTAGACAAGTTGTTTTCTTATTCTTCGCAATGATTGACAACACTTTACTTTGCTCGAACTTGCAGATTTGTTTATTTCAGTTTTAAAAGAAGATGAATAGACTGCAAAATATTTTGGCCTAAAATAGGAACCATCACATAAGAATGATCAGCAAAGCTGGAGAAAAACCTGACAACTTTAAGTGTGGGACGATCTCTCTGTAACGTGCAAGCACTTCCTCAAAACCATGACAATAATGACCACCAGAATAAAAGCTGAAGACTGATTGATCATGTGTTGATGCTGCAAAAAGCAATGTGATGAGAAGAAAGCTTCAAAGGCGATGATATGAATTCCTACCAAAGCTACAAATTACTGACAGCACTGACCATCGCCAAATCCAAAACAAGGTATGAGTTCATCATCGTCAAAAGGGGACAATGTTCTGCCGATTATAGAAATTGCTTGCTCGTATGGATTAGGTGTGTTACCGATGGCATGAAGACTTCTTCTCCCGAAGGAATATCTACCTACAATACGAAATTCACATTAATTTTCCAATATATAGTTTCATAAAACCTGAATGCTTTGTTTGTCCATTGGAAATAGAATCACCTGACCACTCGTTGCTCTTTGTGAAATCAATACCAAGGATTAAATTTGATGATTCAAGGCCAGCTTCCCTCAGTGCAGTTGTGACCTAAAATATGAGCATCACAAATCCCATTACTGTTTCATTTTACATCTTTACAATCAAAACCGCCAAAGTATAACCACCACAGTTTACATTCCCATCTAATTTCACGGCTTTACAATCAAAACTGCCAATCATTAAACAGCGGATAGAATAGACAAGAACCAGAGATAAAAAAGAATAATACTAAGGATCAAATAAAGACTTTAGATCAAATTATGTGGAAGAATTTTCAACCCAAAAATATAAGTATTTAGACAGAGGGAGACTGCATGCATATAAGAACAAACTTGTAAACAAGTGATACAAATTACTTTGACAACTCATGTTAGTTACCTCAACTCAAGTACATTAACTGTATTAAACTTAAATTTAACCAAAGTGGTACCAGGAAACTACATTGGCAGACCCAATCACAAACCAGCCAAATCTCCTCAGCACATAAAAGGCAATGATGAAGGGAGACAGCGTGTTCATGCTCCTCCTAAACCTTAATAGTTAATGGAAACAAACAAAGCAATAAACACCTGATCCAAGGAGTTGAAATTATCTCCAAAGTGCGTCGATTGATGCTCATGTCCATATTTTGAGTCCATTTAGCTTTCTGCAAAAGAAGGTGGTTGATGCAAATAATCATAATGAGGATCATATAAGTTGATTCATTATTGCCCATTTCCAGAATGACAGATTTTCCTATGAAAAGGTATCTATATTTATGTTTTGCTCAGACGATCTTATGATGTAGATGGTGGCTTTCTCACATGAACAAACAAAGACCAATGAACTACTTTAGAAGTCAACAATAGTAAAGCATAATTCTTGCATAATCTGCTACATGTTGAGCAAGCAAATTACAACATGGTCATTGAAATTCTTTATCCGATATCTTGGATCCGTAAGCATTTCTTTCCCATAGAAAGAACGCAAGATGCCATCTTTCTCAATGACGATAAATAATTAGCAAACCAAAGTCATTTGTAAGCAACGGTTTAAGGGAGACTGCAGATTCACTTCAAGATGGCTCGCTTCCTTCAATCATCTATTCCCTCAAAATGATCATAAATCTTTCAAAATCTCCCAATAAAATATCGACATTCCATGCAACTTGAAACTGAAAAACCCAGGTCAGCAAAATCCAACCCCCTACAACAATTACAGAATCCAAATCTGTCGTACCCAATAAGTCCTTAGTCGAAGAAAACCAACCAGTCAACTAGCCGAGCACAATCACAACAGTTCGACCCACATGATTTCCAAGGTTCACATTATGGGTCCGGAACCAAGTTCAAGTTCAAGATCGACCCTCTGGAAAAAAGTGAAGAACTTTCCCACATGTAGTGGCTCAGTTCAATCTATCTTCAAAAGGGTCTCGAAGAAAGATCCCGCAGACGCACTGTAACCAAGAATTCACCACAGTAAAATCGAAAGATCAAGAAACCCCGTGGCGGAAAGCAGTAACAACGCCATCATCAAGAATTGACATGGGGAAAGAGAGAGAAAGATGTACCTGTTCATAAGTTGGAGGTAAGCCCAAAGATTTGCAAGCTATTCAAGAGCCTCCTTCTCTCGATCGAAGGTCTCCGGAAGAAGCAGAGAAAGTGGCCTTCTCGTCGCTTGACCGATTTCGTCTCTTCTGAGTCTTCCTCTTTCTTTATTCCTTTCTTTCTTTTCGGTTTACCGCTTTCTAAAAATTACTTCTGGCTTTAGCTGGCTCTGCCCCCCACGTTCTCCACGTGTCTACTTGCAAATATAGGGGCCATCTTTAATAAAACCTAGTTACTAAAGGGAAAGAACCCTAATCAAGTGCCAAGATTTACAAATTCATCCTTGATGAGATTAAAAAAATTACTTACTGGGACTCAATTATTGACTTAAAGTATCCAATCAAAGGCCACTTCGATAGAATCCTAGAAACAGATACTGAAAATTTAAGTACCGAAATTTAAACACTAATAATCTAGAATCTTCTTAAGAATCAAATAAAAGGTTATTTAGGGTATGTCTGTTTTTTTAGAGATATTCCTCCAAAAATAATCATTTGTATTATGTGAAATAATACTTGTTGTTGATTAAAATATTTTTTGTTCATATATTCTTATAAACAATGGAAGTCATCATTCTGAAAATATATTTTTTTTTAAGTTATTTATAGAATAGAGCATTAATAACAACTGAATATTGAATATTCATTGACAGGGGCTCAATAATTAACAAGACCTTGATTCCTATTTGGATCAAGCTTCTTCTCTAATGTGTTGATTAAGGTATCTGTGCAGAAAGGGGCCCGATTTGTCTTTTCGATTATTCTCTTCCTCTTTGTCTTTTCCATTTTTGTGTTTTGCTTTTTAAGCTAACTAGATGCACTTCCCTCCGCTGGAAGCCTTCCACATAAAGAACTATTTAATAACCAATTAAGTGTTCAAAATAAATGAAAATTTTGATGATTGGGCATCTTATAGACTTGAAAGATTCAATTAAGGCCCGCTTGATAAGATTGAAATAATTTAAGGACTTATTATAAATGTTGATAATCTTAAGGGTTGAAGATGGAAAAACAAAAATCAAATATTGAATTTGAAATAATATTATTATCAAAAATAGCATCATCGGACCGCCAACTCTATCCTTGCTCAACGAGTGGTTCTTGCAATCGAGCTCCCTTGTGGAAGGGTTGTCACTCAACGAATAATGGATAACAGGCTCTTCTTCTCTAAGCGTTCACATTGATGGCAAAGTTTGCCATCTTGATGCCGGCTCCTCACCACCTATAGGTAAGTGAATTATTAATAGGTTTCAAACATTTAACAATGTAATCGCAACATTTTTAATTCCCATTTGGCCGCCTTTCTTATTGAATGAATTATGTATTCACTTCCTCATTTGCAAATCATGTGACTTTCTAACTTTAACTAGGTCGAAGCTAGTTACAGTCATCATAAGTGGTTAATTTATTGAGTACTAAACAAGATTAATCCCATATTTAATTAGGCCCTCAGTCAAAATTTCATTTAGTATGGTCGCCGTATGATAAAACCCAGCAAGTTTGTCATTTGTAAGGCCATGTCATAGTAGAAAAGCCCTATGATTTATTAAACTTTGGTTATAAGAAGTTTAGAGACCACATAATATTTTTCTTGGGCTACCTAGATATTAGCCACTTAAAAGAGAATCATCTTTTACAATGTTCATTAAATGCAACATCTCTTGCGGTCAGGCAATGGAGAACACCTTGCGAGTGTAAAGCATGCTGATATACAATCAAGGACCAGACTTGGTTTCTATCACAAAAAATGATTCATATTTCGGGTCCTAAAAAGCACAAGTGACAAGTTCGATTCTCGTTTCACGGACCTTTCAAGGCCACGACACAATTGAGCAGTTTGCTTGCCAACCATCCGTTGCAAACATGAAATCTGATTTAGAACATCACCCGTTCCCCATGAAGAAGTGAGTATCCATTTCCAAACTACTGGAGTTCGATTCCAATTTAAAGTGAAACGCAAATGGGGTCATTGCAGTTTACACAAGAACAAAACAGTTGATAAATGATTCGCTTCACAACTTTGATAAGAGTAGTTGATATGAACTTATTGCAAGGTACCGTTTGTGGCTTCACAATCAATGCTCAAATGCGCTCTAGCTACTTGAAAGATTCATGATACTGACTCTTCCTTCTTTATGCGAGCAGGAGCTCACGTGTTGGGGGACCAAAGGCCCCCTTGACCCTCTAGGATAACGTCTACATTCTAATCCCGGTGTCATTCATGCCTATGAACTCATCTGAGATTGTGAGATTGTAAGCTGATGCATTGAAAAAAAAGGTGTCGTAATGTGGGTAAGGGTCGTGATAAAAATTAAGAGTCTTGGACTCGGTAAGTTTTGCCATTGATATATAGATAATAAATAGATGAAGGCACGAGGTTGGAGCAAGAAAGTATGATGAATGATGTGAGGGGCTGGTGAAGGATCTATCTCAAAAACCATACACGCATACTAGAAAAACATAATGTATTGTTTGAATGGTATATATCAGCATCGTAAAATATAACACAAAAAAGGTGACGAAAGGTGAGATTTAAGTATCATATCTACCAGAACTTGATTCTGATTTAGTTTTGATTGAATCCCACAAATCATGGGATTGTAGTTGTTAACCCACAAATCATAGGATTGTAGCTTTTCTCCTATTTAGGCTTTGTTTCCTTTTTGTTTGCTAGGATTTCTCTATGCATTTGCCTACAAATATAACATTATAAAGCTGTAGAATATATGAATGATAATAAGAATTTCTCTCCATCTAAATTTCCACATGGTATCAAGGCTGGAAGTTTTGAGTTCAAATCTTACCTGATTCCATTTGCCTCCCCAATTAAATTTTCACGTTTACTACTAAGCAAAAAGGCCAGGCTAAGCATGAGGGGACAAGTGTTAAAATATTAACTTGAAGCTTTTAGAATAGTTGGTCGTAGTCCCAAAAAATCTCACACTTCCTTCCAGCCAACAAATTGCAGTTAGCTACTTAAATGTACTCAGAGATCTCCATGTTGATTTGGTTGGACAAGCCAGATCCTCATATAACCAAGATGAGGGAAAATCCAAAGTTACTCCTGGTCTCTGGACAAAAGTAAGGAGAAAGAAATTTCTTACTAAGAGAGATGGTAGATGGAAAGTTGCCACTGAGGTCTTAGTTACTGATGACTCCAACAAAAATATAGAACAGCGATTTGGTTGCATTCATTACGGGTTATTGACAAGGAAAGATATCCCTCATCTTGTTCAAAAGGTTAAAGAAATGGCCTGTTAGGGGTTTTTGACAGAGTTCTGCTTACCTGTAGCCTCCCCGACTTCATTTATGAGGACAACATACTGCATACCTATTCTGATTCCCAGTTGTAGGCCATGAAATTGCCACGTGTATGGTGTTATTCTTATCCTCCCAGCTTTTCTGTAATATATGTTTGCATGTATCACTATGGGGTGTAAACTTAGTATGCCTCCATTCACGTACATAACAGGAAAAGGATTAGCGACTGGAGTTTTGTATTTAGACAATGAAAGACCGGAAATGTCAGTGTGAGCTTATCATAGGCACATTTGTAAAGTGAACACCGCTCTGGATGCCAATGTTAAGTCAACTACAGAGATTTTTGAAACAATTCTGATCATATCTATTGTGGTCGACGAGAGGGGATACACTTCTATTGCTGGTATAGCTTCTTTTGCGCAATCTAATTTTATCAGATGGTGAATTTGACGACGAAGGTGATACCAATCTTAAAGATGGTTAGTAAATGTCCGTAAGATTCTAGAAAATTCATGGGAAAAATGTCCTTGCTTATCAAATTCGGTTCTTTTTCCTCAGTTGACTTTTATCCCCTTCGGACCCAGCATTTTAGTTTTTGCAATTTTTATTAGGGTAGAGAGATGACTCTTAAGTCTCGTTGCCTAACGGTTTGTTAGAACTAAAGCACTGTCTGAAATTAAATCTGGAAGGATCTATGATTAAAGGGGGAAAAGGCATTGTGATTTTCGAGGGATTGTAGACCCTCCCCACTTTGTAAATGGCTTTGCATTCAAGCTCTCCTCCTCAGATTTGTATGGCTATGAAGAAAACCATAGGAAATGACAAGATAGGATAGGATCAAATACGAATTCTATCCATCGTTTGAGAAAATACAGAAAGTTAGAGCAAATATACACATCTAATCTATAAAAAAAGGTTCAAATCCACGGAGAAGTACAAACACATCACAATTTGCTTAGGAGACGCAATCAATCAGCAAACAATTCACATTCACGACTAAGTTATCCATTTTGTAACTTAAAATCATCTGCTCATCTTCCCTTCTGCTGCTATTACTCTCTTCGATGGTTACCGCAAGCAATGGCACAAGTCGATGATTTGACAATCCAATGCCAATGCCGGGACTTTCACTATTGCTCTTGCGAGCATCGAAGCCCATGTCACTTAAGTATACAGTCTCAAACGGGTTGTGATGGGCTGTCGGCACAAAGCTCTCCACTTTGTAAATGGCTTTGCATGTCTGGAAAGAAATAAGGAGATGACATACGTAAGCCTACAATATCCATAGCACTACAGATAATGTCTCTCTCTATCTCTCTATCTTGTGAAGGAATAATTACTTCCACATTTAATTGTAGTTCGTACATCTAAGGCAAATGGGGCAAACCTTGAAGAACACAGGCAGCTTAGTGCGGATTTACATTTAATGAAGAACGTTAAGTTTCACAAAAGAAAAAGGGTGATTAGATGACACTTATTTTCCCGAAGCTGTTTCCTGAGTTTGTGGAGAACTATCTGGGATTGACTTATCCAAGCTGGTATGACCAGTGACTTCAGGAGGGGGTGGAAGTGGCCTTATACGAGGACCAGTCACTGCCTCCCTGCAGTATAAGCAGAATTTATCATTATAGCAGGCCTCAATGCAATGTCGAAACAAACAGCTGCAGTTCCCAATCTTACTTGACGTGCGAAATGCTTTGAGTGGCTCTATACTGAAAGGGAATTTCCATGAGAGCAGCAAGAGCAAAGGCAGTCTCTTTCTTTGAAGCATCTGTGTTCTCAGACATGATTTTTGTGAAGTTGACAAACTGCGTAGTGGAACAATGAATAAACAAGAAGGTTAAAAGCAAAAAGAAAAAGAAAAAGAAAAAAAAATGTGGTGGAATTTATTGATTCTAAAAGAACATTTTAAACTTAAAATGTGTACTCGGGGCACTAATTACTCCTGTCAAAGAGGAATAAATCGGACCATATTATAAAAAAGTTCAAAGAAAGGGGACTTCACAACAAAAGGTGGCTGGAGATCCAGAATTACTCCATACCAAACCAAAAGCCATAATCCAGTCTAAACATTATTCAACAGCACAGTAATCGGCAGTAACTACGCCATACATGTCTGACTAGAATTTGTACTCAATAAACAACCCTCAATACAAACTACTGGAATATACATTTAACATACTTAATTTACTTTTTCTGAAACTTCTTATTTTGAATTATGCAGTTCTCTCGCTAGTCTTATTATGTGAACCCCGGCATTATTGATGCAACTATACTTATAAAAAGAACTTGGATAATTGCAAAGGAATCATCAATTGTGCTCTCCGTATCAAACACCCTCCTCACATTTCAAGACTTACATTTTGCATCTCCCCAACCTGAAAAAACTGACTTGCCCTCATGCATGCACATCGCGCAATCCACACCCAAAAATCAAAACAAAGGTCGTGGATGGGGTAATTTGGGAATGAAAATGGCTTAATTTGGAACTTAGCAGATTATGTAGCAGAGGAAGACGCAATTTAAAACCAATGGAAAGAAGTCAGGCTGGTAATCATAGGTTTTAAAATGTGAGGAAGGTACTTGACAGGAGCAAAGTTCAGGATGGTATCAGTACTTTTCCCCAAAGGGATCTTTCAGTACCTGAAAGTTATCAAATGCACGATGAGGGATATTATCATCAAATTGCTTCATTGCATCCCATGGTCCATCTCCCACACCAACAAATATGATGGAGAGAGGATATTGGCTGCTCTACCAAAAAGAAACAAACAGGATATCAAGGAACGTGATAATTGCAAAGTTGGAATATGTGGCCTTTCTTCACCAAGCAGGACAGCAACAAAACATGCAATTGCAAAATTACCTAGCTGCTACTATGGAGTTTATAGTTGCCTGTTCTTGTGGGCTGAATCTCCCAGGAGGTAATTCAGGACTTCTAGTAACCTATGAACCATGGTGATGGAACAATAAGCATGAGGAAAGAACTTGGTGATAAAGCAATAATAAGGATGTGATACGCAAAGTATTGAGAACCTGTCCATCTGCTATAATGACAAGGACATGATATCGCCCGTTGCTCCTAGCCACAATGTCGATAGCGGCCTCAATTATCGGCGCAAATGATGTGGGTCCTATAAACAACGGTAACAGAAAGCGTCAAAAACTACTGCATGGAAGTTTCTATTATATGGACCTTCGACTGCACGAGACAGCCTTAAAGGATCCATCATAAACTCCTAAGGACAAATTTCCTGTAGGAGACCAACAAAAGAAACATGAGACAATATGAGGACAATAAACCATCCAAAATGGGGAAAAGAAAAACATAAAGGATAAGTTCATTCATGGGAAAATATCAGTTAACAAAATGGAAGACTATCATGGCTAAGTCATGGCTCTGGAAGGAACTGGCAGTATGTTGAGTGAAACAGCTATTTTATGACCTAAGTTTAAAATTTATTCAAACTAATAACTTGGTTTACAAGTTCGGAAAGTTTGGCATGGACGTTTCAATCTTTATTTTTTAACCATGTAGGACCACCTAAACCTCTTGCTCTCCTCTTGGATTCTTTATAATGCTATGATTTGGGTCACATTGACAACAATACATGCTATGATCTGATGTCCATCAATCCTGCCATTTAAAGTCTAATGAAAATGAAAACAAAAATACTATTGATTTAGACAAGATGTTTTCTTATTCTTCACAATGATTGACAACACTGTACTTTGCTCGAACTTGCAGAGTTGTTTATTTCAGTTTTAAAAAAAGATGAATAGACTGCAAAATATTTTGGCCTAAAGTATGAACCATCACTTAAGAACGATCAGTAAAGCAGGAGAAAAACCTGACAACTTTAAGTGTGGGACGATCTCTCTGTAACGTGCAAGTGCTTCCTCAAAACCATGACAATAACGATGATCAGAATAAAAGCTGAAGACAGATTGATCATGTGTTGATGCTGCAAAAAGCAATGTGATGAGAAGAAAGCTTCAAAGGCGATGATAAGAATTCCTACCAAAGCTACAAATTACCGACAGCACTGACCATCGCCAAATCCAAAACAAGGTATGAGTTCATCTTCGTCAAGAAGGGACAATGTTCTGCCGATTATAGAAATTGCTTGCTCATATGGATTAGGTGTGTTACCAATGGCATGAAGACTTCTTCTCCCGAAGGAATATCTACCTACAATACGAAATTCACATTAATTTTCCAATATATAGTTTCATAAAACTTTAACGCTTTGTTTGTCCATTGGAAATAGAATCACCTGACCACTCATTGCTCTTTGTGAAATCAATACCGAGGATTAAATTTGATGATTCAAGGCCAGCTTCCCTCAGTGCAGTTGCGACCTAAAATATGAGCATCACAAATCCCATTACTGTTTCATTTTACATCTTTACAATCAAAACCGCCAAAGTATAACCACCACAGTTTACATTCCCATCTAATTTCACGGCTTTACAATCAAAACTGCCAATCATTAAACAGCGGACAGAATAGACAAGAACCAGAGATAAAAAGAATATTACTAAGGATCAAATAAAGACTTAGATCAAATTCTGTGGAAGAATTTTCAACCCAAAAATTTAAGTATTTAGACGGAGGGAGACTGCATGCATATAAGAACAAACTTGTAAACAAGTGATGTAAATTTTTTAGACAACTCACGTCAGTTACCTCAACTCAAGTACATAAACCACATTAAACTTAAATTTAACCAAAGTGGTACCAGGAAAGTGGTACCAGGAAACTACATTGGCAAGCCCAATCACAACCCAGCCAAATCTCCTCGGCACATAACAGGCAATGATGAAGGGAGACAGCATGTTCATGATCCTCCTAAACCTCAATAGTCAATGGAAACAAACAAAACAATAAACACCTGATCCAAGGAGTTGAAATTATCTCCAAAGTGCGTCGATCGATGCTCATGTCCATATTTTGAGTCCATTTAGCTTTCTACAAAAGAAGGTGGTTGATGCAAATAATCATAATGAGGATCATATAAGTTGATTCATTATCGCCCATTTCCAGAATGACAGATTTTCCTATGAAAAGGTATCTATATTTATGTTTTGCTCAGACTATCTTATGATGTAGATGGTGGCTTTCTCACATGAACAAACAAAGACCAATGAACTACTTTAGAAGTCAACAATAGTAAAACATAATTCTTGCATAATCTGCTACATTTCGAGCACACAAATTACAGCATGGTCATTGAAATTCTTTATCCAATATCTCGGACCTGGAAGTATTTCTTTCCCATAGAAAGAATGCAAGACGCCATGTTTCTCAATAACGATAAAGAATTAGAAACTAAAAGTTATTTATAACCAACAGTTTAAGGGAGACTGCTGATTCACTTCAAGATGGCCCGCTTCCTTCAATCATCTATTCCCTCAAAATGATCATAAATCGTTCAAAATCTCCCGATAAAACATTGACATTATTTTTTTTTTTTTTTTTTTGGTAAGAACATTGACATTATTTATAACTTGAAACTGAAAAACACGGGTCAGCAAAAATTTAACCCCCTACAACATTTACAGAATCCAAATCTGTTATCGAAGCAAACCAACAAGTCAATTAGCCAAGCACAATCACAACAGTTCGACCCACATGATTTCCAAGGTTCACATTATGGGTCCTGAACCAAGTTCAAGTTCAAGATCGACCCTTTGGAAAAAGTGAAGAACTTTCCCACATGTAGTGGCTCAGTTCAATCTATCTTCAAAAGGGTCTCGAAGAAAGATCCTGCAGACGCACTGTAATCAAGAATTCACCACAGTAAAATCGAAAATTCAAGAAACCGCGTGGCGGAAAGCAGTGACAACGCCATCATCAAGAATTGACATGGGGAAAGAGAGAGAAAGATGTACCCGTTCATAAGTTGGAGGTAAGCCCAAAGATTTGCAAGCTATTCAAGAGCCTCCTTCTCTCGATCGAAGGTCTCCGGAAGACGCAGAGAAAGTGGCCCTCCTGTCGCTTGACCGATTTCTTCTGAGTCTTCCTCTTTCTTTATTCCTTTCTTTCTTTTCGGTTTACCGCTTTCTAAAAAATTACTTCTGGCTTTAGCTAGCTCTGCCCCCACGTTCTCCACGTGTCTACTTGCAATTATAGGGACCATCTTTAATAAAACCTAGTTACCCTAATTAAGTGCCAAGATTTACAAATTCATCCTTGATGAGATTAAAAAATTTATTTACTGGGACTCAATTATTGACTTAAAGTATCCAATCAAAGGCCACTTCGATAGAATCCCAGAAACAGATACTGAAAATTTAAGTACCGAAATTTAAACACTGATAATCTAGAATCTTAAAAATCAAATAAAAGGTTATTTAGGGTATGTCTGTTTTTTGAAAGATATTCCTCCGAAGATAATCATTTGTATTATGTGAAATAATACTTGTTGTTGATGAAAATATTTTTTATTCATATATTCTTATAAATAATGGAAGTCATCATTCTGAAAATATATTTTTTTTAAAGTTATTTATAGAATAGAGCATTAATAACAACTGAATATTGAATATTCATTGACAGGGGCTCAATAATTAACAAGATCTTGATTCTTATCTGGATCAAGCTTCTTCTCTAATGTGTTGATTAAGGTATCTGTGCAGAAAGGGGCTGATTTGTCTTTTCGATTACTCTCTTCCTCTTTGTCTTTTCCATTTTTGTGTTTTGCTTTTAAGCTAACTAGATGCACTTCCCTCAGCTGGTAGCCTTCCACATAAAGAACTATTTAATAACCAATTAAGTGTTCAAAATAAATGAAAATTTTGATGATTGAGCATCTTATAGACTTGAAAGATTCAATTAAGGCCCGCTTGATAAGATTGAAATAATTTAAGGACTTATTATAAATGTTGATAATCTTAAGGGTTGAAGATGGAAAAACAAAAATCAAATATTGAATTTGGAATAATATTATTATCAAAAATAGCATCGTCAGATCGCTAAGGTCGACCTTCGTCCCTACTCGACGAGTGATTCTTGCAGTCGAGCGCCCTTGTGGAAGGGTTGTCACTCAACGAAAATGGATAATAGGCTCATCTTCCCTAAGCATTCACATTGACAGCAAAGTTTGCCATCTTGATGTCAGCTCTTCACCACCTGTAGGTAAATGAATTATTAATAGGTTTTAAACATGTAACAATATAATTGCAACATTTTTAATTCCCATTTAGCTGCCTTTCTTATTGAATGAATTACGTATTCACTTCCTCATTTGCAAATCATGTGACTTTCTGACTTAACTAGGTCAAAGCTAGTTATTGTCATCATAAGTGGCTAATTTATTGAGTACTAAACAAGATTAATCCCCCAATCTAATTAGGCCCTCAGTCAAAATTTCATTTAGTATGGTCGCCGTATGACAAAACCCAGCAAGTTTGTCATTTGTAAGGCCATGTCATAGTAGAAAAGCCCTATGATTTATTAAACTTTGGTTATAAGAAGTTTAGAGACCACATAATATTTTTCTTGGGCTACCTAGATATTAGCCACTTAAAAGAGAATCATCTTTTATAATGTTCATTAAATGCAACATCTCTTGCGGTCAGGCAATGGAGAACAGCTCGTGAGTGTAAAGCATGCTGATATACAATCAAGGACCAGACTTGGTTTCTATCACAAAAATGATTCATATTTCGGGTCCTAAAAAGCACAAGTGACAAGTTTGATTCTCGCTTCACGAACCTTTCAAGGCCACGACACAATTGAGCAGTTTGCTTGCCAACCATCCGCTGCAAACATGAAATCTGATTTAGAACATCACCCGTTCCCCATGAAGAAGTGAGTATCCATTTCCAAACTACTGGAGTTCGATTGCAATTTAAAGTGAAACGCAAATGGGGTCATTGCAGTTTACACAAGAACAAGACAGTTGATAAATGATTCGCTTCACAACTTTGATAAGAGTAGTTGATATGAACTTACTCCAAGGTACCGTTTGTGGCTTCACAATCAATGCTCAAATGCGCTCTAGATTCATGATACTAACTCTTTCTTCTTTATGCAAGCAGGAGCTCACGTGTTGGGGACCAAAGGCCCCATTGACCCTCTCGGATAACGTCTACATTCTAATCCCGGTGTCATTCATGCCAATGAACTCATCTGAGATTGTAAGATTGTAAGCTGATGCATTGTAAAAAAGGTGTCGTAATGTGGGTAAGCGTCGTTATAAAAATGAAGAATCCTGGACTCGGTAAGTTTTGCCGTCGGTATATAGATAATAAATAGATGAAGGCACGAGGTTGGAGCAAGAAAGTATGATGAATGATGTGAGGGGCTGGTGAAGGATCTATCTCAAAAACCATACATGTATACTAGAAAAACGTAACATATTGTTTGAATGGTATATATCAGCATCGTATAATATAACACAAAAAAGGTGAAAAAAGGTGAGATTTAAGTATCATATCTACCACTGCCCCAGCGAATCAACTTGGTCTTGGTGCTGTAATTGCTTTTGAATGGAACCGGGAGAGTAAGGCAAGGAGATCAATGGCTGATGATCAGTGCCCCCGAAAGGGCGAGGCTGAGACAGAATGCTTGCTGAAGAACAAAAACCGTTACTACTGTTGTTATCGTTATTGGTGAACCCCATGTTGGTGCTGTGATCATGAATCTGATGATCGAATGGTTGCTGATGCATCCCATGTTGCTGTTGATCCGATGAAGAGCATGATCTCTGTTGCTGTTTGGGGACATTCAGCTTCTCACCTTCAATCTCTCTGTACTTGTTGAGGTATGTCTTGAGGGGGGCGACATAATCCTCAAACCCTAGAGTGGTGACCGCCCAGATGATGTCGTCCCCATTGATGGTCTTCCTCTTCTCCCTCTGGCACTTGTCTGATGCCTCCCCAGTGACGAAGCTGATGAACTCCGACACACATTCCTGGACTGTCTCTTTCGCGTCCTTGGAGATCTTGCCATTCCCAGGAAGCACCTTCTTCATGATCCTCCCAACGTTAGCAATTGGCAAGAACCTGTCCTGTTCTTTGTTGCTGTGGTGGTGGTGATGGTGGTCGGTCTTCGAGCAAGGGCTCTCCGGGCTGGAGCTTCTTCTTCTGGGCACAACATTTGGCACATTTCCATGATGGCTCTCAATCTCTTCTTCCATCTCTCTCTCTCCCCCCCTCTCTCTCTCTCTCTGAGTATGTGTCTGAAAAAGACAGGTCCTTGATTTTTATTTTATTTTTGGGGATTTATTTAAACGAGGGTGAGTTAAAATAAAAATGGCATGGGGAAGCTTGAAAATAGGCAAACAAAGAGGGTGAGCTCCCAGGGACTCGCTCCCCTCATGGACAAGGGAATTAACTGTCCTGACTCCATCTTTTAACTATATTTTGCTTGCCCATTGTCTTGCTCAACTGGGTTTTCTTTTAATACCCTTTTTCTACATGGACAGCTGAAAAGGACCCTTCTGTTTTTTTTTTTTTTTTTTTTTGGAGTATTCTGATGTGATTCTTGACCAATTTGATCTGGTCTAGGAATTCCCCGTTGATCATGATTTACTTGAGGGTAGAGATATGACAACCACCAGGCTTGTTCTAGTGACGTTGATAGCTTTACCAGCTTGAGCCTGGTTTTACTAATTTGAACATTGAACACTGATTTTGAAGGGACAAGAGAAACTACTCATCACTTCATTATGGTGATTGCTCAAAATCTGTAAATAAAAGAGAAAATTAAAGTTTTGAAAAACTTATGAATTGGTGAGATTTCACATGTCAATACTTGCATATTTCGCAAGGTTTCGTTTTACTCGAATTCAGTTAATGTTGACATGTTGACATCTCAGGTTCTGTTCCCAGGTTTGTTCTTGGTGGCGACTCTAGCTTGGTAATGATCATTTTTGCATGATGTATATCACCCGAATCTGAATTTGAGAAGATCTTAGGAACCAAGACGCTATTAGCGAGCGAGGGATTCTGGGTTTACAACATTCTAGGTGCCACACCTGAGCTGCGAGATTCGAGTAAATTGCTAAAAGCAAAAGTCCCCTGGACAGATCCTTGGAGAATCTCCATTTTTGTTCTCTCAGATCAAAGAAGTCCAGTCATCGAACTCTGATTAGCAGTCAGCTCACTTATCAAGCCAAGGATCACAGAATGCGTTCCACCATCACTGCCCTGACGACTGATGAGTTAGGCCCTTTCTTTCATGTGAGGTCAACTTGGCAGTATTTTCGCCCATGATCGTTGACATCCCATTTTGTCAGTGCCACTAATTACTAAACAGCACTAACTCCGAGGAACAGCACATGGGAGACAACTTTCATTGAGTTAAAGATTTATTAAGCCTAGGCAGAGATCACATCTCGATCAGACGAAAATTCATTAAAAATCTTGACTGATTCATAGTAAATCTGTTCCCCACTCTTCATCCAATCAATTAGAAAAGAAAGAATAGACCACATGGGAACTCAGAATCAATGAGCTTCTCACTTGCATGAAAGCATTGATGATTTCTTTGACGAATAACGAATAATGTTACAATTAATTACCGACATCAGACTTTCACCTAATGAAAACACCAAAAAGAAACCAAAAAGGGCATGCAAAGGATAGGACACTGATGGGGCCTAACCGACAAGCTACACGGCCTAAGGTAGAAGTACAGTTTCCGTGACTTGCAGAATCGCAATGGAGATAAAGAATAACCTAAATCTTAATTGGCATCACCGACAGCACAACCTCAAGAATGTGAGAAGCAGGGTGAAAGGTGTAAATGGAGTTTACTCTAAGCAATGGCGTAGCTGACCGTCTCTGATTCGCTGGGGCGCCACATGGACTTCTGGACGCAAAGCAAACCCTCGTTGTCCTTGGAGTACGTCAGCCGGACTTCCCATTTCATTGCCCGCGCCATGCTCTCCACCTCATTGATTGTCTCGACATCATCCCTGACGATTAACTTGCCCCCAGGTCTCAAGATACGATCCACCTCTGCTACTAGAGCTACTAAGTTGCACCTGTTGAGACCAGTAATATGCCCCAGTGAGATTAGATTATCATACCAAAAAAGCTCGCAGAAGTCAATAGTGTATATTCCTTCTAGGATAGACCTAGCTATATAAATTCAAGTAGACAAAAAGATTGCACATATGACATCATCAGGTACCTCTTTTTGATCTTGGAGAAGAGATGGTCTGAATGGAGAAGATCATAAGATCTGGGGTAGGTGCTAAAAGATTCACACCAGTCATGATAAATGCCAAATAGACCTCGTTCATAGATTATGGGTAAGGTATCCGGGGCATCGACGGATACCACATTCATGACCCACACATTCAAATCTTTTAAAGCAGCAGCAAACCTGCAAAAACAACCGTTTAGAATAATAAAGAAGAGAATACAGCAAAATTAGGTAAGAGCAAGTCAGTAAAGCTGGACAATATCGCTTGTTTTACAAAAGATTGCTTACCCTCCATAAATTGCTCGCATGTCCATGACACTCCTCACAGTTGACCAGTCAATCCCAATTCCACTTAAATATGACTTGGTCACAACCCGTTTTCCAGTGCTTATTGTCTGAAGCGAAATCCTCGGGGCAGATTTACCATAGACTCCAACCTGGGAACTCAACAGCCAATAAGGTGTTTTGACCAACCTCGCTGGCCATTCCTCTGGCCATTGAGACCACGTTCCGTGGAGTCTAAAGGTATTTTATGCATGCATGTTTGCAGAGGCACATACCTATTCAGAAAGGAGGACATGGTTTGTCAGAAGCATTCTTACAACACCAGGGAACCATGAATAATTATAGGTTTAGATGAAAGATAAAACCTCAAAAGAAAGCAATAACAAGTACAGGGTTTTAAAATAGAAAGCAACAACAAGTAAAGGGTTTGAAAAAAAAAAGAAAAAGAGGTGAGTAGTTCCGAATTAATTGGGTTTGGGTTGGCTAGAAAAAAAGGCCACAGATTGCAGATGCTTCGAAAGACTTAAATCACCTATTTATGCTTCTAAATAAGCAATCATTTACCCTAATAAAAAAAGTGTCATTTATTGTTCTTAGCATATAAAGTATGTTGGTTATCTCAAAAAAGGGGTTACTTACCAGGCAGCATTTGAATCATCAGAGTCTGCACACATTGGGGGATCATTCTGGGATCTTTTCTCATAGCATTCATTAGACATAGGCTTCCTGTAGGTTGCTACACCAACCCCATTCAGAGTATCCTTATTTATAGATATCAGCTCCCAGCACATTGACTTTAGTAGTTCAGACATGGCTGTAAACAATTATGGCAACAAGAAAGCTATTAGAATCCATCAATAAGCTTCCTTTTAACGAAGAAAACCAGCTATTAAGGTAAGATATTCTACCTTTCCAAATGGCAACATCTTCTGGAATCTTCTGATAAACTGGAGTAGCTGACCACACAAAGAAACCACCAGGTCGCAAGAGGCGGTTCAGCTCCAAAAAGGTTTACCACCTGCAAAAGAATTAGACTAGCCCTGAGTATCTACGCAGAGTAGCTAAGGCTAAACAGAATGTAACTGTAACTGCATGTACTTTTCTAAACAAAAAAATTCATTAACTGCATTGTATAGAGGTGTCATGATTCCAAGTAACATAACTGTAGAACAAAAATAGATATAGTGTACCTTCTATATGCCACGGGACTCTAAGCGTGCACAATGTACAATATCAAAGACTCGGCTAGGGAAGGAAGTCTTGTGGTGCCCATGACGGCAGATATAGCAGGGGATTCCCCTCTCAAGTGCGAATTGAACCTGTGCTTCAT